>CAJQZJ010037449.1:397512-425097 GCA_907164525.1 Lophiomys imhausi
AAATAAATAAATAAATAAATAAATAAATAAATAAATAAATAAATAAATAAAGATAGGTGTCAGTTAGGTAATAGTTAGGTGTTAGTAGTTAAGTGTTGTATAGGTAGTAATATAAAAAAAAGAGACTTTAAAACTGAAAATTGTATGAAGACCAGCCATCCATCAGGACCCACACTCAGAGAAAAATATCCTTTTGAGAAACCTTAGGTTAATGTTAAATGTTTGGCCGGGCGGTGGTGGCGCACGCCTTTAATCCCAGCACTTGGGAGGTAGAGGCAGGCGGATCTTTGTGAGTTCGAGGCCAGCCTGGTCTACAAAGCAAGTCCAGGACAGCCAGAGATATTCAGAGAAACCCTGTCTCTCTCGAAAAACCAAAAAAAAAAAAATGTTAAATGTTTGTATTATAGATACTAAGAAGTTTTAGGTGTTAGGTTTCAGAGTTAGGGTTTGTGTTTAGGATTTAGGAGTTTTATAGACAATTGTTAGGTAATTGTTAAGTATTGATAAATATATGTGTGATAAATAAAAATTTACTGTTACAGAAAGATAACCAAGCCTCCAAAAAAGTACCCCAAAATATCCCAAATCTGGAACCTTAATGTTTCTCTAAAGTTTTATCAATCACACAGACTTTAATGCAACAAATACTTACAGTATATTTGCCATGCTGTATTGCTGTGTGACAGTGTTCCTGAGGCGATGGACAAATGTCTACTCATCCCAGATAGAGAACTGATGACAGACTAAAGTAAAGATGCCGCCAAAGTCCAACTTGGTGAGCCATAAATTTTACTGGGATTAACCACAGGGATCCGGGTGAGAGGTTACTTGCAAGATCAGGGATGATTCAAAAGACAGCTACAAAGCCCACTCCCAGCATAGGTGATATAAAACCTGGAGCCCACTGCACAGCCTGCAAGCAGCTCAGTAGGTTGGAAAGTAGTCTTTCTAAGTAGTTCAGTTGGTCTGAGTGTTTTCCAGACAATTTGACTTCTCAGCTGTCTCTATTTCTTATATATTCTTAGAGATAGAGGGCCCTAGTGAATCTGGTGAGTTTCAGGGACTTCCTGAAGCTATTAAGATGTTTACTTCTTTATTGGAATAAGATTCCCTGCAGGATGGACTGTTTCATCTTCCTTTAGAAGGTCCTATGTCTTAACAAGCATTACTCCATGATGGAATGTTTTATCTCAGAGGAGATTGCTGTACAACATATTCTATGCGGTGATGATGTCTTTGTCAATAACCTCCAAAATGTTACAAAGGAATCAAACAAGAATTTCAGATTTAGAATAAATAGGAACCATATTTTAGAAGAGGAAGACTTTCCTAATGATATGGCATTTATACTGAGACATGAAGTATATAAACAATAGATCAAAGAGGAGGAAACAGTGGGATAAAAGACTTCTGAGCAGAAATAATCATACATACAAAGGTTCTTGAATTAAAAAAAAAGAGTTGGCACTGTCCAATAACTAAAAAAGACAAGTGTGTATACAATGTAAAATGGGGGAAAGCAGTGAGAGGTGAGATAAGAGTGACCAACACTGGCCACAGGCCATATCTTGCAAAGCTTGGAGATCAGAATGAGTTTGGATTTCATTCTACATGTTATGAAATATTTTGTTTTGGAGGGGGAGTGAGGTATGGGTGTTTTGTCTACATGTATGTCTTTGCACCTGTGCATTCAGTGCTCAAGGAAGCCAGAAAAGAGTATCAGATCCCTTGGAACTGGAGTTCCAATTCCAGCTGTGAGCTACCATGTGAGTGCTGGGAACTGAACCTGGGTCCTCTAGAAGAGCCGCCAGTGCTCTTAACCACTGAGCAATTTCCATCCTCATCATAGAAGGTTTCAAGATGGAATGTGGCACCTGTAGGCTTACATATTGAGAAATTTTTTCTAGGTACCCCTTAAGGGGGCCAAAGTAAGAGAACCAATTAAATTGACATCTCTAGATTAAGAGCTAGACCAAGCCTCAGTAGCTTTAAGAAGCTTCATAGTTGATTTCAGTGAGCAGCCATGGAGGGAAACCTAAGAAGAAAATGAAGCTGAAGTAGAGAACATACCTTAGGCTTCTTTTGTTCTTATAGTTAAATTCTGTAGAACCAGTGTTATTTCTACCATGTTTTATGAGAAAAGTCCCTTCCACTTGGAATCTGAAGTGAAAATGACACCAATTTTGGAAGATATAGCTCACAGAATGATTTCAGGTAAATGTCGTCTAAATAGCCTCAGAAAATAGAAGTCCTTTCATTGTTGTTTAACCATTTTCCCATGACAACAGCCCAGTTCCCACTGTTCTCTTCCATGCAAACTACCCAAGTATATCTTACAGATGTCATCGTGTCTGTGCTAGCAAGGGTATGCCTTACAACAGAGTGGAATCACTTCATGTTTCTCTAAGACTCTGGTTTACTCTTAGCTTTTGGCAGGGACCTCTACTGTATGATGTTCATGGAACACACACACACACACACACACACACACACACACACCATGCATCCTATTGAGTTTCAGAGCTGCCTAGAACTACACATTTTAAATATTCACTTTCATTTCCTCAAATGTGACTGGCTTACAAGTGGACTTACCTCCAAAATCCCAATGTGGCAAGACACTTTGAGTCTTGGACTTTACTCCCAACTCTTTCTCTCTTCTGTGCCCTGTCCTGTCAAGTTACACACTTTGGTTTTTTTGGGGTTTTTTTTTTTTGGGAGGGGTTGGTTTTTAGAGACAGGGTTTCTCTGTGTATCCTTAGCTGTCCTAGACTCACTTTGTAGACCAGGCTGGCCTCGAACTCACAGAGATCCGCCTGCCTCTGCCTCCCAAGTGTGTGCCACCACGCCCGGCTCACACTTTGTTATATTGTTACTAACATGTATGAAAACAGCATATCTCACTAATAATAGTACCTACCATTTATTGTATGTTTACTATATACTTATCTTATAATAACAAATGCAGTGACTGTGGAGTCAACTAGTTGAGTCCTGATTCCCACCTCCAGATCACCTGACACATAGATATTGTTTATGACCTCAGGCAAAGCATTTTGTTTCATTGAGATTTTGGGACATGGGTGAGAATATTTCAGATGTAAGTCATAGCTAGAGTGGTCCTACACAGCAGATAAGTAGGTTGATCTCAGTTCTACAAGTCAAATCAACTTTTTGGCCCATGAAGTCATCTAATCCAGAGTTCAATCTAAAAATGCTAAAAGAAAACTGAAGTAAGCCATTCATACTTTGTGATAAGCACTGTGACATGCAAACAGGGGAAAGGGTCATGAAGAAAAGGAGACATGGATAAATGACTAACAGAGCAGGGAACTAATTAACGTGAAGCTTCTAGCAAGAATGTGGTGGTATAACTGATATTTTTGTCTTGTCAGTCAGCTAATAAATGCTGTCTATCCTGTTTCAGGTTTTTCAGGGGAATCAGGACTCATCCACACCTATGGTGAATTCTCTAGATCCACCATTACTCACTCGCTATCTTCGAATTCACCCCCAGGTCTGGGAGCACCAAATTGCCCTGAGGCTGGAGATTCTGGGATGTGAGACACAGCAGCTATACTGAAGTGGCCTCTGCATCCCCTGCTTGTTACCCTTTTCCTCCTTCCTCAGCTCAAGGATTGTCTCAGTCACAGTTTTATTGCTGTGAAGACACACCATGATCACTGCAAGTCTTATGAAAGAAAGCATTTAATTAGAGCTTGCTTATAGTCTCAGAGGTTTAGTCAATTATCATCATTGTAGGGAGCATGGTGGCATGTAGGTCAACATGGTGCTGGAAAAGGAGCTGACTGAGAGTTCTACACCCAGATCCACAGGCAGCAGGAAGAGAGAGACAATGGACCTGGCATGGGCTTTTTAAACTTCGAAGTCTACCCACACCCATTACAACAAGGCCACACCTCCTAATCTTTCTCTGTAGTGCTACTCCCTGACGACTAAGCATTCAATTACATTAGCCTATGGGGGCCATTCTTATTCAGACTACCACAGGGATATTCCCTCACCAATTCAAGACCACCATCTCTCTCAGGCCCCACATTGTTCATGCCACCATCATTTTATTTAAAATCATGCAATCGTATACGACCCTATACTGATACTTTCCAAATTATTAATTCTGCATTTTCTGAAAACTTAACTATTGGCATTCCAAATGGAAGTTATGAAGAGCCACACTATACTTTAAGTATTAAATATACATTATGCAGTACCAAAACGAAAAAATCCATGACAGAATCAGAACTAGAAAAACAATTAGCTTTATACCCTCTTAAATAACTCATGTCCATTAACTGCAATCACTCATTCCAGGCCCCCTTATATTTAGCCTTCCTTGTTCTCTTTTCTTTATGTTTTACTGTACCCAAATACATATTTGTTTACATATATATACTATTTGCTATATTTTGCATATGAGAGAGAACATGTAACTTTTTTTGAGATTGTATGACTTTACTTAATAATATACATTCTAAGTCTATCCACATTCCTGCAAATTTTATCTTCATTTAAACCTTAATTTAAAACCTGAAACACTGAAACTTAAAAAAAAACCTTCAAGATTTCAAGATATCAGGATAGGCAAGAACTTTTTTTTTTTTTTTTTGGTTTTTCGAAACAGGGTTTCTTTGTGTAGCCCTGGCTGTCCTGGACTCACTTTGTAGACCAGGCTGGCCTCGAACTCGCAAAGATCCGCCTGCCTCTGCCTCCCAAGTGCTGGGATTAAAGGCGTGCGCCACCACCGCCCGGCATGCAAGAACTTTTTAAATAGAACACCAACAGTACAAGTAGTAACCCCAAGTATCAATAGATGGGACTACATGAAAATAAAAAATATCTGTACAGTAAAAGAAACAACCAGCCTTTAACATACAGCCCAAAGGTGAGATTCAGAGATGAATCTCACCAGCTATACTTCATAAAAGGGCTAATATCCAGAATTTACAAAGAACTACAGAAATTAAATACCAATAAGATCAAATTGTTAATCAACAAATGGGCAAAGGAACAGAATACACAGTTTTCAAAAAATGAAACACAAATGGTCAATAACTTTTTTATGTTCAATATCCCTAGCCCTAAAGGAAATGCAAATCAAACTACTTTGAGATATCGTCTCACTCTAGTCATATTAGCTATCAGTAAATCTGATAAGAAGTGTTGGAGGGAATGTAGAGGGAAAGCAGCCCTTATTAACTGTTGGTGGGATGCAAATTAATATGCCCATTATGGAAATCAGTTTGTAAATTTTTCAAAAAAATTAAAAATAGAACTACCATATGACTCAGCAGTTTCACTCCTGGGCATATGCCCAGAGAACTCCATACCCTACCATAGAGATATTTGTACCTCTATGTTTATCCTGCTATTCACTCTAACAAAGAATTAGAATCAACAGATGAATGATAATGAAAATTTGGTATATACATACGTACATGGAATGCTACCAGCTCTAATTATGATAATAGTCTTCTAAAAGAGATATTTTTAATATTTCCATGGGAAAATTTAAACTTTAAAGTTCTATTAAAGAACTTTACTTTTTTAAAAATATCTGATGTTCTACTCCTTCCTTTACCTGATTTACTGCTAAAACAAAACCATAACAAAAATTTTATACTATGTCTTTGTACTTGAAATATCAAACAATCATGAAAAAACTCAATTAATGTAGCAAATGCATTGCCACATTCTCACATCATGATAGCAATGATAGTCCACCAGTTAGAGGATGCATTAAAAATTTGCAGCCCAGGATTATTTGAAAACAGGAGAGAAAATTTGTCCCAGTCTCAGAAAAGGCAAAAGAATGGATGCAGTTGTTGTATCATGCTAGTACATTTTCTAGTAATCCTACTTGACCATTCTGTCATAGTCCACAACTGACAAAACTACAGATGATATGGTTTTATTTCTTGTAAATTTCTAACAACTCCTATCTAAGTTGATAATCTAATTTTGACAGTCTTTTTCCATTGTTGATGCAGCTCTATTTCTCAAATACTCTTGGTATCAACTGTTTCAGTCTTTAGTCATGAGTTAAATAAAACATTGATGCATGCAAATGAATGCCTTTGAGAATTGTTTTAATAGTAGAAATAAAAATGTGAACAATGAATAATACTTTAATAGATAAGTATTGTCTTTTATAATACTTACAAGTAAAGAAGACATGAATTTGGGAAGGGAAAAGAGAATAAAGGCAGACTTAGAAGGAGATAGGTGAGTGTGGGATGAATATGATCAAAATACATTATGTGCATTGTGAAATTCTCAAAAAATTGGTAAAAAATATTATATATAAAAACAAAGACATCTGCCGGGCGGTGGTGGCGCACGCCTTTAATCCCAGCACTTGGGAGGCAGAGGCAGGCGGATCTCTGTGAGTTCAAGGCCAGCCTGGTCTACAAAGCGAGTCCAGGACAGCCAAGGATATACAGAGAAACCCTGTCTCGAAAAAAACAAAAAAAAAAAAAACAAAGACATTCAATAGTAGAGAGGATACTAGAAAACCCAATTTGTGTGTTTTGAATCACCAGACTAAATTGAATTCAGAATAAGAATATGTGATATAATTTGTGAGAGAAGAAATAAAATCACAAATGGAGCTTCAGTCTGTGAGAAGAGCCTATAAAGAGATGGGATGTGGGGCTGGAGAGATGGTTCAGTGGTTAAGAGCACTGTCTGCTTTTCCAGAGGTCCTGAGTTTGATTCCCAGTAACCACATGGTGGCTTACAACCATCTATATTGGAATCTTCTGCCCTCTTCTGGCACACAGGGATACATGTAGATAGAGCACTCATATACATAAAATAAATAAATAAATCTTTAAAAAAAGAGATGGGATGTGAGGAATTGCTATTTAAATAGGAAGACAGAGATAGGAAGGAAACAAATGTTTGGTTAGCATCTGAAAAGAATTGACTTATCTCATTGGCAACAATGGAAGCCAGATTACAATGGAATATCTTCAATGTTCTGTAACATAACTTTTTACCTAAAAGTTCAAGAGTATTAAGTATCAGAGATAGCTCAGTCAGTAAAGTGCTTGCCTTGCAAGCATAAGCATTTAAATTTGACCCCCATAATCTGTGCATTTAACTACTAACTAGAGCCTACATGAGTGTCAAAGGTCAATGATATCATAGAGTGGTAGGATTCTAGCTGGAACTGAGACTTAAGAAGATGGCTGGTTAGCTTCTTCTGAAGGCTTTTAGCTTCTTAATACCACAGTTTAATCCCACTGCTTCATTAGCTACCTTTGTTCTTAGTTTTCAGGTAAGTGGCTTCACATCAGATCTACCTCTCTTTAAGCCCTTTCCAACTGTAAATAAATGTATTTGTTATAAATATCTTAAGTAAATAAAGCCCAAAATATGGTTATCAATGAGATGTCTGGGGTCTTTTTGTTCTACTTGGATGTAAATTGTGGTTATGTGAGGGAAAACTTTCCTAGTGCTAGTAGTCTTAGGCCCTTGAGTGTCAAGGCCCATGGGCTGGGGTAACTGAATCAGAGGTCTATAATGGCAAATCAAGAGAACCAAAGACTTATGGCCTCTGAACTTAGAAACCAGAAACTTATAGATATAGGTGCTCCAGCTTTACTGATCTACATAACTTTGCAACTAGTAAAAGTTCTCAGTTCTAAACAGCAGCTGATGATGACAGCAGCGGTCAGCAGCAGTAAGATGTTACAACTCCTAACCTTACAATATCCAGCCTCTCAGCCTTTAAGGCTTGGTAGCACCAGGAACTTTTCTTTTCTTTTTTTTTTTTTTTTGGTTTGATTTTATGAGGGCTTGTAGTTATCATTAGAAAAGCTCTGCTGAGCTGGGCTTGGTGGCGCACGCCTTTAATCCCAGCACTTGGGAGGCAGAGGCAGGCGGATCATTGTGAGTTCAAGGCCAGCCTGTTCTACAGAGTGAGTTCCAGGACAGCCAGGGCAACACAGAGAAACCCTGTCTCAAAAAAAAAACCAAAAATAAAATAAAAGAAAAGAAAGAAAGAAAGGAAGAAAGAAAAGCTCTGCTTTCTCTAAACTGTCACTACTCTGCTGCCACTGCCATCCTCTGTGCTGTTGCTCCCCAAACCTTTGCTGCTACTCCACTGCTACTAGCTCATTCCACTTCACTCAGAATAATAATAATAATAATAATAATAATAATAATAATAATACTCAAAACAATAGCATTCTGGGAAAGCCTTTTATTGAATAGATCTAATATTGCAACAGTGGGGAGTGGGAATGCAAAATAGAAGGGCTTCTCCCAAGCCGGGCAGTGGTGGCGCACGCCTTTAATCCCAGCACTTGGGAGGCAGAGGCAGGCGGATCTTTGCGAGTTCGAGGCCAGCCTGGTCTACAAAGTGAGTCCAGGACAGCCAGGGCTACACAGAGAAACCCTGTCTCGAAAAACCAAAAAAAAAAAAAAAGAAGGGCTTCTCCCAGCTTTCTCAAAAATGACCTGAACAACCTAGCTATTTAGCCAGAAAGGGATGTGCAACATAGTTATAACTTGTAAATGAAGTTTATTTGCACCACTGACAGCACAGTTTCCAGTTCCACCAAATGACTGACTTCTGAATTACTGAGAAGCTGTTCTTCCTCCCATCTTGAGTGATGTTAGCTGTCGTGTGAGGTCATCTAAACCTCATCAAGGCTTTTCTTGCCAAGAATGCTTCCTTCCAAGGCCAATACAGGTTTTCTACAGCAAGGTTGAATGGTTGGGAAAGGTAGGATTTCAGGTTTTTCAGCCTTTTGGTGTTGGATATAGAAATGAAACATGGGAAAAAGCCTCAAACTCATTGGCACAGAGACAACTTCCTGAACAGAACACCAACAGCTCAGGACCTAAGACCAACAATCAATAAATGGGACCTCATGAAACTGAAAAGCTTCTGTAAGGCAAAGGACACTGTCATTTGAACAAAACAGAAACCTACATATTGGGAAAAGATCTTCACCAACCCACATCTGATAGAGGGCTAATATCCATAATTTATAAAGAACTCAAGAAATTAAACACCAAGAAACCAAATGCTCCAATGAAAAAATGGGAAACAGAGTTAAACCGAGAATTCACAAAGGCAGAATCTCTAATGACAGTGAGACATTTGAAGAAATGCTCAACATCAGAGAAATGCAACTCAAGATGACTCTGAGATTCCATCTCAAACCTGTCAGAATGGCTAAGATCAAAAACTCAAATGACAGCACATGCTGGCAAGGTTGTGGAGAAAGGAGGAACACTCCTCCATTGCTGGTGGGAGTGCAAGCCTGTACAACCACTATGGAAATCAGTTTGGTGATATCTTAGAAAACTTGGAATAGCTCTACCTCAAGACCCAGCCATACCACTTCTGGGTAGCCACCCAAACAATTCCTCACCAAATCACAAAGACGTTTCCTCAACTATGTTCATAGCAGCCTTATTTGTAATAGCTAGAAACTGGAAACAACCCTGATGTCCCTCAACTGACAAATGGATAAAAAAAATTGTGGTACATTTACACAATGAAATACTACTCAGCTATCAGAAACAAGGAAATCCTGCAATTTGTAGCCAAATGGATGGAACTAGAGAAGCTCATCCTGAGTGAGCTAACCCAGACTCAGAAAGATGTACATGGCATCTATTTACTTATAATTGGATTTTAGCCATATAGTACAGGATAACTATCCTACAACCAATATACCAAAAGGATCAGGAACATAGACTTTGTTACCTATTAAGGGGACAATTTGCCCTAGGAGTGCTACCATGTTGCAAGAAAAAGCTCTTAGCCTGCATATGATTGTTGAGCTGAGAGGGGCTGATATGTAGGGACACTCCACATCGGAGGAGTGGGATGGGTGGGAGAGGGAGGAAAGGGTGGGAGGGTGGAACCAGGAGGGGTGAAATGAGGGCACTGTGATGGAGATGTAACTTGAAGTAATAAATAAACAAACAAAAAAAGAAATGAAAAGTGAATGACTATTAGAACATTCACGCTCATTCACGATCACTCCTCATCCATGAGAGACACCATTCATTCACTTAAAATTATTTATTGGAGCCAGGCGGTGGTGGCGCACGCCTTTAATCCCAGCACTTGGGAGGCAGAGGCAGGCGGATCTTTGTGAGTTCGAGGCCAGCCTGGTCTACAAAGTGAGTCCAGGACAGCCAGAGATATTCAGAGAAACCCTGTCTCGAAAAACCAAAAAAAAAAAAAATTATTTATTGGACTGGAAAGATGGCTCTGCAAATAAAAGCACTTACCTCACAAGACTAAAAATCTGAATTTAATCTCTGAATCCCAAAGTACAGGAGAGAACAGGCTCACTCCCAAAAGTTGTCCTCATGTACACTCATGGCATATACATTCCCAAACACACACAATAATAAATAGATTAAAACAAAAATATTAAATACAGCCGGGCGGTGGTGGCACACACCTTTAATCCCAGCACTTGGGAGGCAGAGGCAGGCAGATCTTTGTGAGTTCAAGGCCAGCCTGGTCTACAAAGTGAGTCCAGGACAGCCGGGGCTACACAGAGAAACCCTGTCTCGAAAAAAAAACAAAAAAAATTATTAAATATGTGAATATGTCATAGGTAATGTTCAGTAGCAAACAAAACAGAAAAAAAATAAAAGAAACCCCTCTGTACTCATGGAGAACATGCCATAGTTCAGGGAGACACGAAATAAAATAAAAAAGACATGAACATGTCTGGATTGGGGAGAATTCTTTGAAGAAAGACTAGCAAGTGAAACAGCTCCAAGGTAAGAACAAGACATGGAGCTGAATCATAGTGATCAAGGAAATCTTAGTAGGACATAAGGGCAGAGACCTAATCTGACTACTACTTACAAGATCTGCTTGCTTATTGTAGAAAAGGCTGAAGGGAAACAAGAACAGAGGTGATGATGAAGGGTCATGTGTAGTTCATAAAGCTAACAAGATTACTCTGGTGGATAAGATGTAGGACTCAAAGGTGAGAAAATATAATTGAATGGTATCCAACAGCATGTAGTTTTGTGGGGGTGGTATTGTTTTGGACAGAGGAGTACATTTTGCTCAAGAGACTCAGACTGCATTCAGGATTCACTGGTATAGATCAATAAATTACCTTTGTGTGTGGCAGTCAAGAAGCTTTTTGGAATAAGAAATGAATGAGACTCTGTTCTGACTTTTCAGACAAAGCAGGAGTCCATGAAGCCTCTGAAGCTATTCTGCATAGGACTGCTCTTGTGCCCTCTGGTTTATCTCTTGTTAGAGACAGCTGTTCCTCCTTCAGCTTTAATTACCTTTGAAGTGAAAGAAAAAGCAGGATTGAAATCAGGTGCAGTGAGTGTATTTGCTATTAGGATGAAAGTTCCTTACCTCAAAAGACAAAAAACTAAAGTCTCAGGTCAGGGAAAAAAAAAATGCTTTCATGCTGTTTTGACAAATGCTCCCCACGGACAAGGGAGCAATTGAAGTTTTTCTGGGTGAACTAAGGGAAGGCTTCACAAAGGTAGTAAAATTGTTTAAGAAAAAGAAAACAAAACAAAAATGTGACAGTCAACTGATCCACAGTGAAAATCCCTCAAAGTTCCATTTCCACCAGATGTATACTAGCTGATCTGACCTGTCCTGGGTTACAGTTCTGTACATAATGATCCCTCTGAACTTTACATAGTAGAAAGCTCTGTTTTCCATGGCCACTTACCTTGGAGTCACATCAAATCTCCCGCCTCAAATGTTCTAAAGGAAAGACTCAACATCCCAGCTTCATGTTGATCACATGGCTTTCCCAAAAGTTCTTTTTCCCAAATTCCCACTTTCTCTTCTCCACACAGGGCTGACGGCCTTCTCCTTTCTTTTACTAGCTCAGCCTTTTTTTTTGGGGGGGGGGGTTCAAGACAAGGTTTCTTTGTGTAATAGAGCCCTGGCTGTCTTAGACTCACTTTGTAGACCAGGCTGGCCTTGAACTCACAGACATCCACCTGCCTCTGCCTCCTGAGTGCTGGGATTAAAGGCATGTAACACCACACCCGGCTGCTCAGCCTCCTTTAACATTTTCAGACATACTCTAGGTTAACAACACTTTAAGATTGTCTTATTATCAGTTTACGTTTCTCTTTCACAAAGTTGCCCTTTAGATATTTGGGGTGAACATAATTTTTCCCATTTGACTGCTGACACAAAATGACACCCATATGAGAGTACCTTTCAAAAATAATATATTTAGGTTGAGGCAGCACAGCAAAGTACATACATCATAATTTCTGGGCAACTTCAAGACCATAATATCTGAGGCAACTATTTGATTGCCTTGACTTCTCCTCAATGAATGCATATCCTCTTTCTACAGAACTCCAGTGATCTCAGATGACCAAGTTAAAACATCACCTATCAGATTTTTTTTTCAGGAGCACCATTTTTTTGTTTTTTGTTTTTTGGGTTTTTTTGTCACGATAGCACTAATGGGGATCCTCTGCTGCCTCATGTAAGCTACTATACAATAAGGAGACAAGAGGAGAGGAAATATGAAGAGTCGGGAATAGAAACATCCAGGCTCCCCAAAAGCTACTCATCTGAAATTAAGGAGAGCTTCAAGGAAAAGCACTCTGGTAGCAAAACTCTGAAAGGCCCTTTTAAAATGTCTCAGTGTAGCCGGGCGGTGGTGGCGCACGCCTTTAATCCCAGCACTTGGGAGGCAGAGGCAGGCGGATCTCTGTGAGTTCGAGGCCAGCCTGGTCTACAAAAGCGAATCCAGGACAGCCAGAGCTGTTATACAGAGAAACCCTGTCTCGAAAAAAAAAAAAAAATGTCTCAGTGTATAATAAGAGACAAAGCACAAGGAGAAACCTATGACAACAACCAAATGTATTAAAAGAGATGAGGCCAGAGCCGGGTGTGGTGGCGCACGCCTTTAATCCCAGCATTTGGGAGGCAGAGGCAGGCGGATCTCTGTGAGTTCAAGGCCAGCCTGGTCTACAAAGCGAGTCCAGGACAGCCAAGGATATACAGAGAAACCCTGTCTCGAAAAAACCAAAAAAAAAAAAAAGATGAGGCCAGAAAGTTAATTGTCCAGTTTTCAAGATTAAGTAGATGCAAGTAGAAAGTAGCAATATAGAGTCAAAGAGTCAAATTCTTTCTAAGTTCACTGATTATTATTTTTTTTTTTTGTGGTTTTTCGAGACAGGGTTTCTCTGAATATCTCTGGCTGTCCTGGACTCGCTTTGTAGACCAGGCTGGCCTCGAACTCACAAAGATCCGCCTGCCTCTGCCTCCCAAGTGCTGGGATTAAAGGCGTGCGCCACCACCGCCCGGCTCTCACTGATTATTATTATTCGCTATGATTTTGAGAGAAATTTGTTGCCAAGGAAAAAACAATCTGCCATTAAATGAGCCATCAGTTGTAAACAATGTTTAAATGCTTTGACCTTCCAGTAGCCCACCAGCTTTGAAGACACCCCACAAGGAGGGTGTGTACCTTAACAGTTGCTGCAGAGGCAGCTGTAAAGAACAAAGGACTTGAAGAACCTCTTGGGCAGTGGACAGTTGACCAGAAAAGTCCTCCTGGAATGCAGAATATGAACCTAATCAAGGTCTACCTAGTAGGATTCTAGAATTCTTACTTCCTTGTGTCTCTTGTTGTCCCCTTTTCCACATGGCAATGTTTATGATGGTTACCATTTTCTGAGCCATCAGATAACTTGTTTTTAGTTCATAGATTACTTAACAGAGCAGAAAGTTGCCAAGACTACAAAAAATCCAGATACTCTGGACTTTGAACTAGACAATGATGACAGGAATTTTAGTCTTGTGAAAAGGGTATGTTCTAGGTTAGATGTTCTAGAAGCACACCAGGAGGCAGGAATTTGGTATTCAGAGTATTGCAGTTAGGTACTAAATGCCTGTAAAAGGCAGAGGGAGGGACATGAACTTCCTTACAAGTCCCGCCAAGCCTTAGTTGACCCCATCAGATTTGTCCTATAGTACTCTGAAAAGATCATCATAACCCCATTTCGAGCATTACTGGATGAGGGCTGCAGCAGAAGCAAGCTCTGAAGGAGTTAACTCTAGAGGCTGTCTACCTGCAATATTCTGAGCAGCTAGGCTAACAAGCCCTTTCTCAAGAGAACTTCTGGGTGGCAGGGTTCCTATGTATCACATGGCATCTGTATTCTTTATATGAAATGAAAAGTAAACATATTGAGTGGTTAAAAAAAAAGATCTTGTTCCTTCTCAAGAGAAATGTAACAATTTGAAAGCGAAAAACATTGACAAAAACATATAAAAGATATGGCATACATGATTTTAAAAGTAAGCAGTACTTTAACAGAGATAAATTGTTTAGTGAAAATAACATTAAAGAAAAAGTGATAGATACAGGAGATACCTGATTTCTTTTATGAAGCCTGCAAAAGCCAGCAAATTAAAAACAGGTTTGTTTGTTTGTTTAATTCATTTTTTTTTCAAGACAGGGTTTCTCTATATCATCCTGTCTGTCCTGGAACTCACTTTCTAAACCAGGCTGCCCTTGAACTCACAGAGATCCACCTGCCTCTGTCTCCCAAGTACAGGAATTAAAGGCGTGACACCCCCCCCATGCCCAGCTAAATAAAAACATTTAAATTTTTTTTCACTGTAAAAATAAAGTCTTAAGTCTATAATCATAAAAGGAACATGCTAGTGGACACACAGTGGAATTTCAGTAACACTCCTTCTTAGGACATTTCACAGTAGGATTGCAATAGCTTTCCTGTGCCTCTTTCTTCATCCTGTATGCCTCTATTTATCACCAGCTGGAGCTGTGATGAATGGTTAGGCCAGCAGCTCATTACCTGAGGCAATCACCTGGGAAACTTGGTAAATTGCCCAGCCAGAAGCAATGCTGGCAAACAAGAGGACTCACTGGCATTAACAAGTATATAAACTATATATAGGCAAGGAATTGTACCATGGTTTATAATGTTGAGAAAAAGCCACAGAGACAATTTAAATGTCCATCAGTCTGAGCCGGTGAAATAAAGTATTATATTTTCATATAGACACCATAATGTTCATGTGAAAGGATACTTATGTGGAAATATATTTATGAAACACTATTGAGAAAAAAACAGATTATAATAGACATACAGTTTAGCCCAAATTCTTATTAAAAACTAAATATAGAGGCTGCAGAGATTGCTCAAATAATAGTTATCTGACCATATTCTACCACAATTTATAAATCCTATTACAAGTACATTCATGTCTGTGTGTGTGTGTGCGCGATTTATGTTAATATAAGTGACTTTGGTGCATGTGTATGTGGTTTGTGCACATGTATGTGTTCACATATGTGTGCCTGAGGCCAGAGGAGGACATGAGGTGTTACACTGTATACTTCTTTACATTATTCCTGTTGAGACAGTGTCTCTCACTGAATCTGAGGAGCCTTCTTATCTCTGTCCCCCACAGCACTGGGTTACAGGTAAGCGTGGCTGTGCCCATCTTTTTACATGAGTCCAGGAATATGAACTTTGTTCTTTAAACTTGCATAGCAGTATGTACTCTTATCAACTTAATCATCTCTACAGTCTCTCTGCTTTATTTTTTAGACAAAGCCTCTTCACCGAACCTAGACACACATAAAAAAAATAAAGAAAATGGATAATCATTGAAAAAGACACCTGACACTGAGCTCTGGCCTCTACAGGCATTTATACAAGAGTATTCACTCTCAAATACATGTACACAAATGTGTACATACATTACACACACACACACTCATTGTATGAGATTATGATTAGTAACACTGTGAAGACAAAGAGAGTGAGTAGGAACATAAACAATTCAGCTTTAACCATCATATCTTCTTTTCTTATCTTTTTTGTGGGTGAACCAGTCCACTGAAGAACTAGAAGACAATGAGGAAAGTGTGGTATCTGACTCAGCAGATTCCAAGAGCTGGAGAATGTGCTATGTGCTTAAAGTGAGAGTAAATTATTTTTCCATCTGAAATTATCTTTGCTTTCATTTTTCCTTTTGAAAGATGCAGTTAAAAATCATAAATAGCTTTAGTACAGATTTTATTATAAAGGTAATATTTATTACAAAAATCAGAAAATGCAAAAAGAAAGAAAAAAGTATTCAGAATTATACTATCTAGAAATAATGCTATTAATAATTTAATGTATCTCCTTGTCTTAGTTAGGGTTTCTATTGCTGTAAAGACACATCACAGCCATGGTAACTCTTTTTTTATGTTTATTTGTTACTTCAGGTTACATCTCCATCACAGTGCCCTCTTTCCACCCCTCCCAGTCCTGCCCTCCCACCCTCTATCCCCTAACCCTTCCATCCCACTCCTCTGGAGTGGAGTGTCCCTACATATCAGTCCCCCGCCCCAGTTCAGCAGTCATATGAGGGCCAAGAGCCTCCTCATACACTGGGGGCCTACAAGGCAGCACCACTAGGACAAAGTGTCTCATTGTCAGGAAACAAAGGCTATGTCCATGTTCCCTTTGGTGCATTGATTGTAGCGTAGTTATGCTATACTATACAGCCATGGTAACTCTTATAAAGGAAAATATTTAATTGGGGCTGGCTTACAGATTCAGAGGTTTGTCCATTATTGCCACCAACATGCAGACAGACACGGTGCTGAAGAGGGAGCCAAGAGTTCTACATCTGTATCCACAAACAGCAGGAAGCAAAAGAGACTGTGGGCCCAGCTTGAGCATCTGAGACCTCAAAGCCTGCTCCTACAGTGACACACCTCCTCCAACAAGGACACACCTCATAATAGTGCCACTCCCTTCGAGTCTATGGGGTCCATTTTCATTCAAATCACCATATTGATTTTGAAAATTCTTATCAATGTATATATTACTTATTTCTCAAAGTCTGTAAAACAATAGTTCTGTTTAAATAAATGTGATAAAACAACAAGGCTCTGTCATCAATTAGGTTTGGGAGATGCTGGATTAATCACATGAAAATATGTTTCTTTGCATCCTAAATTCTAAGGACCTTTGATAGACTAATACAAACTTCAACAAAGTATAAAATAAAGAGTATTTTATAAGCCGGGCGGTGGTGGCGCACGCCTTTAATCCCAGCACTTGGGAGGCAGAGGCAGGCGGATCTTTGTGAGTTCGAGGCCAGCCTGGTCTACAAAGCGAGTCCAGGACAGCCAGGGCTGTTATACAGAGAAACCCTGTCTCGAAAAACCAAAAAAAAAAAAAGAGTATTTTATAAACTGATTTTTTAATGTAGTGAACATAACATGTGGTTTAACTACCTCCAAATATAGTATTTAAGGTATTCTGTGGTTTGGGCCTTATAAATAAATATAATGCAAGTAATGGTTTAAAAAATAATTTTCTTTTCCTTCTTGCTGTTGAGCTTAAAATCATTCATTCCAGAGATGTGTATTGAATGTAAACCAGGCACTGTTCTGAGTAGGTAATCCTAGCCCTGGATATTATTATTAGAGGATTTGGTACTGCCAGACACTCTAAATGTTATGTTATGTTTAAAATATTATTTCACAAACTGATTGTACCTATTTGTACTTTAGGCCCTCAGCTCTCCATAAGGTATCCTTAAGAATATGTTATTTTAGCTAGGTTTGGTGGTGCACAGCTTTAATCCCAGAACTAGGCAAACAGAGGCAGGTGGATCTTTGAGTTAGATGACCACTTGGTCTACCAAGTGAGTTCTAGGCCAGCCAGAGCTACATAGTGAGACCCTCCCTGCAGAGAGAGAGAGAGAGACAGAGAGAGAGAGAGATTGAGATTGTGTTATTTTAGACTGGAGAGATGGCTCAGAGGTTAATAGCTTTTGCTGTTCCTCAGAAGACCTGGGTTCAGTTCCCAGCACTTACATGGTGGCTCACAACTGTCTGTAACTTCAGTTCCAGGAGTTCTGATACTCTCTTTCTGGCTTCTGTACCAGGCATGCATGTGGTGTACAGATACACATTCAGGTAAAACCTCCATACACACAAAATAATTTTTCATTAAAGTAAAATAATCTGGGGCTAATGTCTCAGTAACTCTGGCTGGCCTGGAACTTACTATGTAGACAGGACTGGCCTGGAATCCACAGAGATCTACCTGCCCCTGCCTTCCAAGTGCTGGGATTAAAGGCATGTGCCACCATGCCCAGCTTAATTTCTTAAATATTAAAAATAATATTTTGTAGGGCTCAAGAGATGGCTCAGTGGTTAAGAGCACAAACTGCTTTTCCAAAGGACCTGGGTTCAAATCCCAACACCCACATGGCAGTTCACAGCTGCCTGTAATTGCAGGGTGTGGTGGTGCACGCCTTTAATCTTACCACTGGGGAGGGAGGCAGAGGCAGGCAGATCTCTGTGAGTTCAAGGCCAGCCTGGTGTACAGAGTGAGTCCAGGACAGTCAGAGATACACAGAGAAACCCTATCTCAAAAAAACAAAACAACCCTTCTCCCCCAAAAAACAACCAAAAAATTGTTAATTCCTTGATATTTTGCTTTGTGTATGAGACAAGATAGTGCTATGTAGCTCTGGCTGGCCTGAAACTTACTATATAGACCAGGATGGCTTTGAACTCACTTCAAATTCATTGTCTCAGCCTCATGAGTCTTAAAAATGCAGGGATGGACCACTACACCCAAGATTTTTTTCATTGAAGGTAGATTTCACTATATTGCCAGACTGCCCCGAACACTTAGACCCAAATAATCTTCCTGCCTTAGCTTCTTGAGTAGCTAGGTATGCGAGCACATCCCACAATGCCTGGAATTCCTGACTTTAAATATATATTTAATTATACTGTTTGTCTCTCTGCTTAGTGCCTCTAGTTTTTCTTCGTTTGTTTGCTTGGGTTGTTGTTTCCTTGGTTTTTTATTTTTGTTTTTTGAGAAAGAATTTCTCTGTGTTATAGCCCTGGCTGTCCTGGACTCACTTTGTAGCCAGGCTGGCCTTGAACTCACAGAGATCCGTCTGCCCCTATCTCCCGAGTGCTGGGATTAAAGGCAAGAGCCACCATTGCTTGGCTCCCTCCAGTTTTTTATAATTCTTTTTAAGTAGGATATATTATTTACACAAAATATGAGGGTTTTATTAATTTGCTTTTGAGGCAAGGTCTCACTATGCAGCCCCTGGCTGTCCTGAAAACTATGTAGTACAGGCTGGCTTTAAAGCTGGAGAAATCCTCCTATTTGTACTTCCAAGTTCTGAGATTTCTAGGCATGCACCACCAATACCTGACATCACTGTAAAAATTTTAAATATATGTATAAGGCATTTTGATCATATTTACGCCCCACACCTACCACCCCCTTTTCCTTGTTCTTTCCTACATCCATATCCCTAATAGTTCTCCCTCACACACACAACCAAGACAATTCTACATGAGTGAATTGACATGCAATACTTGTCTTTCTGAGTGTGGCTTCTTTGGCTTAACATGATGATCTGCAATTCTATCAACCTCCTTAAAAAATAACAAGATTGTGACTAAATAAAGTCTTGTTGTGTATAGATCACACATTTTCTTTTTCCATTCATCCATAGGTGTGCACCTAGGATGTTTCTATAACTTGGCATTGTGAATTGTGCCACAATAAACATGGGTATATGGGTATCTCTATTGTGTGTTTTTGTGTGACTTTTTCTGGGGAGACCTAAACAAACATCTATTCACCACAGATAAGGCACTAAGAACAGACCAAATAAACAATCTCACCCACATTAGCTTGGTAAACTAGTGAGATTATTGAGATTACTTACAAGACTATTGGTGTCTTAGTTAGGGTTTCTATTGCTGTGATGAAACACCATGACCAAAAAGCAAATTGGGGAGGAAAGGGTTTAATTAGGCTTACACTTCCTTATCCTTCATTATCTAGGTTGTCAGGACAGGAACTCAAGGAACCTGGAGGCAGAAGCTGATGCAGAGGCCATGGAGGGGTACTTCTTACTGGCTTGTTCCTCATGGCTTGTTCAGCTTTCTTGTAGAACTCAGGACCATCCACTCAAGGGTAGCACCACCCACAATGGGCTGGGCCCTCCCTCCCCCATCAATCTGTAATTAAGAAAATGCCCTACAGCTGGGTCTCATGGTGGCATTTTCTCAATTAAGGTTCCGTCCATTCAGATAACTCCAGTCTGTGTGTCAAGTTAACAAAAGACTAGCCAGCACAATTGGTAAAGGGTTACTTACAGGAGTGTGGCTGATACAAAGATTAGTAAATCACTGAAAAGCTCCCACGTCAGCATGGGTAATGAATGACTCACAAAAGTTGAATAAAACTTGCAGGCAGCCTGGATGGTGAAAGACTTTCTCCTCCATAACAATTGTTTGCTGCTTATATAACCTTGGAGAGGGCACTTGTAAATCCTGTTTTTTTTTTTGTTTGTTTGTTTTGTTTTGCTTTGCTTTGGTTTTTTTGGTTTTGTTTTTCAAGACAGGGTTTCTCTGTGTAAAAGCCCTGGCAGTCCTGGACTCTCTGTAGACCAGGCTGGCCTTGAACTCAGAGATCCCTCTGACTGCCTCCTGAGTGCTGGGATCAAAGGCGTGCGCCACCACATCTGGCCTCCTTGCCTACTTTTTAAGATTAGTACTAATCTTTTGTAAGATATATATGTATATTGTTTATGTGTCTGTGTGTGTGTCACACACACAGTGGTGTATATGGGAAATGTTTTTATTTAATGCGAAGATTACATTTTTACTCTTGACGTGATTTTTTAATTTAATTTTATTTATTTATTTGGGGTTTTGAGGCAGAGTTTCTCTATGTAACAGAGCCCTGGCTGTCCTGGAACTCACTCTGAGGACCACGTTGACCTTGAACTCAGGGATCTACCCACCTTTGCCTCTGAGTACTGGGATTAAAGGCATATGCCACCATGCCCAGTGATTTTTTTTTCTTTTAATAAGAAGTATTTAATGTGATGATTGTTGCTTCTAGTACTTACAAAATCCTTTTCTCCACCAAAGTCATGAAGTAATTCTAACATACTGTTTTTCTGAAAGTCTCCAATTTTTTCTTCCATGTTTATGTCCTTAAGGTACTTGAATTTTTTTCTAATAGGACTTCAATCTCATATTTTATATTGTGGAAAGTCATAATTTTCCACATATGAACTTTGAACTGAACTTCTGTACCTAAAGACAGTTCTAGGAATCAAGAAGAGTAAACAGTTGTCATAAATTCCAAGAAGCAATAAATTCCAAGAAGCAAAACCAGATTCTGAACAATGAATACCTTGAACTGAAGCCAGCTGACCATAAAAAGGCATGGAAATGTTGAAAGACAGCTGTGTGAGAACCTATCCTGTACTGAGTCAGCCACCTTGCCCTCCAGTACTTTTCCATTCTTACATTTGCCCCAGGAAACACATCAGCAATTTTTTGCTCTTGGGGTCACTCTGTATTTCGTTCTTCCAACTAAACTTGGAAGTATGGATTCAGTTCTTGGTTCACCTTTAATTAATCTCAGTTTCTGTTTTTATATGGGTACCTAGTATGCCTAGTACTACTCAATGAGACTATCCTTTCCCTACTATTACTGTGCAAAGCCACCTCAACCATATTATCAAGTGTCTGAATATGTGTAAATGTGTCTCCAGGCTCCTCTCTCTCTCCTATTTCGTTGACTCACTTTGCATGCCTAAACTACATTTCTTTTTTTATGTTTATTTATTACTTCAGGTTACATCTCCATCACAGTGCCCTCTTTCCACCCCTCCCAGTCCCTCCCTCCCACCCTCTACCCCCTAACCCTTCCACCCCACTCCTCTGGAGTGGAGTGTTCCTACATAACAGTCCCCCACCCCAGTTCAGCAGTCATATGAGGGCCAAGAGCCTCCTCATACACTGGGGGCCTACAAGGCAGCACCACTAGGGCAAAGTGTCTCATTGACAGGTAACAAAGTCTATGTCCATGTTCCCTTTGGTGTATTGGCTGTAGCATAGTTATCCTGTACTATATGGCTAAAATCCGACTATAAGTGAATAGATGCTATGTGTATCCTTCTGAGTCTGGGTTAGCTCACTCAGGATGAGCTTCTCTAGTTCCATCCATTTGGCTGCAAATTGCATAATTTCCTTGTTTCTGAGGGCTGAGTAGTATTCCATTGTGTAGATGTACCACAGGTTTTTTTTTTAATCCATTACTCAGTTGAGGGACGTCAGGGTTGTTTCCAGTTTCTAGCTATTACAAATAAGGCTGCTATGAACATAGATGAGGAAACTTCCTTGTGATTCGGTGAGGAATCATTTGGATGTATACCCAGAAGTGGTATGGCTGGGTCCTGAGGCAAAGCTATTCCAAGTTTCCTAAGATATTGCCAGACTGACCTCCAGGTTTCACAAGCCTGAACTTCCACCAGCAATGGAGGAGTGTTAAACTACATTTCTTTCATTGTTATACAATAAGATTCTACAATCTGGAAGGTTGGTCCTCCTTCCTTATTTCTTTTATATTTTTGGTTATGAGCCTAGCCTTTAATGGCTGAGCCATCTCTCCAGCACCCAACTTTATTTCTCTACAGCATTCTGGCTATTCTATTCTATTTCATTCTTTCTGCTTGTCCACTTCCTCTTCTTTATTTTCTATTTCTATTTAAATTTTGTTTAGATTTATTTATTTTATGTGTTTGAATGTTTTGCCTGTATATAAGTATATGTACCACGTGTATGCCTAGGAGCCTTGGAAGGCAGAAGAGAGTGTCAGGTCCCCTAGAACAGGGGTTATAGATAGTTGTGAGCCAACGTGTAGGTGCTGGGAACTAAACCTAGGATCTCTGGAAGAGTAACAAATGGTCTTAACCACTAAGATATATCTCCAGTTTCTCTTCTTTTTATTTTTTTATGAGATAGTCTCACCATGTACTCCAAGCTAATCTTGAACTTGTAGAAATCCTCCTGCCTCAGCCTCCTGAGTGCTGGGATTACAAAGGTGTGCCACCATGCCCTGGCTACTTTGGCTATTGTTTTATTATAACTCCATATATATATAAAATAAATTGGGAAGTTTTATAAACTTTCCTGGATTGCAATGAGTCTGTAGAACATATTCAGGAGATCTTAACAACTTCAAGCAATGGAGTTTTCTAAATCATGGACACAAATTATGCCTTCATTAACTCTTCTTTAATTCTGTACAGTGTTATAGTTCTCTCTATGAAGCACATGTATAGTTCATTAATCCCTAGATATTTGATTGTTTTAATATCAAAATGAAGTTTCTTTTTAAGTTTTAAGATTCATTTTACTTTTAATTTTGTGTGGGGGTGTGTAAGGGTGTGTGCCCTCAAAGTACAGAAGATGATGTTGATCCCCTGGGGCTGAAGTTGCAGGCACTTGTGAGCTACCCTATATGTGTAACAGAATATTTTTATTTATAAACACATATTCATTAGTACTGAAGAAACACTGTAAAATACCTAAATCCTACAACGTAAAACCTATAATCTAAAATATATAATCTATCTAAGAACACCCTAATACCTATCTAAAAACACTTAATTAATACTATTTCAACTTTCTTAAAAGGATATTAATATTTTTAGCGTAGGTCCATGCAGAGTGACTTGATTTATGGCAGCTCATCAGGTAGTATCTTTCAAGGTTAAAGTCCGTTGCACCTTACTTTGTCAGTTCGCAAGGCCAATTTATTTCAAACACAAAATTGTGGCCGGTTTATAAAGTCAGTCTGTCCCAACCGCCAAACTGAGGCTGGCCTTTTGCAAAGGCTTCATGGCCTAAAGCTACTCCAAGTGGCTTCCAAACTTTGATTGCCTGGATCACTTTTTTGGTGCTCTGGGGCCCCAAGACTGACGCCTTCAAGGAACTCACTCTCAGCAGGTTTTATGCCAGGCCTTTGCCTTCGGCTATAGCAGCCTAAATTCTGTTAATAGTATACCTTTTTGCACACTTCTCCAGCGTGACTTCTCAGTTGCTGAGGGTGGGAGGAAGAGAGGGACTTCATGGAGTTCTCTGGCTTATATATCCCATTATCTCTCGATCCTTGGCAGAGGGTCCACAAAGTCTCTTGTGATTTCCAGCAGTCCCTTTGCCATGGCAACCAACATCATGTGTGTGATTTGCTCAGTTTCTTAGCATGCCCCTTCAACAGGACATTTGTAGAACTATGGCTTCAACTGTGCTCTGTCCATCTTGGCCCAAGTTCAAGGGACATCAAGCTCTCCTTTATGTGCTGCCAAAAGCTAATCTGAACTGCCTACTAATTTGCTAAAGAGACCTAACTTCTACTACAGTATGTGGGTACTGGGAATTGAACTCAGGTCCTCTGGAGGAGCAACAGGCATTCTTAATCACTGAACCATCTTTAGCTCAATAAATGGTATTTTTGTTTGTTTGTTTGTTTGTTTGATTAATTGACTTCATTTGTTTTGTTTTAAGGTAGGGTTTCAGTATTGCTGTCCTGGAACTCACTATGTAGACGAGGGTGGCCTTGAACACATAGAGATCTGCCTGCTTCAGTCTCATGAGTGCTGGAATTAAAAGCATATGCCACCACACCTAGCTGAAATGGTGTGCTCTAAAATTATATTTTTGTATGCTTTGGTATATAGAAAAACAAATGTTGAGTGCCAGCAGCCTTAATAGTAGTTTATTATTGTTTATAATTTATCTGTAGAGTTTTGAATATTTTTTTGAGAAAGAGTCTCTCTACATAGTTCTGGCTGTCCTAGAACTCACTTGTAGACCAGACTGGCTTCCAACTCACAGAGCTCTGCCTGCCTGAACATATGTATTTCACTGTTCACATCCCAGTACTGTGCTACATTAAAAAAAAAAAACAAAAAACTCTCAAATTAACTTTGTGATGAAAAGAAGAGAAGAAATAGGCATAAATCTAAATGGTTGGTAGGACAGAAATGTTCAATGTCATCTTCTTATAAAAAGAGGCCTAGGGAGCTTATTGTGCCCTTCCAGCATATAAAAAATCAAAGAGCCCACAGCAGACACTAGATCTGCCAGCACTCTGATCATGGACTCTCTGTACTCCATAACTATAGAAAATAAATTTATATCATTTATAAGCTATTTGTTTATAATATTTTGTTACAACATCCTGAATGGATAAAGACAAGTTATATAGTAGTGATTGTTCATTTTAAATGGGTGGATTTTGTAGTATGTAACTATCATCTGTTTTTAAACAAATACTTCTTTCATAAAAACAGTGTATTTTTGCCTTAGATTGTATTCTATATTATCAGTGTGGCTGAATATCTGTTGTGATTTGAAGAAGACTGGCTCCCATGGGCTCATATATTTGAATGCTTGGTCATCAGAGAGTGACACTACTTGAGAAGGTTAGGAGGTGTGGCCTTGTTGGAGAAGGTGTGTCACTGGGGGTGGACTTTGAGGTTTCAAAAGGCTAAACCAGACCCAGTGGCTTGCTTTCTTTGTGCTGCTTGTGAATCTGGATGTAGATCTCTCAGCTACCTTTCCAGCTCCATGTTTACCTGCATATCACCATGCTCCCCACCATGATGACTGTAACAGTAAATTTTTATTTATCACACATATATTTATTAATACTTAACAATTGTCTATAAAATTCCTAAATCCTAAACCCAAACCCTAACTCTAAAACCTAACACCTAAAACTTCTTAGTACCTATAATACAAACATTTAACATTAACCTAAGATTTCTCAAAAGGATATTTTTCTCTGAGCATGGGTCCTGATGGATGGCTGGTCTTCATACAATTTTTCAGTTTTATTTTTATTTTTTATTTTTAATGACATTTTCATTATTTATTCATATTCTTAATTATTATCATTATACCGTTATTATCAACACTATGTTGGGGGACACCAAGGAGGACAATGTGTTTGTCCCTTATTTTTGCTGGTCTGTCTCTTTTTTTTCCTTTATTTTTTATTTCTTCAAGTTACATCTCAATCGCAGTCCCCTCCCTATTCCACCTCCAGTCCCACACTCCCACCCTCAACCCCCCATTCTCTTCCCTTTTTTTTTTCTTTTAAGTTTGAGGTATATCTTATTTCCCCCTACAGTTTCCCCTTTCAGTCCAACAAATGGCTCCTTCTCTTATAACAAATACAATACAGTACAACAGAGGTAATTAGGCCACAGTTATGAGGGTTATATGGCCTAACGTACATTCCCAATGACCAGTCCATATGTATTTGGTACTTGACTTTAACATTCCACTATCTAAGCATCTCCATGAGTTTAAAGGTCTATATCTGACTCAACATTCATACCAACTTGCAACACAATTTTAAAAGTATCTTCTTAGATCTATAACACTCTCTTGACTCCTAAACAACTCAAAATTAAATTATGAGACTCTAACTATCTGTTCTTCAACCACCTCAGAGACCTGAGAGGGATAAATATATCTGATTTTATAGGAAGTTCAGGGCCTGCAGCTTCCAAAACTAAGAAATGACATACCTGTGGCTGCCTGGACAGTTCCCATTTTCTCTCCATACATTACAGCATCAATCTTCAGTCATTTGGCCCCGTTTCTCTGACAGACATTGATTGTAGAGCAGGGGTTATGAAGGACTTACCTATCCTGTCTTGGCAGAGCTAGGCTGTCGACTTACCTGGTTCCAGGTTTTGTCCTTTTTGGACAGCATTCTGTCTACAGTTGGGGCAAGGGGCTTTTCCTACCAAGAGATAGGATTGCAACTAATTCAATCATCTCCCACTGGAGATTCTTTGATGCTCATCTTCTACTTGGAGGAGAATAGGGGGTGCTGTCAGGAGTTGATATGTCTTGATATAAAAAAATCTAAAGTTACGAAAACATCTTTGAATGCCATATTCTGCAGATCTCTTGAGGTTTTTGAAGAGGCCCTATCTATCTCTTATATTAGGGTAAGCAGATGTTGCTTGTCTCTTGCTGGTTTATTTTTGATTAGCTTAGGAAGTAACTATAATAGGCTGTCATAGTACCTAACAGAATGACCGGCTTGCATAACCATTAGTTTGCATTTCTTAATTATCCTAAACAGTTTATGACAATTAGTAGTAAAAGGCCGAAACATCACATTTCATTTTTTTTTACCTCCTAACCCTTCCATTCCATTTCTCTGGGGTGGGGTGTCCTTATATAACAGTCCCTGATCTCATTTGAGAGGCCGTATGAGGGCCAAGAGCCTCTTCATTCATTGGGGATCTACAAAGCAGTACCATCAGTGAGAAGTGTCTCGTTGCCCGGGAGAGAGAACTACTAAACAAACAAATCAATAAGCATACAATAGATAAAAAAGACTAAAAAATAGAAAAAATATAACTAACATATAAAAAATAGATAAAGAATAAAAATTAAAAGAAGTCTATGTCCAAGTTCCCTTTTGCGTGTTAGTATCGATACCTTCTACTATATAGCTAAAATCCTACTATAAGTGAATAGATGCCATATGTGTCCTTCTGAGTCTGAGTTAGTTCACTCAGGATGAGCTTTTCTAGTTCCATCCATTTGGCTGCAAATTGCATAATTTCATTGTTCCTGATAGCTGAATAATATTCCATTGTGTAGATGTACTACAGTTTTTTGACCCATTCTTCGGTTGAGGGACATCTGGGTTGTTTCCAGTTTCTAG
>CAJQZJ010037449.1:435097-458759 GCA_907164525.1 Lophiomys imhausi
CTCTGAAACTGTAAGCAAGTTCCAATTAAATGCTGTCTTTTATAAGAGTTGCTGTGGTCTTGGTGTCTTTTCATAGCAATAGAACAGTGACCAAGACAATATCTTTTCAAGAAATTGTATGGATTCACATGCTCTCCAGCAGTTAATTTTTTTATTTGTTAATTTTTTAATTTGTTAATTTTTTTAAATTTGGTAATGAAAGGAAATGCATTTCATTATAATCTTAATTTGCATTCAATCCATATCTTCATATGTTTATTGGCTGTCTTTGCCACTGTTCTATTGCTATGAAGAGACACCATAACCAAGGGAACTCTTACTTAAAAAGCAATTAATTGGGGGCTTATATGCAGTTTCAGAGGTTTAGTCCATTTTCTTCATGGCAGGGAGCATGTTGGCATGCAGGCAGGTGCTGGAGCAGTAGCTAAGAGCTACATCTTGATCCATAGACAAAGATAAGGAGAGTGGCATTGACATGGGCTTTTGAAACCTTAAAGTCCACCTCCAGTGACACACTTCCTCCAACAAGGTCATGCCTACTCCAACAAAGCCACACCTCCTAATCCTTCTAATCCTACCAAAGAGTTCCACTCTCTGATAACTAACCATTCAAATAAATGAGCATATGAGAGTCATTTTTTTGTTTGTTTAAATTTTTTACTTCATTATGATTTAACTTTGGTACATCATATATATCAAGAAATTCATCAATTTCTTTTGGGTTTTCAAAGGGGTCATTCTTACTAAAAGCACCACATTGTGTTGTAGAAGACCAGGAGCTTTTGTCTTCTGGTAAAAAGGCCTGAGACCCAGTCTGCCCTTATGCCATACAAATAAAGATCCCAAGACTCTATAATTTTCAATGGTTAGGCCTTAGCTGGGAAGACTCTCAACTAGCTCATCTAAGTCAACCTGTCCATATTGCTTCATCCAGCCACATGGCTAGCTTTACCTTCCAGACTCACCATCACATCTGTCTTCCTCCATGTCTCCTGGTGAAAAGCCTCCTCCACCTTCTTCCCAGAGTTCCTTTCTCCTCTCCCAGTCTTTCTGCCTAGCTACAAACTATAGGTTTTTTTTTTATTGACAGCTGTTACATCAATATGACACACAAGATATTTCTCTGCAACACTGACTGCATGTGTTTCCTCCATTGTGAAATGTTTATTCATGTGTTTTGTTCAGTTCTTTACTGAATTGTGCTTTTCTTGTTAATTTGTAGACCTTTTTGCCATGAAATGTCTACCCCCATTCTTTCTAAGGCCCCAATGATAAACCAAAGTTGTAGTCTATGGAACTTCTTCCTGGAAAACCAATGAGTTCTGATTGAAGCAAAGCAGCCACACTGGAAAGCCTTTACCCCACATGATGGCTTCCCTGTAGCCATACACATGGAGCTTCATTCTTGTTAACCTTACTCAGTCCATATACTCTAGTCCGTCCCCAAAACCTTGAGCAATTAGGACAAAATTATATACAACTGGTTGAGAGGACTGGCTGAATACTCAAGTGAGAATCCTATAACCTCCTATGTGCCCTCCTTCTATACGGGAAGGTTAACAGACTACAAACCCAGTTATGATGATCTTTTTCTAGCAGACACAGATGAATTAATGAAGATGGTGGCTATGTGGCTCAGAGGATAGTGCTGTACATCTTTATTCATTCATAATAGGAATCCTCTGTTGCTTTTATGTATTGAAAATATTTTCTGCTAATGTACATCAAGTCCTTTTTATCATATTATTTTTTTCTTTTGTGTATCTACATGTGTATGTGAGAGATATAGAAAGTGAGAGGTGTATACACCCACATATGTGTAGGTTCACAAGCCCCATGCATATGTAGAAATTGAAGGATGACCTTCTGTGCTGTGCTCTATCATTCTTTACCTTATTTTCCTTAAGACAGGGTCCCTCACTGAATCTGGAGTATGCTGGCAGCCAACAGATCCTCTTATTTCTCCCCATAGCTCTGAGGTTACAGGCATGTATGGCCATGACCAGCTTTTTAAGTGGATGCTGGGAATTCAAACTTAGGTCCTCATGCTTAAACAGTAAGTGATCTTAATCAGTGAGTCATCTTCCCATTCTCTTATAGTTTGGGGCTAGTTTGTTTTTGAAAAAGTGTCTGGTGTAGCACAAGTTGGCCTTAAATTCACCTTGTAGCAGAAGCTGGATTTAAACTCAAGATTCCCCTGTATCTACCACCCAAGTACTGAGATTACAAGTATGTGATACTATGTCTAGCTCTTTGTTTTTTTTTAAGTTCTTCTTCCTTTCTTTCTTTCTTTCTTTCTTTCTTTCTTTCTTTCTTTCTTTCTTTCTTTCTTTCTTTCTTTCTTTCTTTCTTTCTCTCTCTCTCTCTCTCTCTCTCTCTCTCTTTCTTTCTTTCTTTCTTTCTTTCTTCAAGGTCTTATGTATCCCAGGTTGCCCTCAAACTTACTGAGTAACTAGGGATGACTTTGAACTTCTGATCCTCTTACCTCTACCTCCCATGTACTCTCACGAGTAGTGTGTGTATTACTGAGAGGTGAACCCAGGGACTTTGCATGCTAGCTAAACAGTCTACCAACTGAGGTTCATCATATAAAGCAAGGTTCCAATTTCATCTTTTCTGATTCCAGCTTCAGTTAATGAAAGGCCCTCTTTACTCACCTAGCTATTTTTATTGTTTGGTACCCTTGTATATGTGCACAAGTGTGTTACACAGTTTCCTACCCTTCTCCCTCCCCTTTTCTCTTCTCTTCTTCTCTTTCTCCATCTAAAAGTAGTTCCTCTAGGGGTAGGGGGAAGGGTACAAGTTATCAATCATGTGAGCTTGGGGTTTTAGGACAGAGTTCCCAAAGAGCCTTTAGACCCAGTAAACATTCATTTTGGTCAGAAAGCCTTCATTAGTCTCCAGGACATTTGGACGTCTAGGGATCTTACTCTGATTCTTAAAGATTGTTCCATTTGTTTTTGCTGATTCCTAGAAATTGTGTGGCATTAAGAGCAGGAGATCTGGCCTAAGATAAGTAAAACCAGTTTGCTCTTGAGTGCGATCCCGATTTTCCTCACTGAACAGCATACACCAATATAAATGATGGTACCAGCAGCACAGGAGACGAAAGGCATTTTCACAAGTCTAATCCTGGAAAGGTGCATTGATGGGCCTTGTGACTACACTGATTTAAGAGCCTTTGAATCTCGTCAACCCCCTACAATTCTTCAGGTTCCATTGGGCAGCTGGCTGATTTCTGATGTCCCTAGCTATCTGGATGTAAAACCCACTCCTGGCTTGCCTCAGCTAGGAACCAGGGGGCCTGCTGACTGCAATTCGCGGTTGGTAAAGGGGCTGCAAGTTGCATAGCTGGACATTTTGGGATCTACTCCGGTAGTTCACTGGCCGCCCGTGTAAGAGCGAGATGGAAGCTCCTGTCTCCGAATTCTATCTTTCAGGAGTGCAGGCTGCAAGTCTTGTCAGGGCCCGCAGAGGCATGGCTAGAGCCGAGCTTCCAAGCAGCGCTAAACTGCGCCTTCTCCAATCGCAGAGCACTAGGAAGGCCGAGGCAAGGGTGGGCTTAGGGGCGGGCCAGGGCGGGAAGTAGGCGGGGCGTGGGTAACAGCTCCGCCTGGTCCTCCTGGCTCCTAGCCTTCTGGGTTGTGACAGGCGCAGCTCTAGGTCCCTTCCTCCTCCTCCGCGGCCTCAGTCTCCCAGGTCTCTGAACAGGCCGCGGTTCCTCGGTTTGCGATTCCTGGGCTCAAAGCTCTGCAGCTCCAGCGTCTGGTTGTCCTTGTTCCTTCGAGATGACGCTCAAGTCGAGCGAAGGCGAAGGTGGAAGCAGCATGCGCACCGCACTCTCCGACCTCTACCTGGAGCACTTGCTACAGAAGCGCAACCGACCTGAGGTTAGTGGGATCCCTGGGGTCCTCAGGGTTCGAATTGGGTCTCTCTGCTCTAGGCCTTTCCATTTGCTGCTGGATTTGCCCTATCCATGGCCTTGTTCCTAGGCAGTGTGTCCCCAGACAGCCTGATCTTGGGTGTCCTGTCCCCAGGGTGGAGGCCTTAGCACTGGGCTGAGTTCATGCTGAGATCTGGGTGTGGTAGATAGTTGCCTGGGCAGCCCTCCTAGGTGAGGCTGGCCAGGACCAAATGCATACTGAGGTCAAAGAAAACTTGCTCATGGGTGGAAGTCAAGTAACAGAAAGACTTGAAGAAAAATAGAAGACTTTAAGGAACACATCCAAGAGCAAATCTGCCTGGTTGTTGTTGAGCGCTTGTGTTCAGTTTCACAGACACGGTTGTGAAACTCAACTTCATGCTCTAGAAAGCTCATTCAGTGTCCCTCTGCATTTCATTTCAGCAGGTCCCCTTGTGCTACATTGTAAATTAGGGTAGCCTTCATAGTCCAGTGTTAGGCAGTAAATAGTTATTAATCTCTGGTGTCAGAGAGGTCACCAGAAGCGGTTGTGATTATATTCCATATAGCATGTCTCCCCCAAATTCAGTAGTTTATAATTTGGAACCACCTACTGACCCTGCTCCTTCTACTCTCTAGTTCCTTCTGGCAGATTTATGGTGCTGCTTGTGATACAGCGAAGCTGGCTTTGTGACAGGCAGGTACAACTTTAAACAACATACATTACTTAGTCAAAGATGATACTAAACCTTGCAGGAATGGTAGCTAATTATGTATGTATTTTGATCACATTTTTCTTTAGATGAAGGGGAAAACAGTGAAGAATTGATAAGAAAAAAATCCATGTTATGACAGTTGTATTCTGGTTCCCCAATTCTGGAGCTCTGTTTCCGTTTCCCCACCTCTGGTGTCATTTCCCCTCCCCAAGCCAGTTTTGGAAGTACGGGTTATTTAATCTTGCCCTTCTACGCTCCACACCCAGAGTCCTCTTTTAGTACACTGACAGAGCAATTCACTGTTTAGGGGAAGAAGAACTTGTGCACCAATTAAATGTCAGCAAATTTTATCTCTCTTGCTGGCAAGTAGGAAGACATTTTGGTTGTTTGTTTCTTGTTTTGAGAAAAGATTTCACACTGTAGCCCAAGCTAGCTTGTAACTTACTCTATTGCTCTGACTAGCCTTGAACTCCTGGCAATTCTCCTGCCTCAGCCTCCTGAGTTTATAGGCATTGTTAGGCATGGACTAACATGTCAGACGTCAGGACATTTTTAATGTCACAACTACATGGATTTTTTTTTTTACAGCAAGGAATAATAAGACCCCCCAACTGTCATGACTGCTAAAGGAAACATCTGTTCCTGATGTTCTAGTTCAGTGTCTTATTTAAGGTGAACAAATAAAGTGCAAAGAGCAGAACTTAGGTGATAAAACTCTAATCTACTTAGGCCCCTGTGGCCACAATAAAACCAGATTCTTATCTGTATGGCATCTAAGTCTTCCTGGTTTTGAAAAATAAAGTCATAAAAATCCTAGTAGTGAAGGACAGGGAAGAAAGAAGACTAACAGACCATGCTAGGTACTGAGAAAACTGGGACAAAGACTAAATAATTTGAAAATGATACTGTATTTTCTAGTATACATTCTCTGAAAAGACAGATCTTGAATGGAAATATCCTCAAATGAAACAGCCAGACCTAAGAAGGAGCTCTTTTTCTGGTAGAATAATAATCAGGAGCAGACTCATTTACCATGTTCCCTACTGACTCAACCAAGACTTGCTTTCTGCTATTGTACTTGTAATGTATGGCATTGAACCTTGGTGTCCCTGCACAGGGTATTCTGTTTTGCCTATGGTACTGTTTGCCCCTTACATCCTGGATTCTACAAAGTGCAGGCTTCAGCAATGCTGGGGACTCCACAATGCTTCACAACCCCCTACATCTCCTTCAGAGGAAACATCTGCAGCGCAGTTCAAAGGGCAGAGACAGTTTCTCAAAGGAAGTTGAAATAGATGAAAAAAGTTGGCAGAGGTGGGGGCAGGGGTAGTGGGAGGTGAATAGACCACAGTTGACTTTTTCATTTAAACTAATTGGCTTCAGAACAAAGTGACAGTGAAGTAGTGAGCACAGGAATGAACAAACATTTGTTCAGCCTACTGTTAGGCTCTCTGCCAACTGCTTCCACATGGAGAACTTAGAATGCCCAGTCCAAGGAAATGAGTGACTCTAAACACAGAAGAGCCTGGGAGCTCCTTAATACCACCTGCCAGCCTTGTGTAGCACCTGGCTGAGCCCACCTGATGTCCACAAATACCCATTCTTCACAAGGACATATCTGTTTCACTTTGTTGAGAGGGGGAAAAACACAACAAACAAGTCAGAGAAGCCATGAAAAAACCAACAACTCCTCAAAGAAGTATAGAGATTAGAACTATTTAACTATAAATGATAAGAACTGGGGAAACAGGAAAGCTCAAGAATCAGGATTTTCTAGCAAGTATTGTCTTAAAATCATACATTAACTAGACCTTTGTTTCTCAGGCACTAAATACATATATCAATCCAAAGGCCACATGTTGAAAGGCCCTTGGCTATTTGCTTTATCTTCCCACTGCACTCTAGACACATTCACAGGCTTCTTCCACGGCTTTCACATGGAGAATAAACAGGAAACTCAAAAGCTCCATTCCTCTGTGAACACCAGACTGTATTTTCAAATACTTGGCCCTTGGTTCCTGCATAGCCATTAGAACCAGTGTTGGGATTGTGTATAAAATATGATTCATTAAATTAAACCATTCTTAAAAAAAAATTAAACCATTCTTTTTGGTTTTATAATTTGTTTGTTTGTTTGTTTTAAGACATAGTCTCACTATGTAGCCTTGGCTGGTCTGAAACACACTATGTAGACCAGGATAGTTTCAAATTTAAAGAGATCTTCGTACCTCTGCCTACACAGAGTGCTGGGGTTAAAAGCATGCCTTTAAGTTTTTGTTGTTTGTTCTATTTTGTGTTAAATAGAGTCTAGCTGTATAGCCTAGGCTGGCCTGAAACTCTTGGCAGCTGTCCTTGTCTCAGCCTCCAGAGAACTGAAATTACAAACCTGTACCACCAGGCCTAGCTGACTAAAATTAAATTCTTATCTCTACTTTGTGATCAATATTTGAAGGCAAAAAATAAGGCTTATAAACCATTTTCAGTAAAATAATTTATAAGCCTTAGACTCTAGGAGTTAGTTAATAGTTAAATAAGAGCACAGAATTCAAGAAGACAACATGATACCAGGCCTTGTTTTGTAGCCCAGGATTGTTGCAAACTCACTCTGCATTCCAGGTTGCCCTCAGACTTATCCTCCTGCCCCTGCCTCCCATGTGCTAGAATTATAGTTATGTGCTACCATGCCTAGTTTACAAATAAGACTTTATTAAAACTCTATAATAAATTTTGAAACTGGTTAAGCGGATATTTCTTACTTTCTTCTCTTTCAAAATTAGCTTAGCTATTCATAGGTCTGTGTCCTTCCATCATGTTCACAATTTTTAAAATGTCAAATTGTCTACAGGTACTTTGAGTGTAACTTTCACAGGCCAAGTGAGTGAAGCCACTTATGTATAAGAAAAATAAGAACCCAGGTACAGGGTTATTGGCAGTGGATACCAGCCTCTGGTCCCAGGCAGAAGTGGAGAACGTGATAGTTGGGTCACCTTGACTGACTTTCCTGATTTTTTTTTTTTTTTTTTTTTTGAGACAGGGTTTCTCTGTGTAGCCCTGGCTGTCCTGGACTCACTTTGTAGACCAGGCTGGCCTTACCTGATTTTTTTTTTGACTAAACAAATCAAACATATGTAGTTATAAAGAAATTTATAGCTGGACATTGCCATGTCTTTAATCCCAGCACTGGGGGGTGGGGGGGCAAGCCAATCTCTATGAGGCCAGCTTGGTCTATAGAGCTAGTTCCAGTATAGCCAAGGCCACACAAAGAAAACCTGTCTTTAAAAAACAAAAACCAAAAACGCAAAAGAAAGAAAAGAAAAAGAAAATTATGTTTGTTTTATTTGCTCCAAGCAGTGCAGATACTACCTTTGATGCTCACCTTTCTAAGTGGACAAGATTGGGTGCTTTCCTCATTTCTTTAAACTTCTCAGTCTCTATTACATATATATCTTAATTTGTCACGGTGCTTGCATTTACAATGTGTTCTTTATAACTGTTTCAAGATTTGTCTGTGGGTGGATTCTAAAATGTGAAAGTCAGTAAGTGGTTTTTTTATTGTTGTAATTGGTTGTTGAACTAATGATCCACTTTCCCCAGATCCCTGCTGATATTGTTTGGGATGGCAAGATATCCAACCAAATTCTTATTTCTCCAGCCTCTTTTGCAGCTTGAGATGGTTGTGAGTCTGTGTTCTGCAGCTCTGGCCAATGAGTTTTTTTTTTAAAGCTGTTTTCTGGGGGAAGTTCTTGGCTGGGTTCAACTGACCTGGCCCCTCTGCCCTTCTTGCCTTGAGAGTGGAGCTGATTGGTAGAGTCACAGCTTTTGCATATGTGTTTCCAACCCATGACTCCCTTCTTTCTTGGATTTCTGACCTCAAGCCGATGGTTTGTGGAGCAGTGTGGCCCTCCTTCTCAGCTGAAGGCTTGAGTGATCAGTAACTATTCCTTTACCTACTTTCTGTCTTCTAGAGTCATTGAATGAAATCTCTTATTCCTGTGATTTTTTTTTTAGATGATATGGGAAGTATATGTTCTCTTTTTACTCCCACTTTGCTTTGAAAAGCTGGGTGGAGTTGTGTGTGCCTATAATATTGGTGTTTGGAAGCCTGAGTCAAGAGGGTTGTGATTCCAGCCTCTCTTGGGATACATAATGAAACCCTATCTCAAAAGGTCAAACAGACTAAGGAGTGAGGGGGGAAGAGATCCACCCAAGTACTCAGACTGCCAACTTGACTGGAAATCCTATTCATGTCAGAAAATTTCATCTTGCCAGTTATAGAAAGGAGTGTGGTTTTGAGAGCTTGGTGGGAACAGTAGACTTCTATTTTTCTGAATAGATATTAATCATTGTGACATAAAAATAGAGGGAAACATGAGGATTTGAATGCTGAGCATTTTCTTTCTTTTTTTTTTTTTTTTTGGTTTTTTCAAGACAGGGTTTCTATGTATAACAGCCCTGACTGTCCTGGACTCTCTTTGTAGACCAGGCTGTCCTTGAACTCACAGAGATCCACCTGCCTCTGCCTCCCAAGTGCTGGGATTAAAGGCGTACACCACCACCGCCGGGCCTTGAGCATTTTTTTAGTGGCTTCTTTCAGTATTGTTAGTATGTCAACACTCCCAACAGACAGCTATACAGCAACATAGTAACCATAGTCCACATTTACCAAGAGCTTCTAAGTATTATGTTAAGCTTGCAACCCAGTAAAGTCATTCCATTACTACATTTTTACAGTTGAAGAAACAGAAGTACAAGAAGATCAAGAATACAAAGTTACTTAGCTTTTAGTAAAAGAGCTAGGAATCTAACCAAGACAGTGTGTTCCAGGTTTTTAAGTTCTACTTAATATTTTTTGCTAAATTATTTTCTTAAATTAATTCAAATTCATAGTGCATAATTTGGAATATATGAGTAAAGTTAGCCCATAAAAGCAATTTCCTTCTCACTCTATCTTATAGCCAATTAATTTTCCCCTTCCTAGAAACAACCACTGTTTCTTTTTTTTTTTTTTTAAAGATTTATTTATTATGTATACAGTGTTCTGTCTGCAGGTATATCTGCAGGCCAGAAGAGGGCACCAGATTTCATTATGGATGGTTGTGAGCCACCATGTGGTTGCTGGGAATTGAACTCATGACCTCTGGAAGAGCAGCCAGTGCTCTTAACCGCTGAGCCATCTCTCCAGCCCACAACCACTGTTTCTTACGGAGATTATTTGTATGTTTCTAGGTAAATGTGAATGCATTCATTTTTTCCACTGTTTATGGTGAAGCTAGCATAATTGTCTTCAAATTGTTTTACTTTCCACATAAATAGATGGTTTCAAAATTACCTCAGAGCCTCCTTGTCATGGCTATTAGGTGTCTTCCCATGCAGTGACTATAGTGTTATTGAATTGTTTGTTATAGAATACCTGGGAATTGTATGAAGTTCTGTGTTGCAAGGTATCCTAAATTGATTTTCTTTTTTCTTTTTTTCTTTTTTCTTTTTTTTTTTTGTTTTGTTTTTCCAAGACAGGGTTTCTCTGTGTAACAGCTCTGGCTGTCCTGGACTCGCTTTGTAGACCAGGCTGGCCTCGAACTCACAGAGATCCGCCTGCCTCTGCCTCCCGAGTGCTGGGACTAAAGGCGTGCGCCACCACCGCCCAGCCTAAATTGATTTTCAAATTGCAACCTATTTTCAACAATTTTGTTATAACATAAATGTCATATGACAGTGTCACGTGAGTTTTTGGACATTTTAGCTGCTAAACAAAGCAGTTTCTCTTTCTCAACACTTCCTTCATCTGAGGTTACCCAGTAAATGACACTGTGTCTTTCCTCATTGTGCTTTTGGTTAGAAAGGACACAATATATTAAGATGTCTTAGTTTGTGGAAAGCACCTATGTTATAAGACATATTTCTCTCCTTAAGTTTCTAGGCCAGACCTCCTTGTCTGTCACCTTTCCACCCTTTTTTCCTTCTGTGCCCATGGGAAGGCCAATGAACTTATCCCAGGGGTATATATATTCCTATTCAAGTCTTCTTTCCCCCAGAAAAATGAATGGCAAGATATACTTTTCACAGTTCTGCGTATTGAGAACACCTTCCACATCTCTTCAGTGTCCCTGAGGGCTACCCCCATGTGTGGCTATCTATATAGCTGCTTTCCATTTTCATCTTCTACCCAAACACCAAGCTCACACTAGTACTTTCTCTACAGACTTGCTGTGTTGGTTTTGCTTTATTATTTTATGCGCAAACATTTGTTACTCTCAAACAATCCAATATTTACATTTTATGACATTAAAAACAATCCTACACCGGATGTGGTGGTGCACACCTTTAATTCCAGCACTGGGACACAGAAGCAGGCAGATCTCTGAGATTAAGGCCAGCCTGGTCTACCGAATAAGTTGCAAGACAGTCAGGGTTGTTACACAGAGAAACCATGTCTTGAAAAACAAACAACAAAGAAACAAAAAAGAAATAAAAACAATCAAACAAAACAAAAATGAAACAAACAAAAAGACCTATACAAGATTGAGCCATCAACATCTCTTCATGGATATATTAAACCCTCTGTCTGGGTCTATTGACAGTCAGTGGTTGCTGATGGGGTTATGTAGTTATTAGTAAGTTGCTAAGACTTACTAATAAATGACCTCCTATCTGTGCTTGTGCAAGTAACTCTAATGAAACTCAGTGGAGAGACACCCCAATATAATTTCCCCAGTCTATGTGCCTAACTGCAGGTAGAAGAGTTCCAGTTACAGATTCAATGACTTGTCTTTTTACTCTTAAAAAAATCTTAGTCTCTTTGTGTGTGTGTGTGTGTGTGTGTGTGTTGTATGTATACATACATACAAATGTGTGCAACCATGCACTAACAAAGAGGGCATGTGTCATATCGCTTTTTATCTTACTTTCTTGAGACAGGGTCTCTGACTGAACCGAGAGCTACATTGGTGGCCAGTAAGCCCTGCTGGTCCTCCTGTCTTTGCCCCAGTCAGTGCTGGAATTATAGACGGCCATGCTGGACTTCTTATGTAGGTGCTGGGGATTTAAACTCAGGTATTTGTGCTTGGACAGCAAACACTCTTACCTACTGAGCCATATCCCCAGTTTCCTTTTCATTCTCCCACTCTTTTTTAAAAAATATTTATTTCTAGTTTATGGGTATGAGTATTTTCACCTGTGTGTAAGTCTGTGCAACACCTGTATGTCTGGTGCCCACAGAGTCCAGAAGAGAGCATCAGATGCTCTAGAACTGGAGTTACAGGTGGTTGTAAGTCATCATATGGGTGCTGGGAACAAAACCTGGGTCCTGTGCAAGAGCAACAAGTGCTCTTAACCACTGAGCCATCTCTCCAGGCCCTTTTTGCTCTGTTAATGATATTTTTTACAATATTATTTGGAAAAATTCAAATTTACTGAAAATAAAACTTTTATATCATTCTGGCTTCTGTAATTCACATATTGCTTTGTTTGTCTTAACACAAATGTACCTAAAACCATCTATCTACCACTTGAAAATGAGGTAAAGATATCAGAGTACTCCGAAGAGCATCAGTGTGTGTACCATTGCCTAGATTTCAGTATTTGTTTAGGGTTGCTTTCTAAGGTAAAATTTACATATAGTAAATTATAAGAATCTTGAATATATTATTTCACACTGCATCACCATATAGAATATTACCAGCAGACCAATGATCTCATGCCAGTCCTTTCCCCTCAAGACAGCCACTCTTTTTATTATTTATACCAGTTTTGTTTGTTCTAAAATCTCAAATAAATTTTATCATATTGTACATATTCTTTTTTAATAGGACTTCCTTTATTCAACAGGTTTCTGAATTAATTCCTATTATTTTGTAGTTTGAGCTCTTAAATGCATGGACAATTGCCTTGTGTATTCTCCTGTGCTTCAACACCTGTGTTGTTTTGTTTTGGATGGACTTTTGGGAACATAAAAGTGCTATGTACATCTGCATTCAAGTTTCTGTGTGGACAAATGTCTTCTTTCATCTTGGATGAGTCCCTAAAAGTAGGATTGCTAAACCATAGAGTAAGTGCATGATTTATTTTATTGTAGACCTTCTAGTAGGCATGTACAGGCATTCTGTTGTTTGGGGGTTTTATTTATTGTTTGAGACAGGGTCTCCTGTATAGACTTGGCTGGACTGAAACTCTCTTGTGTAGCTGAGTCTGGTCTTGAACATGCAGCAGTCCTGTCTCTGCCTTTTTTAAATATTTATTTATTACTACAGGTTACATCTCCATCACAGTGTCCTCTTTCCACCCCTCCCAGTCCCGCTCTCCCACCCTCTACCCCATAACCCTTCAATCCCACTCCTCTGAAGTGGAGTGTCCCTACATAACAGTCCCCCGCCCCAGTTCAGCAGTCATATGAGGGCCAAGAGCCTCCTCATACACTGGGGGCCTACAAGGCAGCACCACTAGGGAAAAGAGTCTCATTGACAGGAAACAAAGTCTATGTCCATGTTCCCTTTGGTGCGTTGGTTGTAGTATAGATATCCTGTACTATATAGCTAAAATCTGATTATAAGTGAATAGATGCCCTCTGCATCCTTCTGGGTCTGGGTTAGCTCACTCAGAATGAGCTTCTCTAGTTCCATCCATTTGGCTGCAAATTGCATGATTTCGTTGTTTCTGATGGCTGAGTAGTATTCCATTGTGTAGATGTACCACAGTTTTTTTTATCCATTCCTCCGTTGAGGGACATCTGGGTTGTTTCCATTTTCTAGCTATTACAAATAAGGCTGCTATGAAAATAGATGAGGAAACTTCCTTGTGATATGGTGAGGAATCATTTGCATGTATACCAAGAAGTGGTATGGCTGAGACTTGAGGTAGAGCTATTCCAAATTTTCTAAGATATCACCAGACTGATTTCCATAGTGGTTGTACAAGCCTGCACTCCCACCAGCAATGGAGGAATGTTCCCCTTTCACCACAACCTCACCAGAATGTGCTGTCATTTGAGCTTTTCATGTTAGCCATTCTGACAGGTGTGAGATGGAATCTCAGAGTTGTCTTGAGTTGCATTTCTCTGATGATTAAGGATGCTGAGTATTTCTTCAAGTATCTCTCAGTCATTAGGGATTCCTCCTTTGTGAATTCTCTGTTTAGCTCTGTTCCCCATTTTTTTTTTTTTTTTTTTTGGTTTTTCTAGACACGGTTTCTCTGTGTAACAGCTCTGGCTGTCCTGGACTTGCTTTGTAGACCAGGTTGGCTTCGAACTCACAGTGATCCACCTGCCTCTGCCTCCCGAGTGCTCCCCATTTTTTGATTGGATTCTTTGGTTTCTTGGCATTTAATTTCTTGAGTGCTTTGTAAATTTTGGATATTATCCCTCTGTTGGATGTGGGTTTTGTGAAGATTTTTTCCCAATGTGTAGGTTGCTGTTTTGTTCGAATGACAGTGTCTTTTGCCTTACAGAAGCTTTTCAGTTTCATGAGGTCCCATTTGGGAAACAACACCCTTCACAATAGCCACAAACAATATAAAATACCTGGGGGTAGCTCTAACCAAGCAAGTGAAAGACGTGTATGACAAGAACTTCAAGTCCTTGAGGAAAGAAATTGAAAAGGACATCAGAAAATGGAAATATCTCCCATGCTCATGGATAGGTAGGATCAACATAATAAAAATGGCCATCCTGCCAAAAGCAATATACAAATTCAATGCAATTCCTATCAAAATACCAACACAATTGTTTATAGATCTGGAAAAAGCAATTCTCAACTTCATATAGAATAACAAAAAAACCAGAATAGCTAAATCCATCCTGTATAATAAAAAAACATCTGGAGGTATCATAATCCCAGATTTCAAGCTGTACTACAGAGCAATAGTAATAAAACCAGCATGATACTGGTATAGAAACAGACCAGTGGATCAATGGAATGGAATTGAAGACCCAGAAATGGACCCACACACCTATGGTCACTTAATTTTTGACAAAGAAGCCAAAACCATACAATGGAAGAAGGACAGCATCTTCAACAAATGGTGCTGTTCCAACTGGATGTCCACTTGTAAAAGAATGAAATTAGACCCATACCTATCACCTTGCACAAAACTTAAGTCCAAGTGGATCAAAGACCTTAACATAAGGCCGGTCACACTAAATCTAGTAGAGGAAAAACTGGGAAAAACCCTCGAACTCATTGGCACAGGTGACAACTTCCTGAACAGAACACCAACAGCTCAGGACCTGAGACCAACAATCAATAAATGGGACCTCATGACACTGCCTCTGCCTCTTGAGTGCTGGTGTTACAGGCATGCATTACACTCCTGACCTTTGTGGTTCTAATTTAATCTATTCTTCCTTGGTTACTGTGATGTGAACCACTTTTTCATGTGCTTATATGTAGTCATATATCTTTTCTAATAGGGAATCTATTAAAATCTTTTGTCTTTCATTGAACTTTCATCATCTTGTTATTGAGTTATAACTATTTTTCTATATTCTGTATACATAGATTGCAAACTTTTACTCTCAGGCCTTACCATATCTTTCCAGTTTCTTGTTTGTTGACACTGTGTTGCCCAGCCTGACTTCAAATTCCTGGTTGGGCTCAAACCATTCTCCTGTCTCAGCCTCCTAAGTAGAGGGATTGCTGTGCTTAGCTCTTTTGTATTTGCTTTTGCTTTTGTTTTGAGACAGGGTCTTACTTTGTAGTCCAGGCTTACCTTGAACTTGCTATGTAGTACAAGCTGGAGCCAACTCCTCACCACAGCTCCCAAATGCTTGGATTATAGACATCTATTATTAAGCTCTGCTTGCTCAAGTTTGTGGTTCTATTTGGAGGAAAGAGGGTATTTTTTAAAATTCAGGAGTTTGCTCTGCAGCCCAGGCTGGTCTTGATCTCATGAATGTCTAGCCTCTGCTTCCTAGTGTGTTTTTTGATGAAAGATATGTTTGATAAAAATCAGTCCTCTATTTTATGCATATGGTCCTCTGTGTCTTGTCTGCTAACACTTCACATAACTCATTGGATTCTTTTGGTGAAGATATTTCTTAATTTTTAAGGTATGTGTTGTGGTAGAAGTTAGGCCTCTTTAGTGAATTAGTATGCAGTTCAACTTAGCATCTGGCAGCACCTAAGAAAGAGCTTGATATCCCTTTAACTTGCTGAAATGGACAAAGCCCAGTTGAGGCTATAGTTCTGTGAGAAACCCGAAATGCCTTGTTGAAGGGGCGTGGCTAAGAAACTGCACAAGCCGCAGATGACATTGCTGTGAGAAGTCACAGGACTACTGAATATCATGAGAAATTTTGTGGGCCCTCAAGACCACCAAGGATTTCCAGATGATGCAATACATAAACCAAAGAGCTCCATGCAGTGCTTGCCTCTTCCTCTTGCCCTCACAGACTAAGAAATCAACACATGTTGAAGAAGTATACAGCAAGATATGCCTTTTGTAAGTACTGAGACCACAATGGTCATAAACTGAGTGGTAGAGTCCAAGATAGAGACAAGTCAGCCAGAGAGAGAGACCTTTTGCAGCAAATAAGGCAGGCAGAGTTTGGAGGCTGCAGTGAGAAACTAGGCCATTAAACATACGTGGACTAAGGAGACTATAGAAATGACTCTCAGCTGATAGAGGAAGCTGACTTCAAGTTTAGCAGTTAAAATGGACTGGTCTCATAAACCGTCCACAATCTAGCAGTTGAAATAAACGGGCCATATGAACTGGCAAAGTTTGGCCCAATGGATGCCAAGCTTTGAAAGGACTGTTTACAGTGACTGCAGCACCCAGACTATCAAAAACCAAGTTATCCTGCACGGACCTACACTAAGAATATTAATATCCTTTTAAGAAAATTAGAATAGGGTTAGTTAGGTGTTCTTAGATAGGTATTAGGCGTTAGGTTTTAGGTATTAGGTTATAAGATATAGGTGTTTAATGGGTATTTGTTAAGTACTGATAAATATAAGTGATTTAAAGAAAAAACTATGTTACAATTTGTGTTTTCAGATTTTATTTTATGGTAGACATTTTCATGTCATGTTTTATAAAATATTTTTACCTACTCCAAGGTGCTGAAGGTATTTTTTTTTTCAAAGCTTATCTGCTTTACCTTTCACATTTGTATCTGGAACTGAGTTTTGTATGTAAACTGAGATAGATATGACTCAGATTAAAATCAATTTTTCTGTATCCTTTCTTGATGGACCTCATTCTGCTTATTATGCCAAAAAAGAGAGAAACCAGATCTTGAACTGCCCAAAGTGCCTGTCACTATTGGGAATGGGGGTGGCTCTTGATAGCCATGCTTGCTTTTTCCTCTGCACTTGTCCTCTTTTGCCTCTTCCCACCTTAATTAATTTAGACCCACTCAGGATTTTTTGCTGCATTGGGTATACATTTGTGAATACCATATTGGAAACCCTTAGGGCCTGAAGTACTTGCCATCTCTCTAGTACATCAGATATTTTTAAATAAAAATTATTCCTTTATCTGCAATGACCTAGTAAAATGTGTGTGTTAAGTTGAGAAGTTTACAAACAGCTTCACATGGATTCAAATGAGAGTAGATGTCAACCTTACATAAGAACTGGGTTTTCACCAGGCATGGCAGTGCACGCCTTTAATCCCAGCACTCAGGAGGCAGAGGCAGGTGGATCTCTGTGAGTTCAAGGCCAGCCTGGTCTACAGAGTGAGTTCCAGGACAGCTAGGGCTATTACACAGAGAAACCTTGTCTCAAAAAACCTAAAAACAAAATAAAACTAAGCTAAACAAAAATAAAAAACAAAAACCAAACCAAAAAAAAAAAAAGCCCTAGGTTTTCAAAGCCCTTTGAATTCTAATTATTACAGATTATTGACTGGCCATTGGGCCTTTGCTTGCTTATTTTTTTTAAAGATTTATTTTATTTTATATACATGAGTGCTCTATCTGAACATACACCTGCATCCAGAAGGGGGCATCAGATCACATTGTGGATGGTTGTGAGCCAACATGTGGTTGCTGGGAATTGAACTCAGGACCTTTGGAAGAACACTAGCAAGTGCTCTTAACCGCTGAGCCATCCCCCCAGCCCTTGCTTGCTTATTTTATGCACTAATTTTTTTTTGACAGACTGCATTGAACCAGTTGAATGCTGCCACTGAAGACATGTACACCAATGGGTCCACTGCTCCAAGCAGCGCTGCCCATGCTAAAGGGCAGGAGGCAAGGAAAGTGCGTCTCATACAGTTTGAGAAGTTCACAGAAGAGCCCATGGTAATCTCTTGTCCTATTGTCGTACACTCTATTGGTGAAGTCATTGGCTATAAGAGTATATGCCAAAGGCATAGAATTGTACAATCTGCCAGCTTCACAGCTGTGTTTCTTTGTCCCCATCTCAAGCTCCTTTCAAAGCAAGCTTCTTGCTTTTTCTACTTGAGAACTGCTCATGATATAGATGGAAATGGTTTTCCCTGCAAATTTTCCTTAAGATGCTTTAAAGATATCCTCAGAAGGGGCTGGAGAGATGGGTCAGTAATTAAGAGCACTGGCTGCTCTTCCAGAGGTACTGAGTTCAATTCCCAGCAACCACACAGTGGCTCACAACCATCTATAATGATATCTGATGCCCTCTTCTGGCCTGCAGGCATACATGCAGGCTGAATACTGTATACATAATAAATAAACAAATCTTTAAAAAAGAAAAAGATATCCGCCGGGCGGTGGTGGCGCACGCCTTTAATCCCAGCACTTGGGAGGCAGAGGCAGGCCTGGTCTACAAAGTGAGTCTAGGACAGCCAGAGCTGTTACACAGAGAAACCCTGTCTCGAAAAACCAAAAAAAGAAAAAGATATCCTCAGAAAGGGCTTAAAACAAAGTTTACTTTTCCATTGCCTTTGTTCCAGGGAATCACTTTGAAGCTGAATGAAAAACAGTCATGTACTGTGGCCAGAATTCTCCATGGTGGCATGATTCATAGACAAGGTACTCTGGCAGGGAGGAGGGGTTCTAAGTCTAATTTTATCCTGGGATTAATTATTTATTCTCTGTTCAGTGGTGTGGGACATGAACCTTATAGTCCAAAAAATGATAGCATTTTCATGAGAGTTCCAAGAGTTTCTTTAGCTTAATAATTGACTCTTTAAATGGGGTGTGGTGGCACACGCCTTTAATCCCAACACTTGGAAGGCAGAGGCAGGCAGATCTCTGTGAGTTCAAGGCCAGCCTGGTCTACAAAGCTAGTTCCAGGACAACCAGGGCTACACTGAGAAATCCTGTCTCAATAAACAAACCAAACAAATAACAACAACAAAAAAACACCCCACCTGACTCTTTAGAAAATTGCATGGTAAGATCTCAGTATGAATACCACTATCTCTCCCTCTGCGTCTTCTAGGATTTCTCTGTTTAGACCAGGCTGATTTCAAATTCACAGAGATATGCCTGCCTCTGCTTCCTGAATGCTAGGATTAAAGGTGTGCGCCACCATGCCCAGCTCCTCTGCACCTTCTTATATACTTTCCTATTTAGTTAATAAGTGAATCATTACTACATGCACCCATTGCATATGACTGGTATGTAACAATAAAGAAAGCTGTGTCTCTACCCTCCTGGAGCTAACAGCTTAAATGAGAAAACGAAATTTAAGTAATTATAATTAACTGTTGAATTTCCCTAATGCTAAAGTGCGAACAATTTTCAGATGCATCATTTACTAAAATATATTTTAGGGAGCAATGAGAGAACAGAATAAGTTAAAATATAACAGGTTTCGGCAGCTGGTGATAAGCCTATATGGTACTGGAAACTAGAAACTATTCCTAACATTGATTAACCATAAGAACATGTTGGAGGTTTAGTTCAGCAGTAACAAAGAAACATTGAACTCACTGGATAATGGGGGAATACTGAGGTCTTTCCCTGGCTTTGTTATTCTTTTTAGTATATACATGTGTCCAAGTCTCCTGGGGTTGGATGAGATGCTTTAACACAGCTTTTGGGTGACTAATATCAAGAAGGAGGAGGCAGTACTGAACTGTCCTAGATGGATTCAGAACCATATTTTTTTTATCTCTCCTGGTTGAATATTTCTAATATCTGAGTTTTACTTATTTTATAAAATGTCCTAGATTGTAGTTTTGCTTGTGTGGAATTCTTGAGCTATACTAACAGCTCTTGTTTGAATTTTTATTGTTTTGTGTATTGAGTTGTTTGTTTAATTGCAGGCTCTCTTCACGTTGGGGATGAGATCCTAGAAATCAATGGCACTAATGTGACTAATCACTCAGTAGACCAGCTGCAGAAGGCAATGGTGGGTATTTTCTGCACTAGATAAATATTGTCTTCTGTGTTCATGAAGGGTTTATGGGCACCCACTGTATCTGCAAAAGCATGGTTACCTCATTGAGAGAGCAGTTATCACTTCTGATCTTCTGATAATCTGACCAAGAAATGATATTTCTCTGCTTTCACTTAGTAATACTGCAAAGCAGTTATTGCTCTTTCTTTGCAGTATTACTAAATGAAAGCAGAGAAATATTGCCCTGGGTATCTGGAGATTGTGGTGTGTATTGGTATTTCTGAGTCCCTGCTTTACTTTATTCTTGATCTATGGCTTTGAGCAAGTAGATAAGAGTCTCTCAGTCTGTATTCCCAGAATCTGTTATGTGCAACATTGTGCTTGGTGTTTGTGCTGTCTCTTCTGTTTGTCCCTCCTGATTCTTTGCCATCTTTCTTGATCTGTCTTGTGCCTCAGAAGGCTGATTTTAATGTCTATATCAGTTGGGCTTCATTAGATTCAGCAAGCAGTTAGTAAAGGTATTTATGTCCCTACTCTTACTTGCCAAACCTGCTCCTGTAGTTACCATTTTCACACAGGTGTAGATATCTTCAAAAGATCCAACAAGGGAGAAAGTTCTTCCTGAGGATATGTGCACCTGTGTGAATACATTCTTCAAAAAACTCTTCAATTTCCCTTTTTGAATGTGCTACCTAATTATTACTGGGTTCCCCATTAATATCAGGGTTATTGCTGGGCATGGTGGCACATTCATCTTTAATCCCAGCACTCGGGAGGCAGAGGCAGCCGGATCTCTGTGAGTTTGAGGCTAGCCTGGTCTACAGAGTAAGTCCAGAACTGCCAGAGCTGTTGCACAGAGAAACCCTGTCTTGAAAATGATGTCAGAAGGTAGGCTTTTGACATTGGGCTGCTTGTAAATAAGTATATACTAAGAAGATAGTACACTAGAAAAGAGCTAATAATTGTAGAAAATCTAAATTTTATTAAAAACATAAACAAATAGGAAACTGAGCAAAAGAAAAAAAAGCTGCTGACCAACCGTTTAAAAATATGCTTAGTTGCCGGGCATGGTGGTGCACACCTTTAATCACAGCACTCGGGAGGCAGAGGCAGGCGGATCTCTGTGAGTTCGAGGCCAGCCTGGTCTACAAAGCAAGTCCAGAACAGCCAGGCTGTTACACAGAGAAACCCTGTCTCGAAAAACAAAAACAAACAAAAAAAATATGCTACTGCACAATTTATCATAGCCAGGCTATGGAGTCAGTGGTTCAATGGCCTAAAAATATATGGTATGTACACATTATGGAATACTGTGTTGTTTTATACAAGAAGGAAATCTCATTACAACGTACGTATACCAGGAGGACATTAAATAAATAAGCCAGACACACAAAGATAGTCATCACATAAACTCTTATATATGTGGAATCCAGAAAGGCAAACCTGTAGAAGTAGAGAGTAGAATGGTGCTGATCAGAGTCTGGGAATGGGTGGGGATCATAGAGAGATGTATTATAACTAAGAATTATATGTATTCTTGAAAAGTGCTAAGAGAGTATACCTTGAGTATCCTCACAACAAAAGTAAGTAGTGAGGTAATACATATGTTAACTGTTTAGTCATCATACAATATATACATAATTTGAAAACATTTGTATGTGATAATTATGTATATTTTTATTGTTCAAATTGCAAGAAAAAAGAGAAGATGATCAGCTGTAGTTATGGTAACAAAATTACAAAATAAATCATTGAGCTTAGGGCAATAGCTCATGCCTGTAATAACAGCTCCTAGGAAGCCAAGGCAGACTATCAATTGAGTTCCAGGCTAGCCAGGGCCATATAGTGAGTTCCAAGCTGTATTCCAGAGTGTTACCTGGCTCATAACTAATAAATAAAATCAAAGTGAATTAATTTTTTTAAATTACAAGTTAAACTTATATCTACTTCCAGTTGTAGTAGCACTTGGGAGCTTGAGGCAGAAGGATCATAGTTTAAGGTCAGCCTCAGCTATACAGAAAAACCAAAACCAAAAGAAACATGTAACTATAAATATTTACAATGCTCTCATTGGAGTGGAGAAAGGTATGGGTATATCTGTGTTCATTTTAGGAACTTCTAGGGACCTTTTTGGGACCAAGAGCAGAAGAGGAGAAGTCATGAGCTGTTGCTTTATTATTTTTGTGTTTGCAGTTATGCTGGCGTGGGAAGCACGTGGCACTTTCATGGTTCAGGAGGTAATAGCTGACCAAATCTCAACTATAAAGATGATTCTGTAATGAAAGCCCTGACTTATAGAACCCTACATCACCTAAGTGAGTTTTCTTTACAGTCTCACTTTTCTTTTTTTAATAGAAGGAAACCAAAGGAATGATCTCATTAAAAGTAATTCCTAATCAGCAGAGTCGTCTTCCTGCCCTGCAGGTATGTAGTGTCATTTTCTCTGTTGGGCTATTTTGTGTTCTTTGAGATTTTATTAAGTTCTGAATCTTTCGCCGCTCTTTAGCTGCTTGGCTTGGGATCCTATTATCCACTCTCTCAGCTAAAATAAAAGAGCTCATCTCCTTTTCTTTTATCTCTTTTTTTTTCTTGTGTTCATGTGTGTTCAAGTGCACATGTGTGGAGGGCAGAGGACAAACTTGGGTGTCATCCATCTTTGTGTGTTTGTTGGGGATGGGCTTATGAGTTTGGATGTGTGTGTGCATGTGTGTGTTTGAGTGTGGAGGCCAGAGATTGGTATTAAATGTCTTTTCTTTTTTTTAATAATTTATTTTTTATTCCTTCAAGTTACATCTCAATCACAATCCCCTCCCTACTCCCCCCTCCAGTCCCACCCTCCCACCCTCTTCCCCCTCAACCCCCATACACTTCTCCCTTTTTTTAAGTTTAAGGTATATCCTTTTCCCCTCAACAGCTCCCCCTTTCAGTCCAACAAATGGTTCTTTCTCTTCACCTTTATTTTATTTTATTTTTTTGAGGCAGGGTTTCTCAAGGAACCCAAAATTCACTGATTTGGGTAGAATGATTGGCCAATGAGCAGGGATTCACCTGTCTTGTCTCCCTGGCCCTCTTCCCCTAGTACTAGAATTACAGGCAACACATTGTACCCAGGTTTTGAGTGGATTCTGGGGATCTGAACTCAGATCCTTATGATTGTGGGGCAGGCACTTTATCAACTGAGTCATCTCCCATCCAAGTACTAACCAGGCCGGACCCTGCTTAGCTTCCAAGATCAGACGAGATCAGGCGTGTTCAGGGTGGTATGGCTGTAGTCTCAACTGAGTTATCTCACCAGTCCCCATCTCTCTTTTTTTTTTTGGAGACAAAGTTCCGCGCCCCCCCCCCCCATCCTAGCCTGTATCTCACCAATTAGGTTAGGTTGGTTAACTACTGAGACTCAGGGATCCTCCTGTCTCTGCCTTTCCAACTCTGGGTTTGTAAGCATGTGCCACTAGGCTCAGCTTTTTAATGTGAATTCTAAAGATCAAACTCAATTCCCTCATCCTTGCAAGGCAAGCACTTTACCAACTTACTCGAGCAGTCTCCTCAGCCCTTTATTCCTTTTTCTTTGAGGGAGAAGACAGTGATGGAGGTGATAGGAACAGGTTATCAGTAGCAAAGGAATATATGGGCCAGGAATGTGCAAGAAAGGTTTTTAAAAAATACCAAACCAGGCTGGAGAGATGGCTCAGAGGATAGGAGCACTGGCTGCTCTTCCAGAGGTCCTGGGCTCAATTCCCAGCAACTACATGGTGGCTCATGACCATCCACAATGTGATCTGGTT
>CAJQZJ010037449.1:464161-521564 GCA_907164525.1 Lophiomys imhausi
AGGTTCTCTTTGCCTTCTTTTACAGATGTTCATGAGAGCACAGTTTGACTATGATCCCACAAAGGACAATCTTATCCCTTGCAAGGAGGCAGGACTGAAATTTGTTACTGGAGACATTATCCAGATCATCAACAAAGATGACAGCAATTGGTGGCAGGGGCGGGTGGAGGGCTCCTCGAAGGAGTCTGCAGGATTGATCCCTTCTCCTGAGCTGCAGGAATGGTGAGCCATATTTGTGCTGTTGGCAAGCTCTGTAGTAGCTTATTGCTTACCTTCAGAAATCTGCTGTCTTGTGTGTATTTTTCATATCTTCTAAACATATGTTCTAGTTTCCTTTATATAATAGATGAGGAAAACTCCACAGGAGTTGATATGGTTCACTGAAACCATATCAATTTTTGTAGGGAAAGGAGCCTTTTCTTGGCCTGATTCCTCAAACACTCTCACCAGTTACAAAGCCCTCCTCCCTGCTTCTTGTAACCCTTCAACCACTCAGTACTATTTCTATGAAAACAGTCACATTTTAAGTATGTGTTCTTTTTTGTTGTTGTTGTTGTTTATTTATTACTTCAAGTTACATCTCCATCACAGTGCCCTCTCTCCACCCCTCCCGGTCCCACTCTACTACCCTCTCCCCTTTCTCCCACCTATCCTACGCCTCTGGAGTGGGTTGCCCCTACATATCAGCCCCCCTCAGTTCAACAATCATATGAGTGTTAAGAGCTTCCTCTTGCACTGGGGGCCTACATGGCTACTCTATTAGGACAGAGTGTCCCTCTATCAAGGTCTATTATGCAGGTTCTTATCCTCCAGTCAGATTGCTCACTTAGTGAAAAGCTCCCATACATGACCATTAGAATGACAGAAAAATTCATATCCACTGTTGACTTTCTGTCTGTGGAAAATAACACTGCAACCTCAAAGAGTGTTAGTTCCTGTACCAGATCTAATTGTTTCTCTTTTTTTTGAGATTATACTATAATTACATCATTTCTCCCTTTCCCTCCAAACCTTTCTCATATATCCGTCTTTGCTCTCTTTGAAATTCATGACTCTTTTTTCATTAACTGTTGAATATTCCTAATATATATATATTCCTAAATATGTAAGTGTAACCTGCTCAGTTTTCTATCCAATACCAAATGGTCATCCCTGCAAACATACATATAGACCTTTAGTTTGAAGCCAGAGTTCTGGTTTATCCCATTTTCAATGACTGTAAATAGCACTGAACCATAGATAGGATGTGTTTTGTAGAAATAAATGTTCAACATTAAAACAACAGAGGAAATATAGTAGAGACCTCGAAGATGCTCCTCAAAATGTTGAGTATGCTGTCTGTGGCATCTGGGCCATTTCCAGAGCTAACACCTAGTGAAGAACATTGGAAGATCAGGAAAGGCAGATAGTTGAGAAAGACTCAGGAGAGCACAAAGTGAAACTCAGACTCATGACTTATTGATGAGGCATGAAATCAGTTTGGTAGACTGCAAAGTTTTGTTTTTTTTTTTTAAGTGAGGGTCAGGGATTGTAATTTGGAGTGTTCAGATAGCTGAGTCAGGTTCAAGGCCATCTGGGCTCCATAGTATAAAACCATGTCTCAAAACAAAAGATTATGCATAGAAACATCAGCATAGATTACCCAGTAACAGGTGATATTGTTACTAAAGTTATTGTTTTAGTCATATATGTGGTTATGTGTGCATGCCTGTGCTTTATTTATAGATTACGGTTGTTGTGGATAATATTTCTTATGGTGAAGTGAATGTCAGCCCAGTTTTCCAGGTCTCAACTCAAAGATGGAAGAATAGTCAGGCTGCACTAAGGGGAGGGAATTACTTTTTCCTCCTGAAAACATTTCTACTGCCAGGTAGGTCCTGGGTGACCACATAAAACTGTAAAGAAGAAAGGAAGGGAAGTAGGTAAGGGCATCTGTGCCTAAGGAATTTTAGAGTCAAGGAAGTCGGTCAGTCTCAAAACTTAACTACAGAAAAGAAAGGAGGTAGTGTAATATGTCACAGGCTTTTACACTGAGGACCTACTGAGCTTTGATCATTTGTTCCTCACAGGAGAGTGGCAAGTGTGGCTCAGTCTGCTCCAAGTGAAGCTCCAAGTTGCAGTCCCTTTGGGAAGAAGAAGAAGTATAAAGACAAGTATCTGGCTAAGCACAGTTCAAGTGAGTTTTCTGTATCCCCTTCCCCCAGGGTTCCACCTCTGTAATCAAAGGAAAGAAGTGAGGATGCAATGTGCAGCGGGATATATAGTGTATAGAAAGTATGCCATTTCTTTTGGTTTTCCCTTACTCATTTCATCTTCATAAACTCACTGCAGTCAGAGACAATACCAGTGCATGTTCAGGAAGGCTAGTGTTCTGTTCATACCTACTCATCACCTCACCCCTCAGGTAACCAACTGATCAAGTCTTCCAGGCTTTTCTCTATACTTCCCTTTATTCTGCTCATCACCAATTTCAGTATCTACAGAGGACTGTTTCCAGTACCCGATGGTTATCAAAATCCACAGATGCTTAACACCCTCAAATAAGGGTGTGGTGGGCATACACCTCTAATTTCAGCACTCAGGAGGCAGAGACAGGCATATCTCTTAGTTCAAGTCCAACCTGACCTACTTAGCAAATCCTAAACCAGGCAGAACTGCATAGTGAGACCATAGTGACTCAAAAAGAAAATCTTGATTTTTTAATACAATGAAAATGTTGTATAAATAGTTGTATTATATTGTTTAGGGAATAATGAAAGTCTGTACTGTACAAGTTCAATACAGATGCAAATTTTTTCAAATATTTCAATTTGTGGTTGATTAAATCTGCTCATGAATATGGAGGGCTGAATATATATATATTTAAAGTGAGGTGCTGATAATAAATGAATACAAATCTACCATTTATTTGTTGTTACCATCCTGTTGGGAGCATTCAAGACAGGACAAGTGTGTGAGCAAATCAAAGAACTTGAAGTCACCATGGCCAAGGCATCTATCTGTGGAGTAGAGGGGTGTTTTCCTAAGAGCCTTTTCCATCTTCAATATTGGTTATGTTCCCTAAAAGGAGGGATGTTTGAAGGCTACAGTAATGATATTGATATTATTGAGCTCTAAGTGTCTATGAGACAGCCAAGTTCCATTTTCTAGAGAGCTAGAATCTGTGTTGGAAATAGAGAACATTACATTTCTGAGACTGAAATAGAGAAAGTCAGGTCAGAGGGATACAGAGAACATGGAGTTATAAACAAAAAAAGCATATAACATCAGAATCCTAAGAACTGGCCTACAGAGCCATGAGAAGACTTCAGATGGAGGATTTTAGGAAAATCAAATCAAGGACTAAAAGGAGTATATGCGTCTGTAATACAGAATGAGCCTGCTCTCACATCCTGTTGTTCAGTTTGTTATCAGCTAGCTGCTGCAGCCATTGTGCTAACATATTCAGTTAGCAAAGCATTCTTCATTTCTTGGTAAGTTTGGACTCAGTTTGATTTTTTTTCATAACATAGACAATGAGGCATGGAATTGAGCTCAAGTTTGGTGTGGCCTAGTCTCACTACTTAAAGTCTAGCCCCTGCAGTTTCTTACCAACATTCTAGAAAGTTCAGAATCTAAATTGAATTATGTCAGTCCTTTCCTCAGAATTCTCATAGGAAATACTTTGTTTTGCTTTGCAAAATAAAGTCATTACACTTCCTTATCACATAGACATATCCAACATCCCTCCCACAAAAAAACCCTAATTTCATAATTTCATGTCCATGGTCTCTCTCCCTGCATTTTTTTGTTTGTTTGTTTTGTGTGTGTGTGTTTTGGTTTGGTTTGGTTTGGTTTTTCGAGACAGGGTTTCTCTGTGTAATATCCCAGCCTGGCTGTTCTGGACTTACTCTGTAGACCAGGCTGGCCTTGAACTCAGAGAGATCCACCTGCCTCTGCCTCCCAAGTGTGTAGGAGTTAGATAAATTAGATTTAGAAAATATATAGGGGTTTCTGATACTGTCTCTTAATTCGGGGCATGAAGAGCATTATCAGCATGAAGTCAGGAAAAACAGGAAAGACTTAATAGACTGAAAAACAAGGTTAAAGTCAGAAAAAAAACAGGAAAGACTCAATAGACTTGAAGAAACAAAATATCTGGCCTGACATTGTTTTCAGCTGCTAAGTGGGCGGAGCCCAAATTAAGCTGAAACAGAGTTCCTCCATTTTAAGGACAGTACATGGAGCCCAGAAGAAGAGGCCCCTGATGCTAGAGAGCTCCAAGAGTCCTGCTGAAAAAAGGGCTGGCCATTGATGGCCAGCTCTCTCCCTGAAGCAGAAAGAAGCCGGTGAGCAAAGAAAGCCTGAGCAAGACACCAAAAGGCCAAGGACTGGACCCTGTGGCTCAGCTTTTGCCTGGAGGGGTTTGATCTGTCCGATCAGTGGCCTAAAGGAAACGGTGCCTGGCTTTAAGGACTGAGGAAGAGCAGCTGAGTTCCTGATTCAAAAGAAGTAAGTTGGCCTGCAGACGGCTGGGGTCTCCCACAGAGAAGAAAGCATGAAGCCTTATTTAAGGTGAGACTGCAATAACCAACTTACCCTGACGAACCTACATCTGAGAGATCCAAAAAAAGGACTGCTAAGTGCGTTAAAGAATCTACAACAAAGACTGTGTTCCTGACAACTGAGGACCTGCCCCAGAGACTGTATCATTCTAAAAGGTTATGAAAGTAGTTGTTATAATTATCAATAGGTTTAGTGGATAGGTTAAAGGGGTTGTAGGAATTTATAGGATTAATAGTTAAGAAATTGTTGGTGTTTGTTATAAGTGAATTTAGTAATAAATAAATAAATGTTAAATAATAATTTAAAAGATCGGTTACACAAGTGCTGGGATTAAAGGCATGCGCCACCACGCCCAGCTTTGTTTTCTTTTTAAGGGATGCCCTCAATGCTAGAGATTGCAGGCCTGTTCCACCACACCCAACTTTCTCTCTTTGCTGGATCAAGTGTCAGATCCTTAACTCCCATCCAATGCTGTATCACCCCACCTCTGAAAATTAATATGGTTTGATCTTTTTTTTGTCTCTAGTTTTTGATCAGTTGGATGTTGTTTCCTACGAAGAAGTTGTTCGGATCCCTGCATTCAAGAGGAAGACCCTGGTGTTGATCGGTATCTTTTCACTGTCCCTCACCCTTTGCTAATCCAAGAGCACAACAATTCTATCCTTATTTCTGTTTCTGTGTTATGTCTCCACCCTTCTTCAAGAAAAGAAATGTAATGTGGTCTCCTGGATACTTCATGTAGTGTAATTCTAAAGAACTTTCTGGATTCTACAAGTAATCTATCTGGATTCACTTCACATTATAAGTTTTTCTACTACTTAGTACCTAATTCTTTTAGATTAGGTTTACTCTTTGTCCACCTGCTTGACTAGTTTACAAAATAAACAGAAGACTCCTCAGGGGCTGGTTCCTGGGTGAAAATAGTAATTATGTTCTGCATCTTTTTTTTTTTTTTTTTTTTGGTTTTTCGAGACAGGATTTCTCTGTGTAATCCTGGCTGTCCTGGACCCACTTTGTAGACCAGGCTAGCCTTGAACTCACAGAGATCCATCCACCTGCCTCTGCCTCCCGAGTGCTGGGATTAAAGGTGTACGCTACCACGCCCAGCCCATGTTCTACATCACATCTTTAACTCTTAGGCTTAAGAAAGACTTCTCCAAATGGATACAAAGGAATTGAAGCCATCTGGTGATTCCAAATCTTGACAATTCTAAGGACTCAGTTGTAGCCTGGATACAGCTCCAAACTGTTTTTATCTACTAGTCACTTTAATCACTGGGATATAGAAATCCATCTCCCATTTCCTGTCTTGTCCCCATCAATGTCATGGGGCAAACATGATGGAAGCCTTTCTTTATCCTCACACAGGAGCCAGTGGAGTGGGCCGCAGCCATATTAAGAATGCCCTGCTCAGTCAGAATCCAGAAAAGTTTGTGTATCCTGCCCCATGTAAGTATTTCTCTGATGCCTTGGAGGGGAACATTATGCCTAAGGGACAGGCAGAAATGTCATGTCACACAATTTATCATCAGTGTTTTTCTGAAATGTCACGTGATCTTGTTCTTGGTTTATTTTAAATATTTAATTATGAAAACTGAAAATTGGGGGAGCTGGGTAGATAACTCAGTAAAATTCTTTCGGAATCCACATTGAAAAGCCTAGCATGGGGGCTGGAGAGATGGCTTAGCAATTAAGAGCACTAGCTGCTCTTCCAAAGGTCCTGAGTTCAATTCCCAGCAATCACATGGTGGCTCACAACCATCCACAATGTGATCTGATGCTCTCTTCTGGCTGCAGGTGTACATGCAGATAGAACATTCATATACATAAAATAAATAAATCTTTAAAAAATGTTTAAAAAAGGAAAGCCTAGCATGGTGGCATATACTTATAATCCTACGGAGGTGGAGACAGAAGATCCATAGCCTTCTTGGTGTGTGTAAAGCCAATGAGAAGATCCTATCTAAACAAAAAGATATTAAATAGGTATACAGCACCTGAGGAATGTTACCCTTATGCTGTCTTCTGGCCTTTCTATACACGAACAAATGCACTTATACACATACGCACACGCACGCACACACACACACCCACCAGACACCACTAAAATATGGAAACAAAGAAATATGTACTTGTAGGGTTAGGGAGATGGCTGCTAACCCTGACAACATGAGTTTAATCCCCAGAACCCACATGGTAGTAGAGAACTGACTCCCATGGGTTGACCTCTGACTTTTGTATGTGCATCATGGCACACACACACACACACACACCATGCCAAGATTTTTTCAATGTACAAGTTGAGAGAAAGAAGCTATTTTAGTGAGCAGTAGATGCTGGGAAGGTAAAGGAGATGGCTCATCAGAGGATAAAAAGAAGAGGCTCGGAATATACAATTTATCTCTGCAGTAGAATGTTACCCTTAACATTTTAACTTTTAAAAAGAATTATTATTCTGTGTGTGTGTTTGTGTGTGTGTACTCATGTCACAGCATGTGTATGGAGGTGAGAGGACAATTTACAAAAGTCAGTTCTTTCCTTCCATCATGTGGTTCCAGGAGTGGAACTCAGATCATAAACCTTCTATATGGAAGGTACTTTTACCTGCTGAGAAATTGCCAGCCCCAACATTTTAACTTAACAAAATGTTTAAAGCAAACCATTTTGTTCTTTCCATGTCATAAAAAAGAATCAGTGCTAGGGAAATGGCTTTGTGGTTGAATATTTGCTGCTCTTGCTGAAGACCAGAGCCTGCTTCCCAACACCCACATTAGGCAACTCACAACCACCTGTACCATTTAGGAGCTGGGCAGTGGTGGCGCATGCCTTTAATCCCAGCATTTGGGAGGCAGAGGCAGGCGGATCTCTGTGAGTTCGAGGCCAGCCTGGTCTACAAAGTGAGTCCAGGACAGCCAGTGTTGTTATAGAAAGAAACCCTGTCTCGAAAAACCAAAAAAAATTATTTAGGAAACAAATTTTCTACCACCGCCCACAGATCTATATTAAAACATTTTTAGTTGTCATTTCTGGGTTTTAATATTCCCGGGTTTGTTGGTTTTATGTGGAGAATCGTGTGGTTATTCTACATGGGCTGTCTCTTGAAATTTAGATATATTCTGGGTAGGTGGGGCATTTTCTGGTCTGTACTGCCTTCCAGCATCAGCCCTTCAGGAATTTATGGGAACATCTGTATTATATTATCTGTCCCAAGATGGGTAGGGTTTCCATACAAACACTTTGGGCCAAGCCAGTAAGAGATAGCTAGGACTAAGAGCACATCAAGGATTTGAGTCCTTGTACACAGATACAACACGGCCACCAAGGAAGAGCGAAGAAGATGGGAAGGAGTATCACTTCATCTCAACAGAGGAGATGACAAGGAACATCTCTGCCAATGAGTTCTTGGAGTTTGGCAGCTATCAGGGGAACATGTTTGGCACCAAATTTGAAACCGTGCACCAGATTCATAAACAGGACAAGATTGCCATCCTTGATATTGAGCCCCAGGTGGGTAGGCATACCAAAGGTAGGAGCAATGGTTTCAACCGTGTAATGGGGTAAGAGGGTAATGAAAAAAACAGCTCCTGGAAACCTTCTGGGAGCTTAGGTTTGCTTCCTGAAGTTTTAGTAGCATCAGCCTGATGCAAGAACAGTAGCACTTGGAACAATACAAAGTGGTATTGGGATTGGTAACACACAAGGAATACAGTCTGACAGACAACTGGGTTTTTGTTTTTACTTTTCTTCCTTTCTCTTTTCTTTAGACCCTGAAGATTGTTCGGACAGCTGAGCTTTCACCTTTCATTGTGTTCATCGCACCTACTGACCAGGGCACTCAGGTGAGAAAGGGATCATGGGTAGAGCTTCACACCTTCTGGGTCACTGTCAACTAGTTCCTCCAAGGCCATGCATTCAGTTTTATTCATTCAAGAGATAGTTATTGAAGAGATAGTTATTAAACAAGTCAAGCCTATAACAGATAACAGATCTTGATAACAGAACTAATGGCTGTGATGACTGAGTAAATCCTGATTCTGATGTGATGCGGACTCATATGAAGCAAGCAGAGTGAGCTGTGAAGGACAGAGGTGGCACTAGATCAATAATAGGGTGTAGTGTTGTTACACTGGGAAAGGAGCCTGCTTGTTCTGTAGCATGTCATTCATCACACTTAAAAAAATGGCTAACATTTTTGTTTACAGGTTTGTTTGTTTTTCAAGAGAGGGTTTCCCTGTGTAGCCCTGGCTGTCCTGGACTTTGTAGACCAGGCTGGCCTCGAACTGGCAAAGGTCCGCCTACCTCTGCCTCCCAAGTGCTGGGATTAAAGGTGTGCACCACCACCTCCTGGCTTAAAAAATGGCTAACATTTTAGAAGATGGTATCTCACTTTGTTTTACTATAACATTGGTTCTTACCATTGGGTCACAATCCCAGCACTTAAGAGGTGAAAGGAGGATCAGGATCAGGACAGTATCTCCAAATACCAGAGCTTGAGGGGCTAGAGTTCAAACCCAGTTGAGCAAATTAGTGAGACTACCACATAAACAAAACAGCTATTTGTATTGCTTGTGTGCGAGTTACCTGGCCATGTCTTTAGCTCGTTTCCATTGAGTTAGTGGCTTCATCCATTTCTAAGAATTTTCCATTAGGGCACTTACTTCACTGTGATAACTAGCTACAAATATCCCCGCCACCACCACGGCTTGTATTTCTCTATACATCTCTTGCTTTTATGTAGTTAACTGACCATTAACTGCTGGTCTTTCAGAGGTCTCTATAATTACGGTTAGTTTAGGACTCTTTAGTACAGTGGTTCTCACTCAACCTGTGAGTCATGATCCCTTTTGGCAAACTTCTGTCTCCAAAAATACTTATGATTCGTAACAGTAGCAAAATTATAATTATGAAGTAGCAACGAAAAGTTTTATGGTTGGGGGTCACAACACAAGGAACTGTATTAAAAGGTGTAACATTGGGGTTTAGAACCACTGCATTAGGGTGTAGTGTTAATTGGTTGTCCATCAAGGAATGATTTGTCTTCAGTTAAAGTGAGGGCTTGCCTAGCAAATACCAGGCCACAGAATGGTTCCCCAACATGAAAAAAAAAAAAAGATAGGAAGTTAATGTCACCAATACTCGCTTAAAATCTTCCCTCAGCTGCTGTGAGTTGGGGCTGCTGCTTCATCTATGGCTTTCTTTTTTGCAGACTGAAGCCCTGCAACAGCTGCAGAAGGACTCTGAGGCCATTTGTAGTCAGTATGCTCACTACTTTGACCTCTCTTTGGTGCATAATAGTGTTGACGAAACTCTTAAGAAATTGCAAGAAGCCTTTGACCAGGCTTGCAGTTCTCCACAGTGGGTGCCTGTCTCCTGGGTTTACTAAGCTTACAGAATTGGCGAACCTGTTCCAGCCTTTCCTCAGCATTTGGAATGCCACCCCCCTTGCTTAAACCAAAAGGGTTGCTTCAACTTCTAGCGCAGTGCAACTGTCCTAAGTATCAGTAGGATTCAAGTCTTCTCACTCAGGCTGCTAAGGGGCTGAAGTTTAATTTTCCTACTACATAGATTTCAAATGATCTCTGGAAACTGGCAGTAAGTACCATCCAAATGCAACTGCTGCACAGAAAAAGCAACTGTCCCCACCCCTCTGAAGCCTGAGCTCCTTCACTTTCAACTATACAGAGTATCTTTTGTCTTTTTACTCTGGAAGAAGTATCTTCTGAAACTTTCTAAAATGCCAAAATCAAACAGCTGTGCAATAGAATGTGTGCTGTAGGAAAACCTTCTAAAGCAATAAAAATGCTGCTGTGTTAAAATGCCAGTGACCTTGTAACTCCTCCACAATTTCCTAAAAAGCCAAGTGTTATCTTCTTAAACCTCCCAGACAAGATGCTTCTTTGGGATTAACATACAGTTTTGGTTCTTTACAACAGTGTCTTTGGAAAACCTGTCACTGCCACTATAGTCTCTAAAGGCTGGTGTTCACAGAGCATAAAGTTGTCTTCTCTAGGTAGAAGCCACTGTAGAGACACTTAAGCTTCCTGCTACGTCATACTAGAATGAGTGGAAACATCTTAACAGAAGCAGCAGGTGGGGGCCACTTCATACCTGCCTATTCTATATCACAAAATTTCCCTTTTTTAATCACAAAAATTCTGCTTGTATTCTTAGTTTTGGGCACACATTTAAGCAATCCTGAACAAGAACAAATCACTTACATTTTGTACTACCCCCCCTTCTCCCTGCTTATCCTGCAGTCAACACTGAAACTGGTAGTTTCCTACTAGGAATACCTCCAACCCTGATAACTCCACAAGCCCATCTGACCCCCAGCACTTACTACAACACACCTACCTTTCCCCTGTGTTCTGGAGAACACTGGATTAGCAATGATTCCCCTTGATAAGAGTTGACTGCAGATAGGCCCAAATGCCAATGTAAGACACAGAATTAGCCAAAGGAAGAGCAAATTCCAAATAGGACATAGTGATCCCCATATTTTTAATAAAAATATTTTCATTTTTGCTCTTCCAGTCCAAGATTATTATCAATTAGTAAACCTAACAGGAATACTTTTAAAAAGCTACAAATTACATTCTCCCAGCTGTGAACAATTTCATTCTTCCAAAGAAAACAAACATTAAAACAGGAGGACATAGGAATGTTTTGACTTTCACCACAAACACAAGTAGCCAGAGTTGGATAAATCCTGTTGTACACAACACTAGCCTAAACACCATGGGCGCCACTAGGCTAGCAAGGTCCATACCTGATACCAGAACAGAGCAGTCCGCACTGGACACTGGAGATAAGCTTTCCCCTGGGAACTGGTTCAATTGCATTCTTCTTTTACTCACAGAAGGAAGGCTCCATACCATTTTATTTAGCAGTTTTAATTTTTACAAACATTAAAAAAAAAGCAAACTAGGAGAGGACTATCTATGGTGTTGTTTGAAATGGCCATTAGTGAACAGCTGCAGACAGTTACTAGGCGGTACCACGCCTAAAGGTGCGGCTTCCTCACTCATGCAAGCAGAGGGGTTGGTGACAAAAATCTGCTTTCATCTCTCATATCCTTAAAACAGGACAGGATGGGATAAGATGGCCACACCAGCTAACCACTGAGGTCACAAGTGGCAGCTGAAGCGCACCAGGACACTCTACACTGTTCTACTCCCTCAACAAAAAGTTTTCTCAATAAGGCTTTCATTTCTCCTCCCAGCTGGACATAATGTTTCAAGAAGTGGCTTTTACTATTCCGAAGACTTCTCTTCCACCACTTTTACTTTCTTCTTCTTCTTTTTGGTGGTGTCACTGTCCTAAAGAGAAAGTAAGTTCAAGTACCCACTGACAAAACACTTATGACTACTATTCCCAAAAGGAATCTGGCAAATTGCAGTCAAGTCTGTTCAAAACCTCTAAGAATATTTGGGGTTAAACAAATTTTGCCTGTGACTTTCTCAGTGAAGTCCTAGAGGTCTACTTACATATTTCCCCCAGCAACATAATTCAACCATGATCCATTGCTCTAAAATGCTGGGTGCCCATCTGTTCAAGAGGGTGGACAGGACAAATCCAGGGAAGCACCAAAAGAGGCACAATTCCTGTGAAAGACTCAGCACAAAGGCACCCATGGTACATACATACCCCATCTCTAAACTTGGCCCCACTTTCTAGCACAGTTTTGGGCTTCTTATCTTTCTTCTTAGTCTTCGTTTCCTTCTTCAACTGGAGAACTGCTTGGGGTTTCTCATCACCGTCACTCTCACTCTCCCACTTCCTCTGAGATTTAAAAAAAATTAATGCAGCCGGGCGGTGGTGGTGCACGCCTTTAATCCCAGCACTTGGGAGGCAGAGGCAGGTGGATCTTTGTGAGTTCGAGGCCAGCCTGGTCTACAAAGTGAGTCCAGGACAGCCAGGGCTACACAGAGAAACCCTGTCCCGAAAAAACATAAATAAATAAATAAATAAATAAATAAATATTAATGCAAAGTTAGGAATGTGGGAAGATATCAAGAAAGAGTCCGGGCTGGAGAGATGGCTCAGAGGTTAAGAGCACTGGCTGTTCTTCCAAAGGTCCTGAGTTCAATTCCCAGCAACCACATGGTGGCTTACAACCATCTACATTGAGATCCGGTGCCCGGGCATATATGTAGACCAAATACTGTATACATAATAAATAAATAAATTTAAAAAAAAAAAAAAAAGAAAGAGTCCAAGTAAACCCAACAGTTTTGTCTCTATAAACTTGAATAGTGCCTGATTTATTAAAGACTTGAAGACAGTATCTCACTAAATAAAAATATAGTAAGCCATAGGGCATGCATTATGGGTATATCAAAGCAGCTTGGGGTATAGAAGACCCTGAGAAACTGTCTCAGTGAACCAACTCCAAGACCTGCGAGTGCTCACTTAGGTGCTCACAGAAAAAGCAAGAATTCACATTTGACAAATCGTAAGTTCCATCCACGTAGCTTACTACTAATCACTCAGAATTCTAACTGCAGACATAACATTTAAGACTTTACTGGCAGTGGCCCCCAACCCTGGGAAGCTAAGGCTAAGTTACCATGCATGCTTCACTCTTGTCCTTTATAAACAGTGAGCTAGTATTGACTGAAGATATGTGCTGATGTCTGACAAGTCTATTTCTGCTGATTTCCTATAGGCCTCTGACTTCAGCACACTTATGCTACCTATCATTTGACCCAGGGTAGAGTCAAAATATGTGTCACACACATTCCACACAAGGTTATTGCCACAACAGAGGTAGAACTAAGGTAACTGAGTTTTTTGTTTGTGGGGTCTGTTTTTGAGACAGTTTCTCTGTCTAACTGTCCTGGAACTTACTTTGTAGACCAGGCTGGCCTCAAACTCATAAAGATAACCCTGCCTCTGCCTTCTCAGTGCTAGGATTAAAGGTGTGTGCCACCACTGCCTGTCCAAAGTAACCAATTCTTTTTTTTTTCTTTCTTTCTTTTATTTTTTTCGACACAGGGTTTCTCTGTGTAAACAGAGCCCTGACTGTCCTGTCCTTTGTAGACCAGGGTGGCCTTGAACTCACAAAGATCTACCTGCCTCTGCCTCCGAAGTGCTGGGGCTAAAGGCGTGTGCCACCACGCCCGGCTTTCTTTTGTTTTTGTTTTTTTGTTGTTGTTTTGAGACAGGGTTTCTCTGTGTAGCTCTGTCCTCAAACTCAGAGATCCACCTTCCCTCTGCCTCCTGAGTGCTGGGATTAAAAATGTGCACCATCAGCCAGGCGTGGTGGCACACACCTTTAATCCCAGCACTTGGGAGGCAGAGGCAGAGGCAGGCAATCTCTGTGAGTTCGAGGCCATCCTGGTCTACAAAGTGAGTCCAGGACAGCCAGGGCTACACAGAGAAACCCTGTCTCGGAGGAAAAAAAAAAAAGTGCACCATCACAACCCAGCTTGAAACACATTTCAAACAGATCATGCCACTCACTTTTATGACTTTTATTTCTTCAGCAGGTAACTGAAGGGCTTGTACTGCTTCAGCAATCAGTACTCTCTTGCCAGAGAAAAACCTGAAAGACAAAGAGGTATTATGAGGTTAAATTCACAGAAGAGCTTTCCGTGGCGGCACTGTCACATCCCTTGTTATTCACTGATATTAGGCAACCCTAAAGTCTCCCAGAAAATACTAATGCTGGACAGAAGAAAACACTACCGGTTTTTGCAGATTCTCTCCATAATCCTTGCCCTGACTAGTAGATAAACTCAGACCTGTACAGGTAGTAACCAAGCTTCAAAGAGCCAAGCAAGGAAAAGAAAACCAAGCTAGGTCTGTGGCCTAGCATTTAGCAGTTGCCTCAAATAAAACTTTCCATCTCTCCTTGGCTGTGCAGTCTCCTGCACTCATTTATAATCGATGCTCAAATGGTAAGCGTACTATATTACCTCAGTCCCCCCAAAACCCCATTCTTACCATCCAGGCTCAAATCCAGGGCTTTGAGTTAGCCCATCCTAACATCTACCTCATCTATGAACTGCTACTGCTGGAGCCCATGAAGGGGTGGGTCCTGCAGAACCAAAGCAGCAGGATCTCCATGACATAGGAGAACAACAGGATATCTGAGAGGAGTTCTGGTGAGGATCCAGTATTGATGCTGTAGTAGAAGCCAGAGGCCTCTTACCAGACCAATACCTCATTGCAATGAACACTTGCCAAGTAAAGATGTGTGGACAAAAAGCTGTAGTGACACACTACAGCTTCCACAACATTTTTTTTTCTTTTGGTGGGGAGATTGCAAGGGTTGAGGGTGGGTGGGTAGATATGAAGGGATGTGGAGATGAGTGAGATTGGGGTGCATGATATGAAATTCACAAAGAATAAATTAAAAGTTAAAGAAAAATAAAGACAACTGAATAACAAACGAAACACATCCTTACCTATAGTCAATGTAATCCTGTTTCCAGGTGGCAGGGGTGTTGTCTGTGGGTTTGCCATGCTTGTCCAGAAGGCCCTGCTTGATCATCATCTTCTTTTGACTTGCCTTTGGTCCTAAGCCCCATTTTCGAGGATAAGTGTCTCTTTCCATGATCACCCTCTTTATCTTGGCTACTATACCATGGTCACAGGTAGAGATCACTGCTGTAGTCATCAGTGCAATAGCTGCAGGTATTCGAAAAAGAGACTTAAAATCCTCGCGACGTGACTTATTTCTGGTGTAAATTTGGGTTATTAAATGAATAGCTCAGACTTATTGAGAAGGCCAGAGCACTATATGTTATAAGGGTTAATCAATCCAATAGTAGCTAAAGTTTTACAAATAAAGTCACTGATACACATGGCAGTAGTGGCTCACACCTTTAATCCCAGTACTTGGGAGAAAGAGGCTGGCAGGTCTCTGGGTTTGAGGCCAACCTGGTCTACAGAACAAGTTCCAGGACAGCCAGGACTACATGGAGAAACCCTGTCTCAGAAAACACAAAGTCACTGATATAACTACAAGTTACTTACCAGCAAACCAAGAGTATACTAAAGGGTATCCTTTAACCATCACAGACAACCATCACTACTCTTACTCCTAGAGTTTTACTGGAGAGCCAAGAGCACACAAACGTACAACACTTATTCCTTAACCTGTACCCGATTAGCCTGTCCCTTCATAAATTATCCATGCAAACCCTGGAAGTTGCTATAATTATATAAATTTGAGGGATCCTGACATGGGGCTGGCCCACAATGAACCTAGCTTTGATGATGCAGAGCCCCAATTCTAGAAATAATGAGAGCCATTCCCCTCCTTACCCATGCAGATAGCCTCCCCCTTGGTGGTCATGACCACAATTTCTTGGTTGACCTCAATGCCATCCTCATATCGGAGAACACCAGGAAGCATGATCTTGGCCCCATAGCAGATTGCATTCACCTATGAAGACAATATCACACATGAGGCCCACATCATCCCTGTTCCACTTACATATCAGAAAAGAGGAAAACTATTAAGGGGGGGGTAGCCTGAGGGTGGGAAATAGCACTGATAGCCCACTGACTACAATGGAATACAAAGAGATGCAGAAAAGCAACAAACTGGGCTGCAGAGATGGCTCAGCGGTTAAGAACACTGACTGCTCTTCCAAAGGAACCCGGTTCAAATCCCAGCACCCACATGGCAGTTCATAGCTGTCTGTGATTGCCCAGCATGGTGGCGCACGCCTTTAATCCCAGCACTTGGAAGGCAGAGGCAGGTGGATCTCTGTGAGTTCAAGGCCAGCCTGGTCTATAGAGCGAGTTCCAGGATAGCCAGGGCAACACAGAGAAACCCTGTCTCCAAAAAAAAAGTAACAAACATCTATAATGTGCTAACACTGCTCTAAAAAATTCATATATGCTACAAAAGACTAAAGGAAACATTAAAGATGGCTCAGCAAGTCTGACGACCCATTCATTCCCAAAACATAAAGATGAAAGGAGGGAACTGACTCCACAAAATTATGCTCTGAACACCTTTAATCCCAGCACTCAGAAGGTAGAGGCAGGCACATCTCTGTGAGTTCAAGGCCAGCCTGGTCTACAGAGTGGGTCCAGGACAGTCAAGGACACACAGAGAAACCCTGACTCAAAAAATAAACCCAAACCAATCAAACAAACAAAAACCAAGACAGGTGTGGTGGCACACGGATTTAATCCCAGCACTCAGGAGGCAGAGGCAGGCAGATAGATCTCTGCGAGTTTGAGGCCAGCCTGGTCTACAGAGTGACTCCAGGACAGCCAAGGATACAGAGAAACCCTGTCTCAAAGAAAACAAATGCTCTCAGCTACAAACACACATTGCAAAATGCACGTGCTCAAACATATACATATATCACAACACATCCATAATAAAAATAAATAAAATACTTCCCCTCCTCCTTCACTGATCTATATAAATAGGTTATTAAACTCTACTTTTATCATGTGGCCCATGAGTATTGTCATCTGGAACAATAAACCAAAACCTGGGGCAGGAGACATTCTTCAACCCTTAAAAGCAGTTGTTACTCTTGCAGAGGACCTGGTTTCCCAGAACCCATGTAATAGCCCTCAACCATATGTAACTCCAGCATTTTCTTCTTTTTTTTCGAGACAGGGTTTCTCTGTGTATCCTTGGCTGTCCTGGACTCACTTTGTAGACCAGGCTGGCCTTGAACTCACAGAGATCCGCCTGCCTCTGCCTCCCGAGTGCTGGGATTAAAGGTGTGTGCCACCACCACGTTTAGCTATTACAGACAGCTGTGAACTGCCATGAGGGTGCTGGGTTATGAACCCAGGTCCATTGGAAGAACAGCCAGTGCTCTTAACCGCTGAGCAATCTCTCTCCCCAAAAACCTGCCTCTGAGTTTTCTATCAGTGTTCCACAGAACTGTTCTTGAATCTTTGTCAGGAAAAAATAGTACACTTACTAGTTTTAGAGATGAAGCAATAAATAGACACCCAAAGCAACTTGCTAACAAAATTACCAGGCCTATTAATTCACATCCACATTTCTGTAAATGTGGTGTGCCTTTCTTGTGCTGGGGTCAGACTGTTAGGTCCTGGGTGAATTTAAAGAGAAGTTAAAATATAGTCAGCAAGAGATCTCATTGAATAAAGATGAGATGATAGGCAAACATACATTTGGGGATCGCTAAACTGGAGAAATGGCTTTAACTTGTACTATGACTGATAAGTACAGAAATGTGTTACACCTTAGTATATCTCAATTTTCCCCTTTATTACAAACTATGAGTTTTCAGATTAACACATATTTTAAATATATATGAATATCTTGCTACAAACAGTTACACATATAAAAATTTGTCTTTCAGAAATCTTATGCCCACATTAATATTTACTTATGTTATTAGGACTATTTCTAGTTATAATGTAATATAGTAAATACAGGATAAGAGCTGATGATCAGCTCAGTGAAGTCTGGATTATATTGCCTCAAATGATAATGTACTTCAATAGAGGAAAGCTGCATTTCATAATTTCATTGAAATCACTACAGAGTAAATATCATACCTCTGAAACTCTCCAGTTCCAACCTTTACCTGTTGAAATAATCTTTTTTTTTTTTTAAGGTTTTCGAGACAGGGTTTCTCTGTGTAACAGAGCCCTGGTTGTCCTGGAACTCACAGAAATCCACCTGCCTCTGCCTCCTGAGTGTTGGGATTAAAGGCTTGTGCAATGCCTGGCTGAAACAATCTTTTATAGTAACTTAAATCAAGATTATTTAGGCACAACGGGGTATGGTGGCATACCCCAGTGTGGTGGCACACCCCTTTAATCCCAGCACTCTGGAGGCAGAGGCAGGTGGATTTCTGTGAGTTCAAGGCCAGCCTGATCTACAACATTGAGTCCAGTATAGCCAGATATACTCAAAGAAATCCTGTCTCGAAAAACAAACAAATTTAGGCACAGCCAGAAGGAACAAATTAAAGAAGGGCAAATTTTAGATATCACTGATAGATTAATACTTGAACAAAAATGCTTGGAAAAGACTCTTATGCCAGTGTTAAATTTACCTTATTTTGAAATACAAGGAGACCTAGCACCGAAATTTTACTCTGTTTTTAACCTAATTTAACAAGTCTAGTGGTAAATGTTTCCATCATTAGTAGCACAAAGAGAACCTATACAATTAATGGGGGAGTGGAATAGCCACAAGAAAAATTAAAATATGATTTCACAATGCTAACACTGCATCTTTGGAGCCATTCTCTGCAAACATGGATTCTTAATCTATAACTTACTGCACTATCTTTCATAACCAGACGTTTATGAGATGACAACAGCTTTTCCAAAGGGTAAACAACACGCCGCAAGTAACTCTCATCCTTATGGTTATCATACAGCCACTGAGCATCGAGGACATCATGCATGGTCACTATGTGGTCCTGAAAGGCAGTCAGATATTAAATTCTGTATCCTCATACTGTATATCCATCCATCAGACACCCAAGCAATTTACAATTGAATGTAACTATACATTGTCTTCTAGTCCAGCTCATCATAAGTCTTTAGAATCTTCTTTAAGGTATTTGTACATGTTGCCATAGATCTGTAAGCAGGCACTTCATTTTTTGGGTACTGCTCGGGATGGAACCCATGTGTTTACAAATGCTTCCCAACTGCTCTAACACTGAGTCACACCCTCAGCTCTAAGCAAGATTGGTATAGATTAGGATGTGCATGCATAGAGTAACACTCTCTACTCAATCATTTCCTTTAGCCAATTTTAATGTCCCAAAGATAAATTAACAGAACAGGGAAGCTGCACTGAACTGAACTCAACATTTTGGAGTCTTTCCTAAGAAGATGTAAAGCAGACAGAGTTCTACCAAAGGCAGAGTGTGTAAGAGCCAGTTCTAAAGCCCTCTAGTCCTGAGCACATCTTTAATCCCAGCACTCTGGAGGCAGAGACAGGTGTATTTCTCTGAGTTCCAGGCCTGCTTGGTCTACAGATCTATTTCCAGAATAAACAGGGCTACACAGAGAAACCATCTTGAAATCAAAAGACAAAAACAAAAAACCAACTAAACAAACAAACAAACAAACTCCAAAACCCAAAACCTCTAGTCCCATAATTGCATACCTTTTCACTCATGACTCCAGAACGTACCCTCCGAAGTTCCTGCATCTGACCACCAACTCCCAGTAACAAACCAAGGTGTACACATAGTGTCCGAATATAGGTGCCAGCTTCACAGCTCACCCAAAAGACTCCTAAGACAAACACACACAGACAAGTAGTACCTATTTTCTAGAGTAAATACATGTCCCCCCCCCCAACTGAACCATTAAGGTAGAGAAAACCCTGGGCATAGTCTGACTTTAATCTCCGGAGGCAGACAGATGGATCCCCTGAGTTCAAGGCCAGCCTGGATTACATGTATAGTAACTTCCAGAACAATCAGAGATATGTAATAGAGACACTCTATCTAAAACTAACAAAAAGATTAGAGTTAGGAGCTGGAGAGATGATGGCTCAGTGGTTAAGAGCACTGGCTGCTCTTACAAAGGACTCGGGTTCAAATCCCAGCACCCACATAGCAGTTCACAGCTGTTTGTAATTGCCGGGCATGGCGGCGCACTGCTCTTAATCCCAGCACTGGGGAGGTAGAGGCAGGAGGATCGCTGTGAGTTCAGGGCCAGCCTGGTCTACAAAGTGAGGCCAGGGCTACACAGAGAAGAAACCCTGTCTCAAAAACAAAACAAAAGTAAATTAGAGTTAACAGACAAGAGTGAATAGAGTATGACTGACTACACAACATACTCAATGTTTGTATTCTAACAGAATCCTTGAGAATACATTTCTACCTGCTTGTGAGTCTAAAGCAATTCAGCTTGATATAGGCCTAATGACCCACCTAATCTTCTTTCAGGATCATATTCTATCATTTTGCTCTCGTAGATGGTCCTCACTCGAAGCTGCCTCTTCACTGCAGCAATAAGTGGGGGTCGCTGAAACAGGGCACCTGTCAGAGTTTCTAGGGCCTAAGTACAAACCAAAACAAACAAACAAACAAAAAAATACTTTTAAGCAGGACAAAGGGACATATTTAGGGAGTTTAAGGACATAATTCAAATATAAATTTTTCTTTCAATAATTTTAAAAGCTAAAATGACCTTTACTTCAGTTTCCTCTTTTTCAACTTCTGAAGGATGGCTCAGCACTAATCAGAACTTCCTTCTCAGAAAAGACATGGCTGGAAGGCACTTCCCTATCATCAGTTGTTTTCCACCCAAGAAGCTAGGTCAACCCATTCAAAGGGCACAAGAGATACTAGCCAGGAAAACTTCCTGGAGTTCAGTCATCCAAGTGATCAAAGGTATCCTCCATACAGTTATAGACTTACCCTAGAAAGCTGAGTACCCCCTTCAATAACATTGTGCAGCCGGATAATTCCCACATACTCTTTGCCTGAAAAATGACAAGAGTAGTCAGGTGTGGCCACTAAGTTTTCAATTTTACATGCCAGAAACAGCAGAGAATCTATCATCATGTTTCAGTAAAATCTGTACTGACAGACTTCATGTTGTAGATAGAGAAAAGAAATAAAGACACTTTTACTTAGGTCAGGCACAGCACATGCCTATAACCTAAACCCAGCAGTTTGGAGGCCGAGATGGGAAGAATGATATTTCCAGAGCAGCATGAGCTACAGTCAGAACCTTGTTTCAAAAAAGAAAGGAAGGGGGGCTGGAGAGATGGCTCAGCGGTTAAGAGCACTGGCTGCTCTTCCAGAGGTCATGAGTTCAATTCCCAGTAACCACATGGTGGCTCACAACCATCCATAATGAAATCCAGTGCCCTCTTCTGGCCTGCAGATATACCTGCAGACAGAACACTGTATACATAATAAATAAATCTTTAAAAAAAAAAGGAGGCGGGCGGTGGTGGCGCACGCCTTTAATCCCAGCACTTGGGAGGCAGAGGCAGGCGGATCTTTGTGAGTTCGAGGCCAGCCTGGTCTACAAAGCGAGTCCAGGACAGCCAGGATATTCAGAGAAACCCTGTCTCGAAAAAAAAAAAAAAAGGAAGGAAAAACAACACACACACACACACACACAGTCTGTCTCTCTCTCACTTTAATGCTCAATATGATAGCAGACAGATAAATTTAACTACTGTAGACTCTGACTGGAAAACACCTTTCACGTTAAGCAGAAATTTCTTAGATGAAAATGAGAGAAAGACAGTTGAGTAGAAGCATGACCAGAGTTAAGAAGCAGCAGGCAAGCAGGACATGGTGGCGCACGCCTTTAATCCCAGTACTCGGGAGGCAGAGGCAGGCGGATCTCTGTGAGTTCGAGGCCAGCCTGGTCTACAAAAGCCAAACAGAGAAACCCTGTCTTGAAAAACCACAAAGAAGCAAAAAGCATGTCCAGCAATATTGGCACATGCCTTTAATCCCAGAACTACACAGCCAGGGCTATACAGAGAAACCCTGTCTTGAAAAAAGCAAGCAAGCAAACAAAAAACACCAAACAAACAACATAGAACAGCACCAGCAAGCATAGAACTGGATATGCACCAGCATTAGGAACGAGTGCCTGGAACTCTTAAAAAAAAAAATGAACCAACAGATTTTGGCAGAGAACAGAATTATATAGAAACCAATTTATGCTCCTTTAAGATTTTATTTTCTGAAGAAGAAAGTTTCCAAGAGCCAATACGTAGATTTGAAACAAGTACATAACGTAGATAGCCCCCACTCTCTCTTCTACACACCTGCACTCTGTTGTGATTTCACCAAACGAGTTGCTCGTTCAATGCACACAATTAAACAACCAGTCACTTTGGGATCCAGTGTACCACTGTGGCCTGTCTTCTCTACCCGAAGTATTCGTCGGATCCAGGCTACCACCTCATGGGAAGAGGGGTTAGAGGGCTTGTCAAGATTAATGAAACCTGTCCTAGAATAGAAAAAAAAAAGGAATTATATCACCTGTTCTTGTGGTCTAAAAAACAGCATGAAGAGTTAAAAAGAAAAGCAGATCACATATATAGGCTATATATTCAGGGCAAAGCTGTTCTAAGCTGTCACTACTTCCTTGAATAAGTAATGTAAAAGCATCAGTTTCAAAAGAATTTAAGTTTGGACAGAGCTTCTTCACATGCTTACCTGATATATTCCCCAATCTCCCTTTTCAACGGATTTGAACCACAAGGAATAGGTGTATAGTGTGTTGTCCTTACATTTAGCTTATCAAAATTCTAGAAAGCAATAACATAAATAAGCTTAATAACACATCGATAGAAGTAAAACAAGAGCCAGTAAGTACGACCACAAACCATGATAGCCCTTCAAGCCCATAAATATATAGTTTTGTTCCCATTAACATCATTGGTATGACACAATACTAAACCTTCTTACTACATACTAGGGAAATCCCCAATACTAGTGAAAAAACGGCAAATCTGAGAATTTATAATCGCTGCTCTAAAAAGAGACTTGTTGAGGGTATTATAAAACACAAAACAGATTTGACTTTCTCAGATCACACAAACAGAATACAACTGGCAATTTTCTTCAACATGGCCAGTTTGCTTCTGCTCCAGATACCTCTACCTCTGTTCTTCATTTGTCCATCCCCTTTCCTACTCCTGCCTAAGGCTTAGCCACCAGTTAGGAAGAATTCATTAACTGAAGCCCATCATTCACCATTAGTTTAGTTTCATTACACCTGCTACAAATAACAATATTTGCTTAATTGTCTCTCCCAATTAAAGATTTCTCAGACCTTGTTTGCTAGCTATTTTTCCAGGGCCAACATTACAAACACAGATGTCACCAGGCCTGGTGACACATGCCCTTTAATCCCAGCACTAGGGAGGCAGAGGCAGGTGGATCTCTGTGAGTTCGAGGTCTGGTCTACAGAGTGAGTCCAGGACAGTCAGGGCTGTTACATAGAGAAACCCTGTCTCAAAAACCCAAACAAGAAAAAAGAAAAAGAACTTTTGCAAGTTATCCTTTGACTTTCACATGCATGTCATGTGGGGTGTGCACTCCCTTCTCTACCCTATCCACACACTGTAATGAATTAAATAGAAACTTTCATTTAAAAACTCTCTTTGCTGGGCGTGGTGGTGCACGCCTTTAATCCCAGCCCTTGGGGAGTCAGAGACAGGCAGATCTCTGTGAGTTCAAGGCCAGCCTGATCTACAAAGTGAGTTCCAGGACAGCCAAGACTATATTACGCAGAGAAACCTTGTCTTAAAAAAACAAAAAAGTGCTAGGGGTCCGAGAGATGACTCAGTGGTTAAGAGCACTGGCTGCTCTTCTAGAGGACCTGGGTCTAAATCCCAGCACCCACATGACAGCTCATAACTGTCTGTAACTTCAGTTTCAGATGATTGGACATCCTCACACAAACATACATAAAAATATATAAGTATGTTTACATATATACATAAATATACATATTATATACATAAAAATATACCAAATATACATAAAAATAAATTTTTAAAACTCTCTTTGTTAAGAGATGTCAACTTCATAGCTGGTATCCACTTTGTGAAAATTAAAAATTTTAGTTCAGCCCATTATTCAATACCACCATTTAAAACCCCAAATAACCTATAATTTCTATGACATACAATCAAGAAATGATAAGCAGGGCTGGAGAGATGGCTCAGAGGTTAAGAGCACTGGCTGCTCTTCCAGAGGTCCTGAGTTCAATTCCCAGCAACCACATGGTGGCTCACAACCATCTATAATGGGATCTGGTGTCCTCTTCTGGCATGCACCATATATGCATACAGAACACTGTATTCATAATAAATAAATAAAATCTTAAAAAAAAGAACTGTTACTCGTGCTTCATAAAATACTTGCTATAACTAAGAGAAAATATCATGAGCAACTAATAGATTTGTAAAGGTTAAATGACTGGCCCAAGATCACGCACCGCATACTCTTGATTCAAAGGTGTTTGGCTTCAAAACAGTCTACAGGAGTTAATTTCACAAGTGCAATTGTCAAAAAGTTGACAACAATTAACAGTTTGGTGACATAATATAGTCTAGAATACTGGATGAATTACAAATTACAAAAAATGACTGAGTCCTTCATCTCAGATACATTGAAAAGCTGTCTTAATGGCGCATCATTTGAAAATTTTCTAAATATAAAACATGTTCTCAGTAAGCATTCTTCTTTTTTTCTTTTGAGACAGGGTCTCTCTATGTAAACCAGGCTGGCCTGCCCCACTGGGATTAAAGGCATACACCATCATGCCCCAGTCCAGCAGTGCACATTCTTTATTAGCTGTTTAATTAGAAACAATATGAAACTCAAGCAGTCATCTGATACATAGATCACATACCTTTAGTAACAAGGGCCACTGAGAAGTGTCCAATTGAGCCACTTTGGATTCTGGCTTGATAAGAAATTCTTCAGCATGCTGTATTTCCTTCAATAGAGTACAAACATATTATCTTCCCACCTGACTTTGGAAGTGCATGCCTTTTAAACAAACAAGGGGAAAGGAGTGGTATGATTTCTGAAACCGAGGTCACTGGACCCTCTTAAAAAGAACTGAGAAAGGGACCTGATTAGGCTTTAGGAACATCGAGTTGAATCCAAATATTTTAACAAAACCGTGGGTCTGCTGATGGAATATGGAAGAGAAAATTCAGGGTGAATGTTTTACCATTTAGTGTGCTATGCATGATAGAAAACGTTTCTGGAAGTTGTGTCATTTCACGTTTTTTCACTTTCTGGTTCTACATAACAATCACAAACTGCCAGCATATTGTTTGAGAATATTTTAAAGCATTTCCTCCCTTTAATGTGTTTAAATTATCTAAATCTCTATCGGTCAAAGCAAAGTAAAACATTCCTACTCACAGCTACATCTTCTTCTTGTAATGGCTTCCGGTCTTTTTTCTTCTTATGCTTCCTTGGGAAAGTAATTACTACAAGAAACAAACTTAAGATTTGGCGATTTCTTTGAAAACTAAAACCAAAGTTTAAAATTAAGTCCAAAGTCAGGACAGATAAAATATTTTTAAGTCTGGTATTCCTGGAGAAACTTACGTTTGTGAGGCCAAACACTAGGATGGCTTGGCTGTAAGTGACTCTACCACGTGTTGGCTTCCCTTTGGGTTCTCCACGTGGCTGTGGCAAGGCCAAATATACTAAGGGAAGCGCTTTTCCACAGGCTGGAAAGTTTCACAAACGACCACTGCACCACCCATAAGGGATTGTGATCTCTTAAATCTTTCTTGCAAGTGTTGAGTTACACTCGCTCCGAACTCCTCTGTCCCTTTCCTTCCCCACCGTTTTTCCTGCCTGCACTTTTGCTACCCTCATTTTAGTAATGTCCCGTCTAGTGGCGACAGAAACGCTACTAGGACCACAGAGTCGCCTCCACAGCTGATTCCTTTAGAAGGGGACCCGGGTGGAGTTTTTTGTGCGAGGCCCGGACCTAATGAAGCCTAGTCACTGGAGGGTTCGCACACTCGTGCATTCGCCGGGAAAGCCAAGCCAGAGCGGCAAACCAGCCGAACTGTGGGCGGGAAAGCGCGGAACCGTAGGTCATGATGCAACCTCACTACCGCAAGCTCCCGGTTACGCAGAAGGCCGCGCAGGTCTCATGGCACACCCACACTCCTTACCTTCTGCATCCGCCATCTTGCACTGCACCGCGTGCGTTCCGCCCAAGCAGCCACAGACTAATAAACGCAGACTCTTACCATCTGAGACCCGTCAGATCCTGCCGCTACGACCTGCCCACTGTTGCACCTCCCCTAGCTTGCTGGGACAAGAAAAAGGAAGTAGCGGGGAGGACGCAGCGGAGGTGAGGGTGGAGTCTCGAGGAATGCGCGGGCTGTCTGCTCAATCCCATTTGTTGATTTGGCCACGGAGGCGTGACTGCGCCTGCGCCGCAAAACAGCCCCCCTCCAACTCCGCGTTGGAACCCTAGAGAGGCTTCCGCAGCCATAGTCTGGAGGGAGTGGGCGTGGCCTCTACTATGCCCGCCTCAGGGTTTCACTCTACTGCTGCCGCACTTGGACATCCCACTTAGCGATCTACAAATAGTAGCTAGTGTTAACTCACACCGACATTTTCTGTTTGTTATGAGAGTTTCTATTGAAAAAGATATTGAGGTACAGATAGTATGAAAGTGAAAGTCGTTTACTCCTTGAAATCCCTATCAAGATATGGCTGTATTGACCAATAAGAATTGAGTGCGAGCCTCTTGTGGACTTTTAAATTTTCTAGCAGCTACATCAAACTAAAAAGGATGAAAATGATTCTAGTAGTTAATTTTACATAACCCTGCACATCTGGAATGTTATTTTAACATGGAACCAATATGCAGCAATATGTAAAATTTTTTTGCATGAAGTTTTTCTAGTGTGTGTTTTGCACTTAACCTATACACCTCCTTTCGAATTCCACAGCGCGAATATCAAGTGCAGCGCTCTAATGGCTGCAAGATGTAACTGTCAGGTAGTAACAGCTCCAGAATTGAGCCCTGACTTTTGTCTGGTAGATTCTTCTGGCTGTTAATCTGAGCTACTGCCTTTCAAGTTAGACCTCTGGACTATCCTCCTCCACCCTATTTCCTTAGCTATTCCTCTGTAGATTCTCTTGGCTTTCTGGATATATAACCTAGCTTTAGTGAATTTGATAGATTATTAGTTATCTAATACTCCATTGTAGATGCAATCATTTGCCAATAGTTTTCCAGTTAGTTCCTGCTGACAAAAAAAAAGTATTCCTTTTCTTCTCATCTGCAATGCCAAGATCAGATTATTTCAGTTTTGTTTTTACGATGACTTATTGTGGTTTTCTCACAATTGTTAGCCTGTCTAGAATTTATTTTGGTAGGAATGGTAATGACCAGAATTGATTATTTACAGATAAGACCCTTAGAATTAACTATTACTTTATAACGCTGCAGTAATATTTGGTAAATATTTGTCTGAGTAAATCTGAAGTACTCATTTGCCATTTGTCTACTGGCTTTTTCTATCAGGGAGTACCAAAATCTTATAGTTTTTCTTCACCTTTACTTCTCTCACCATCATTATAATGTCTCTATTTCTCCAGTGGCCTCCTGAAGGCCCACCTTTTTTTTTTTTTTTAAACTTTTCCTAAATACATTGTCTTAACACAGCAGCCTGAAAATGCCATTAAACTCAGGTCCTATCTGTGTTTAAAATAACCCCCATCTCAATTTTTCAAGACAGGGTTTTCTTCATGTAGCCAAAGCTGTCCTGGAACTCTGCTGTAGACCAGGCTGGCCTCAAACTCAGAGATCTGCCTGCCTCTGCTGGGATTAAAGGCGTGCGACACCACTGCACGGCTTAAAATAATTTTTAAGGGGGCTGGAGAGATGGTTCAGTGGTTAAGAACAGTGGCTGTTCTTCCAAAGGACTCTGGTTCAAATCCCAGCACCCACATGGCAGTTCACAGCTGTCTGTAATTGCTGGACATGGTGGCACACGCCTTTAATCCCAGCACTCGGGAGGCAGAGGCAGGTAGATTTCTGTGAGTTCAAGGCTATCCTGGTCTACAGAGTGAGTTCAGGACAGCCAGGGCTGTTACACAAAGAAATCCTGTCTCAAAAAAAAATAATAATTTTTAAGGGTTGGTGATAAAGCTGGACACTGGTGTGCTTGCCCAGTATACCCAAGGCCTTAGCCTTTAGCTTGATCTATTACTAAATAAGTAAAAGTAAATAACAAAACCAGGCAACGACTGAGTCCTTTCAGACTTCTTGTCTTCAGTGCTATGGAAGACTAAATGTCTGGGGTTTAAGCCACTTAATATAGTCAGGCATGGTGGCACATACTTTTAATTCCAGCACTCAAGTGTTATAATAGGGCAACAAGGTGGTACATCATGGTGGGCCCATGCCAAACGTATATTCCCCAGAAATTACTCCATGCCAGGGTTTATTAAGAGTTAAGGGGGCCGGGTGGTGGTGGCGCATGCCTTTAATTCCAGCACTTGGGAGGCAGAGGCAGGCGGATCTCTGTGAGTTCGAGGCCAGCCTGGTCTACAAAGCGAGTCCAGGACAGCCAGAGCTGTTATACAGAGAAACCCTGTCTCGAAAAACCAAAATAAAAAAAAAAAAGAGTTAAGGGGATTATGGGAGTTGAGGGAAGGGGGAAACTGGAACATAGAGAAAGAAGGAGGGGGGACAGAGAGAGAAACCACGGGAGATATGGGGCAGGGAGGGGGGAGTCCCAGGGAGGTGTGTAGGGGGATAGGCTTTTATCCCTCCACACCTGCAGATGATAATGCAAGCAATTAGGACCCTGAGGGATCTGTGAAGTCAGGCTAGTGGAAACGCCTGTAGGCTTGCATTCAGGAGGCAGAGGCAGACAGATCTCTGTGAGTTCCAGGTCAGCCTGGTCTACAGAGGGAGTTCTAGGACAGCTAGGGCTACACAGAGAAACTCTGTCTCAAAACAACAACAAAAACAAAAAAAGAAAAAAAGAAAGAAAGAAAAAGTCTTTTGTTATAGGGTGTATAGCCCTGAATAGCCTGGGGCTTGGTTTGTAGATCAGGCTAGCCTTGAACTCAGAGATCTGTCTGATTCTGCCTCCAAAGGCATGTGCTATCATGCCCGGGCTCTACCTAGGGTTTTTTTAAAAAATGACAATAATGTTCTAAAAATGGCATTGTGGTTACGGTTGTGAAAGGCTCCCTGGTAGGCATATTGATAGGGAGAGGGGCCATAGCTAGGCAATATGAATTTCCAAGATAGCTAGTTTCTTCCTAACCTTGAGACAAAAGATTGACAGTTTAAAACAAAGGTTTTGTAGAATTTTGTTTCCCACCAGCAGGCCCCCTGCTGATTGACTGGCTAACAAATTCAAGGACAGATTAGGACATGCCACATAACAGTTGCAGGCCAATCTACTATCTTTCTTCAAACCAACCCTAAATTAGGCAAGGAAAACTCTTCAGAGACTTAAAAAACCCCAGTACTAAGAAGAGACTGTATTTTTCAGTTTCCTGATCACCCTCCTCTTCCCAGATTTTCAGAAGGTCTTTCTCTGTTCTCTGTACCTCTGCTGCATGGGTGTTTCCTCACACCCAATAAATGCCTTGCTTCAACTGCTGTTTCTATCTGCCAGTGCATGAGATTTTTCCACTGCTACCAGTTGCACTTCAGATTTTTCCTGACTTTTAATTCTTTTTTGTTTGTTTGTTTGTTTTCAAGACAGGGTTTCTCTGTGTAGCCCTGACTGTCCGACTCACTTTGTAGACCAGGCTGGCCTTGAACTTACAGAGATCCTCCTGCCTCTGCCTCCCGAGTGCTGGGATTAAAAGCATTCACCACCACGCCAGGCAATTACAGACAGCTGTGAACTGCCATGTGGGTGCTGGGATTTGAACCTGGGTCCTTTGGAAGAACAGCCAGTGCTCTTAACCGCTGAGCCATCTCTCCAGCACCAACTTTTAATTCTTTAACTGTCAGAGAAAACAAATTCAATCAATACCCCTAGATTTATCAGTTGTACAAGATTTCAAGAATTATAGGATGATATAGTCATCACTGTTTTAGACAATTTAAAGTAACAATCCAATTCCTTACATTTTGAGTTCAGGCTGTGGACAGTATTTCTGTAACCATGCTCAAGGGCTCACTTAGCTCTTTACAGTGCAAGGAAAAGATTACAAATCCCAAAGGCTTATATTTTGATCTATCAACCACTATTCCAAATTATTTATAAAACTCAGTGAATTTATAGCTTTGTTGATGTTCTAAAAGAAATTAAGGGCACCTGGGAGGATTGGGAGTCAGCAGGTTCCATAACTCCTATTGAGCCTCTATTGTGTTTTGTCTGATGTTAGCTCCTTTGTCTCTTAAGTGAGCAATGGGAGAAAGGAAGGGAAAGCTCATTCCCCTCAGGCAGACTTTCTCATGCCAGGGTCTGAAATTTGTAACAAGAATTAACCTCAAAAAGAGAGAGAGGGAGAAAGTTTACCTCTGCATTGCCCCAGCACACAATTTAGAAACTTAGAAACCTTAGGAGAAAAACATGTTTAAAAACAATACCAAGAGTTTGTAAATGTGTGTTTGTGCACAGGGAATATTTAGATAATTGAAATTTCAAGTTTTTTTTTTTTGGTTTTTCGAGACAGGGTTTCTCTGTTTAACAGCTCTGGCTGTCCTGGACTCAATTTGTAGACCAGGCTGGCCTCGAACTCGCAAAGATCCGCCTGCCTCTGCCTCCCAAGTGCTGGGATTAAAGGCGTGCGCCACCACTGCCCCGCTAAAATTTCAAGGTTTTTGACCAACAGGATTAAGAAGATAATTTTAAGTCTTTGAAGTCAGGCTGACATATTAATGTAATATAGATTTTAAAGTTGAAGTGATGCTTACAGGAAGAAGCCTCCTCTCACAAATTTATGTTTGAAACAAATATCCCTGAGTAAATCAAAGCTGAACTCAAACTTGAAGCAATCCTTCTGCCTCAGTCTCCAAGTACACCAAGTGCACCACCATGTTCAGAACTAACTTTTTTGTTTGTTTTGTTTTTGTTTTTGTTTTTTTGGTTTTTTAAGACAGGGTTTCTCTATGTAGTCCTGACTGTCCTGGACCCACTCTGTAGACCAGGCTGGCCTTGAACTCACAGAGATCCGCCTGCCTCTGCCTCCCAAGTGCTGGGATTAAAGGCGTGCGCCACCACACCCAGCCCAGAACTAACTTTTAGCAAATCAAAATATATATTTTAAAATTTTAGTTAGCATGCAAAAATGGGTTTCATCATGACATTTTCATACATATATAATTGTATTTTGTACATATTCACCTCTATTACTGACTTGTCCATCATCTCCCTTTTATTTGTCCCAATAATCCACCTTATATTTTCTTTTCCACCTTATATTTTCATGTTATAATAGACATATATATATATAGACTCCACACAAAATAAAACATGATATTTGTTGGGTTTTGTTGTTGTTTGGATATAGAGTTTGGCTTTGTAACCCAGGCAGGCTTTAGACTCACCATTCTCCTGTCTCATTCTTCCAAGTGGTAGGATTATGAGCATGTGCTAGCATACCTGTTGATACTTGTCTTTGAGTCTGGCTTATTTCATGAAGCATGGTTAATATAGTCTAGGGCTCTCAATCAGGTTCACTTTTCTCTGCCAGTTAAAGAATTAAATGGCAGGAAAAATCTTGAGAGCAACAGGTGGCAGCAGGGGAAGTCTCAAGCAGAATCAGCAGTGGCAGAAAGGCATTTATTGTGGGTGAGGAGACATACACATGCAGAGGACACACAGACAAAAAGACCCTCTGCAAAGCAAAGTGGGGACTCAGGAAGCAAAAAAATTCCTCTTCAAGAGGGCTGGGAATTTTAAAATCTCTGAAGAGTTTTCCTCCTCTAATTTAGAATTACTCAGTTTGGAGAATAAAGGATGGATGATTGGCTCCCAATTGTTTTGCAGCAAGTCCTGAACCAGCCTTGAATTTGTTGCGCCAGTCCATCAGCAGGGGGCTTGCTGGTGGGAGACAAAGACTTACAAGGCCTTGGTTTTAAACTGCCAGGCATTTGTCTCAAGTTAGGAGGGTGAGGGAAGAAAACAAGCCATCTTGGAAATTTAACGCTTTTATTGCATAGCCATGGCCCTTCTCCCTATCTGTGTACCAACTAAGGTGTTTGTCTAACTCTAGTTTCTCCAGTTGCATCAATTTTCCTGCAAATGCCTCAACTTCATCATTTCATTCTTCCTTATGACTGAATAAGATTTCATTGCATATCTATCTATCTATCTATCTATCGATCTATCTATCCATCTATCATCTATAGATAGATGGATAGATCTATCACTTTTTCTTTATTCATTCATCTGTTGGGAACATATTAGTCCATAAATTGACTTTTATAAATACTACCACCACCGTAAACATGAATGTTTAATTAGCTCTCAGGTATGCTGACTTAGATTCTTTAAGGTATATTCTTGAGTGGTATACTTGAATTGTGTGGTAGTTCTAGTTTTAGTTTTTTGAGGAAAGTCCATACTGATCTCTGTAGTTGAAAAAATAGTTTATATTCTTTTCTGTGGTAAATAAGGTTTTTCTTTTCCCAGGTCATTACCAGCATTTGTTGTTATTCATATTTTTGATGATAACATTCTGACTATCCCATACCTTTACCTGAAGGGGACAGTGGAGTACAGATGACAATAAAAATTGATTTAAGTAAGTGTTTTAGGCCAGTTGTGGTGGCAAATGCCTTTAATCCCAGCACTCAGGAGGCAGAGGCAGGTGAATCTCTGTGGAGTTTGAGGCCAGTCTGGTCTACAAAACAAATCCAGGACAGCCAGGGCTGTTACATAGAGAAACCTTGTCTCAAAAAAGAAAGAAAGGAAGGAAGGAAGGAAGGAAGGAGGGAGGGAGGGAGGGAGGGAGAGGGAGGGAGGTAGGAGATCCAGAGATTGTTTAAAATATACAGGAGGGTGTGAATAGGTTCTGGAATCAATTCCATGCAAATAAAAAAGGATGATTTTGTATGTATATCATTTATTTATGAAAGAGAAAGATTGAGCTATCATAGCTCACAGCAATCTGCAAACATTCATGTCCTCCGTTTAGGTTTCCACTGATTCATAAGAAGCCATCACAAAACCTAGAAATGTTAAAAAGCCATTTCAAGTCGGATGTGGTGGTGCACACCTTTAATCCCAGTACTTGGGAGGCAGAGGCAGGTGGATCTCTGTGAGTTCAAGGCCAGTCTGATCTACAGAGTGAGTCCAGGACTATACAGGGAAACCCTGTCTCAAAAAAACAAAAAGAAGAAGACATCTCATTGTACTAAAGATATCTTCATGCTAGAAATTCAGACAGGGTAAAATGGAACGGTTTCTTTTGATCCATGTTTGAGAACTTCCCTGGGATTACTTGACTGTCAGCATTGATGGAATAGCTACAAGCTATCATCTTCTGGAAGCTTCATCACCAACGTGCCTGTTGTCTACTCTGAGGTAGCTGGGAGGTCAGGTTCTACTGGTAACTAAGCACTTACTTTGTAGGACTTTCCACATGGACTTCTTATAATGGATTGACTGATTTTTCACTTTGCAGTTCAAGGCTTGAAAACCAAGTATTAGAAGAATAAAATTGCATCACTTGCTGTGACTCAGCCTGAAAAGTCTCATAGCATCATACTTTCAATATGCTATGGTCAAAGCAGACACAAACCTGTGTAGGTTCAAAGGTCACACTTGCTTACCCCCCCTTCATCCCCCCCATCTCTCAATGGAGGAAGTATCAAAGAATTTTGGCTTCTCAGCTGAAAACCGACACATTTGCCAAAACATGGAGAGCAGAATGGCTTAATAATGGTTTATACTTTGGTGAAAAGAGGAACTACTAGAAGTTTCTACTTGGATTTTTCTGCTGTGATGATCTCATTCAATAGGTAGAAAATCATTTACTTTACCCATTCTAATAGGTTATAATTTTAATATACATTTCACTAACAGATAATCATGACAAACATCTTTCTGTGTGTTTAATTTCTATGTTTATTTCCATGTGTTTATTTGTATGTTCTCTTTAGTGATATATTTCTTCATGTCTTTATTTTCTTTTTTTTTCTTCTTTTCATTTTTTGAGACAGGGTTTCTCTGTATAACAGCCCTGGCTGTCCTGGACTCACTTTGTAGACCAGGCTGGCCTTGAACTCACAAAGATCTGCCTGCCTCTGCCTCCCAAGTGCTGGGATTAAAGGCGTGCGCCACCACACCCAGCTCATGTCTTTATTTTCTAATTGGATTATTAGACTTTTGTTTGTTTTTTTCTGTTGAGTTTTTTGAGCTCTTTCTCCAATAGTCTTGTTTGTTTGTTTGAGACAATCTTGCTTTGTAGCCTAGGCTAGTCATATGACATTCACTATGAAGCTCATACTGGCTGTGAACTCACGCCAATTTTCTTATCTCAACCTTTCCCATGTTGTAATTACAGGCATGAGCCACAATTGCCTGGCTCTCTTCAAAGTCTTTTGTCAGATTGTATAATTTGAAAACATTTTTCCCAGTCTGTAGCATGTCTTATTATACTCTTAGTCTTAATGTGTTTTGTAGAGCAAAGGTTCAAATTTCAGTCAAATCCAGTTTATTACTGGGTTTTTTTCTTTTGTTTTGTTTTTCAAGACAGGGTTTCTCTTTGTAGCCCTTCCTGTCCTGGAACTCACCCTGTAGACCAGGCAAGCCTTGAACTCACAGAGATCCACATGCCTCTGCTTCCTGAGTGCTAGGATTAAAGGTGTGCACCACCACGCCCAGCTGACAACTTATTTTTATTTTTTAAAGATTTATTTATTTTACACATATATATGTTTGTGTACCACATAAGTGCTTAATACCCTTAAAAATCAGAAGAGGGCATCAGATAGAGATACACAAGTTTGTAAGCTATTATGTGGGAGCTGGGAATTGAACCTTAGTCCTCTGTAAGAGCAGCAAATGTTCTTTTTTTAAATGTTTATTTATTACTTCAGGTTACATCTCCATTACAGTGTCCTCTTTCCACCCCTCCCAGTCCCGCCCTTCCACCCTCTACCCCCATCCCTTCCATCCCACCTCTCCAGAGTGGAGTGTCCCTACATATTAGTCCCCTGCCCCAGTTCAGCAGTCATATGAGGGCCAAGAGCCTCCTCATACACTGGGGGCCTACAAGGCAGCACCACTAGGGCAAAGTGTCTCATGGACAGGAAACAAAGTCTATGTTCTGTTCCCTTTGGTGCATTGGTTGTAGTATAGTTATCCTGTACTATATGGCTAAAATCTGATTATAAGTGAATAGATGCCATGTGCATCCTTCTGAGTCCGGGTTAGCTCACTCAGGATGAACTTCTCTAGTTCCATCAATTTGGCTGCAAATTGCATGATTTTGTTGTTTCTGATGGCTGAGTAGTATTCCATTGTGTAGATGTACCACAGGTTTTTTTTTTTTTTATCCATTCCTCGGTTGAGGAACATCTGGGTTGTTTCCAGTTTCTAGCTATTACAAATAAGGCTGCTATGAACATAGATGAGGAAACATCCTTATGTTTTGGTGAGGAATGTATGGAGTTAGAATAATTAAATTAGATTTAGAAAATATATAGGGGTTTCTGATACAATTTCTTAATTCGGGGCATGAAGATCAACTTGGCTGTGAGCGAGTTAGCTTATCAGCTTGTGGAAAAACAAGGATGAAGTCAGGTGAAAACAGGAAACAAACAGGAGACTTAATGGACTGAAAAACAAGGTTGAAGTCAGGAAAAACAGGAAAGACTTAATTAACTGAAAAGACAATGTTGAAGTCAGGAAAACAGAAAAGACTTGATAGACTTAAAGAAACAAAGTATCTGGTTTGACATTGTTTTCAGTTGCTAAGTGGGCTGAACCCAAATTAAGCTGAAACAGAGTTCTTCCTATTTAAGGACAGTGCATGGAAAAAAGAAGAGGCCCTGATGCTAGAGAATTCTGAGAGTCTTGCTGAAAAAGGTGCTGGCCATCATGGCCAGATCTTCCTGATGCAGAAAGCTGGTGAGCAAAGAAAAGCGTCAGCAAGACAGCAAAAGGCCAAGGACTAAACCCTGTGGCCCAGCTTTTGCCTAGAGGGGTTTGATCTGTCCGAACAGTGGCCTAAAGGAAACTGTGCCTGGCTTTAAGGACTCTGAAGTAGAGCGGCAGAGTTGCTGATGCGAAGGGGCTGGGGTCTCCCAGAGAGAAGAAAGCATTAAGCCTTATTTAAGGTGAGACTGTGATAGCCAACTTACCCTGTATAGAGCTCACACTCATGAAGTCACCCAGAGCAGTTAGAGTTAGTTGTCTGTCTCAAGAGTCCATCCCTTTAAACACCACCTGCTCTTGGTGAGCACATCCGGGTGTGCCTTGAAGCCTTTAGTAGTGGAACTCCTTGATTTCATTGCTCCTGGACTGCCAATGAGTTTGCTAAGTACTACCTTTGTGAAATTAATCCCTCTGCACTTGAAACACCTAGAATGAATTCTCTCCATTGATCTCTGGTTGCCATACAGATAGTCATTTCTCCCTAGACATTGTGAATGTGGTATGGCAAGAAGTAGTTTTGTCGGGCTGGAGAGATGGCTCAGTGGTTCCAGAGGTCCTGAGTTCAATTCCCAGCAACCACATGGTGGCTCCCAACCATCCATAATGAATCTGGTGCCCTCCTCTGGCCTGGAAGCAAACCTGCAGACAGAACATTGTATACTACATTAAAAAAAAAAGAAGTAGTTTTGTACATTTCTTATTTCTTCTAAGTATCATTTCCAAGTGAGAAGCACCACACCAGGGAAAAAGACCATTGCAGATTAGGAAGGTGACCAGATGTGCTCACCAAGAGCAGGTGGTGTTTAAAGGGATGGACTCTTGAGACAGACAACTAACTCTAACTGCTCTGGGTGACTTCATGAGTGTGAGCTCTATACAGGGGACATTATTTTTCTGTTTCTCATCTTATACATGGGCAAAATCACAATACTATGTAAACGATCAAGCAGAACAGGGAGGTGGGAGATGAGTGTTTCTTTCTCTCTGAACTATATACATGACAGATGTGGGCCATGGATTTTTGTTCTTCAGCCCCTGAGGCCAAGAGACTAACCCTTGTTGATATGGCTGTTCAAAGATGGTGATGAAGGCAACAGGTTCATTGTAATGCTACCATTAGGTCACTTAATGCTTTCCTCGTGGGCGGGCTCCTTCCTTCCTTTGTTGTAACTATGAAGATTAACACTCTGGGCACCTGGGAGACAGCACCAGGGTGTCCTGCTTGGGGTCTCTAGAAACAGAGCCTCTTGTGACACAGCAGTTGCTCGAAGGGGCCTCCTTAACTTTTCTGCTTATTTTTTGCCCCCGCCTTCTAGGCTCAAGAACAGCAGTTACTATCCCTTCCTCAAGTCTGGGGGGGTGGAGGGTGTGGGGGTGGGGGGCGGAGGAGGGGGCGTCGCTTGGCTTCTTGGGGCGGTGCTATGAGGGCGGGCCCGCCCCGAGGCATCCCTGGCTAGACTTCCTCCTGCTGCAGGCGGCCAACCCAGCTGGAGGAAGCAGCAACAGCAGCAGCAGCAGAGGCGGCCACGATGAGCGCTGGCGACGCCGTGTGCACGGGCTGGCTCGTCAAGTCGCCCCCGGAGAAGAAGCTGCAGCGCTATGTGAGTAGGGGCGCCGACTCACCCCTGGCCTTCGTGTACTCGATTGTCTGTCCTTGGTTGGCCGTGCGTAGTCCTGGGGAGTCTCTGGTTCTAGACTCGCCAAACGTAGCTGTTCCCAGCGCCCTAACTGCAGGCGAGGCCGATGGACGACGGAAAGTGAAATCGCACGTCGAGCTGTGTTGCTGCTGCGTCCTGCAGCAGGCTGACTTGATGCCTCTTGCCCGCTGTGTTCAGCGGCTCTATACTGCCACAGTTAGCGGTAAAGGGAGGTGGGTTAGGGCTGAAACCCCCAAGGCCAGTTTGTGGGGGGGAGCAACCAGAGAAACATCTCTAAAGGGTGCACTGTCTCTTTCTGGAGTTCCATTTCTCAGCGAGGAGAACAAGGCAAGGGACAGGGAAGTGGACAGTAAGTGAAAACCTGTGTGGGCCACTCAGTGAAGCCGCTGCATTCTTCTTGGACTATAATGGGTACTGTCGTTGTAGCTATCATAGGACACTCCTGTTGGGAGCCTACCATACAGTGTAACTCTTTTCTCATCATGTCCCTTCTCAGCATATTCTTTATGATGACACCGCGCTTTTCTAGTACAGCAGGAACCATTGACATGTACTGTTATGAAATAAGGAACACTCAGAAAAGTGCATCTTTCTACACATTGTATGACTGTTTTTAAGTAAGCTGCACACAACTGAAAAGTTCATTATATCTAGCGTTCTCAGGGTAAGATCTTAAAAATACTCTGTTTTAAGATGTGATTGCTAGTGAGCTGTCTTTATCCACTTCAGTTCCCAGGGCTACATATGAATAGATATTAGGATCTCTTGCCTGGTACTTGTAGCTGTAGCTTTCCAACCGGTATATCCCTTTTTTGTCCGTATTTCACCAACCTGTGCTTTTGTTCAGCGATGGAATTATAAGAAGAGATCAATAATGTATGGATATTTCTAACATTTGTAACAGGAGTTTTTCCTGAATATCAAATTCCCCAGTGCTTACCCCCCACCCTCATTTCTGGGTTAAACAGTGCCTCACTTTTAGGAGTCTTTGGAAAGATTTTGTTGTTTGTGCTGCCAAATCAAAGAATGTTGCTCTACTTACCATGTAGCCATCACAGATGCAGACGCAGAAGCAGCTTGGTGCTGCAAAGGATGAGAGAGACATGTGGGACTCTCTCTATATAAACATTTCTTTGAATAATACCAGTATGTGCCTTTTTTTTTTTTTTTTTTTGAGACAGGGCCTCTTTACATAGCCCTGACTGTCCTGGACTCACTGTGTAGACTAGACTGGCCTCAAACTCAGAGATCAGCCTGGTTTTATTCTTGACTGCTGGCATTAAAGGTGTGCACCACCATACCCAGCCCTGCATCATTTTTTTTGATCCCACAAATTCCTAAGCACAGAGTCCCACATCCTCTCTCTCTCTCTCTGTCTGTCTCTCTCTCTCTCATCCTTTGCAGCACCAAGCTGCTTGCATAACTTTTCAGCTGCTTTGAAGATGCATTGATACCATTGGCCGGTGAGGCTCACAGTGCTGCTCCTTGGGTGATTTGCTTTGCTGCCCTTCATGCTAATCATTTTTAATGTTTTTTTTTTTTTTAAGATTTATTATGTATACAGTGTTCTGTGTGCATGTATCTCTGCAGGCCAGAAGAGGGCACCAGATCACTTTATAGATGGTTGTGAGCCACCATGTGGTTGCTGGGAATTGAACTCAGGACTTCTGGAAGAGCAGCCAGTGCTCTTAACCTCTGAACCATCTCTCCAGTCCCCATGAGAATCATTTAAAGGATCACTAGATGTTTCCAGAGTGGTACCAACTTTCCAGTAGGTGATTCAACATAGTGAATCTGGAGAACAAAGTTTACAGATGACACCCCCCCCACACACACACACAAACACACATGCACAAACCCATTTGGTTTGTATTTTGTCTTCAACAGGCTGACTTAAGAGAGTTTATTAATGTTTCATGATTTTGGGAAGAGTTGAGTGTGTAGACCTTTTGTCATATGATGTAGTTTGTTATTTTTTGGTGAAAGGGACCTATGGTGTAAGAGTGGATAATGAATATTCTAGAGATGTGTGGAGTATATGATGATGGACAAGACTGAAAACAGAAGAGAACTTAGATGCCATACTACCAACATTCTAAGGCATAAATGTTAACCTTTTAGTCCCTGGTTGAATTTTTTTTTCTTTTAAAGAGATTGCATTTTTTGTATTCCTGGAAAATACCTCAAAGATTGTTTTTCTGATCACTAAGGACTGCAGGAATCACTTTTGCCACTAGAGGGCAATGACGAGACACTTAGACAAGGTCAGGCAGTGCTGTTAGCCTGTTTAATCCAGTACTTGTGAATAGCTTCTACTTCCTTCCATTAACTGGGTGCCATCTCTAAAGTAGACTCAATGTTTGGTGCTTGGAAGAAATAGAAAAGACTTGATTCTAGTCTTCACAAATCCCATGGTCATAAGATATTTAACACAGTAATGTAACAAAGCTAGTTAGCACAACTTGCACAATAACTCAGTTCTTTGTGTTGGCAGGCCATCATCAATGTTTGTAGTATCAAATGGAAGCCCAATCTGTTTTCAGGAAAATCTTTCAGTACATTGTATTTCATCCACTTGATTACATGAGCCAAGACCATCAGCAATTTAGTTTTTATCATTGCTTCCTCCTCCTTTTTTTTGAAAGTTGATTCCTGTTTTGTTTCACAAGTAATTGAGACATTTATTGTTATCAAAATTGAAACATTGTAGGAATGAATAGAATGAAAAGTTTTCCCACATCCTATCCTTCTCAGGATTAGCCCTAAGGAAAAGAGTTCTTAGATATGTGTTATCATTTTAGAAAATTTCCTAGAAAATATGTAATTTTCTTTTCACATAAAATAGGATTGTCCAATGATATTCTCTTCCTTTTTACAACTACGCTATACATTTTTCCAAGTTAGTACATACAGATTCACTTCATTTTGTAACTATTGTGTAATATTACTTATAATAGACATATCATAATTTAATAATTTTTATATTGATGAGCTTTTAGCTTACTTCTGTTCCTTTGATTAAAGTAACGCTAAAGGGTTGAGGAGATAACTCATTCAGACCTGAGTTTAGGTTCCCAGCACCCATATAAAAGCTGGGCACAGTGATGTATAGCTATCATCCCAACATTGAAAAGGTAGAGACATGAGGAACCTGGGGCTTGCTTAATAGAATTGGTGGGTTCCTGGCACGGTGAGAGACATTTTTAGAAAAAAAGTAGAGAGTGATTGAAGAATGACATCCAATGTCAACCTCTAGACTTCACACACAAGTGCATATACCACACTATGCTAATTTATTAACTTAGTTTTTATAATGACACTGATTTTTTTTCAAGACAGGGTTTCTCTGTGTAATATCCCTGGCTGTCCTGGACTCACTTTGTAGACCAGGCTGGCCTCGAACTCACAGAGATCCACCTGCCTCTGCCTCCCAAGTGCTGGGATTAAAGGCGTGCGCCACCACGCCCAGCTAACTGTAGGTCTTTTTAAAAACTTTATTTCTATTTTATGTGTATGGGTGTTTTGGTAGCATGTGTATGTGTACACCATGTGTATGCAGTACGAACAAAGGCCAGAAGAGGGTGCCAGATTCCCTGGAACTGGAATTATGGACAGTTGTGAGCTGCCATGTGGGTTCTGGGAATCCAATTTAGGCCCTCTGCAAGACCAACAAGTGTTCTTAATTACTGAGCTATCTCTCTAGCCTCAGCTTTTGGTATTTTGTAGACACTTTTTTCTTTTTTAACCAAATTGAGTACGTTCTCTGTATTGCCAATTTACTGAACTTTTGTTTTTTGTTTTTTTTTTGTTTTGTTTTTTGTTTTGTTTTTGAGACAGGGTTTCTCTGTGTAACAGTCCTGACTGTCCTGGACTCACTCTGTGGACCAGGCTGGCCACAGAGATCCACCTGCCTCTGCCTCCTGAGTGCTGGGATTAAAGGCGTGCGCCACCATTTAGTTAACCTCCCTGGGTGGCTTTCAAGCCACCTCCAACAACTTAATCTCTTCGGCTGTTCTGCTGAAGAATTTGGCCTTCACGATGATCACATGCTTTTTAGGGAGCTCTCCCTTCCCAGAACTCTGTAGCAGTAGCCTGACATCACAACATCCATGACGAGAGCAGCTCCAGTCTTGTTGTTTGCAGCATTGACCCGGGTCTGCTCACTGACCAGTGTCCATAGTTTATCCAAGTTGACAGTTGGGCAGAAGCTCTGGTTCCTCTTTAAGTGGTAATGCCTCACACCAACTTTCCCAAAGTAACCTTTCTCAAAGTTGATCCTGTGGTGATGTGTGCCTCCAGCATTCCCGTGGCCTCCTGGGTACTTGAGGTGTTAACCGATGCGTGCATGGCCAAGGCTCACATCTCTCTGGAGGTTTTGGGTCTTCCTCAGTCTGCATGGTGTGGCGGTGGCAGAAAGGAAAGGTTACTGAGATTTTAAAATTTTTACTTATTTTATTTTTGGTTTTTCGACACAGGGTTACTCTCTGTAACAGTCCTGGCGTTCCTGGAACTCCCTCTGTAGACCAGGCTGGTTTCAAACTCAGAGATCCACCTGCCTCTGTCTCCCAAGTGTTGGGATTAAAGGTGTGCGGCACTACCCAGTTTACTGAAAAATTTTAAAACTGAATTCATAAAATCTATAAAATAATAAGGTTTTTAAAAAGTCTGTTACTATGGTGGCTTCCTGATTGTTTTATTTAATTTTTGCTGTTTTTGAAAAGGATCTTGCTCTATAACCCAGTCTTGCCTTGAACTCGTTATGAAGCCCAGACTGGCCTCAAACTTGTGACAATCATCCTGTCTTAGCTTCCCAAGTGCTTGGATGACAGATATGTACCGCCACACCTGACTGTGATTCCTTTTTTATGTTTGTGTGGAGATGGAACCTAGGGCTTTGCACTCTATTGCCAAGATACATCCCTAGACTCATCTGTTTTTTTTTTTTTTTAATGCTGAGTCAGCTGTGAATTCCCAGGATAAGTTTCATGTGGTTGTCTTGGACTTGCTTTGCTAGTAGTTTGCTGAGGGTATTTGTGCTTCTGTTCATACTAGATATGGACATAGTTTTCCTGCGTGTGTGTGTCTGTGTGTGTGTGTGTGTGTGTGTGTGTGTGTGTGTATCTGTGTGTGTGTGTGACTATCTTTGTTTTGTTCTGATATTAGCATAATGCTGGCCATGTAAAATGAAAAGGGAAGTGTTCTCTCTTGCATTTTCTGAAAGATATTGCATAGAATTAGTATCCCTTAAATATCTGGTTCAATTTACCATTGAAACAGCTTGAAATTGATCATTTCTTTCTGGAAAAGCTATATATTAGAATTCCATTTCTTTAAAGAACTATTTGGAGGATTCATATGTTCTTGAATGATCTGTAGTAGTTTAACCTGTCAAGGCTTTTCTTAGTTTCTACTAAATTGTCCAATTTATTGAAAATAAGTTAGTTGCTATATTCCTTTTTGTCCTTTTCCCTTATAGGATGTGTAACAGTACTTACTTTTTCATTTATTATTCTGTATCTTAGGCCGTCTGTTTTTCTGTTTTCCTGATCACTCTGGCTAGAGTTATGCTAAATTTTCAGATATTTTCTAATAACTAGCCTTCATTTTCATTTATCTCTATTTTCTTTGCTTTTCATTTTATTGGTTTATTCTCTCATCTTTATTATTTCTTTCTGATGGCTGTGGGTTTGGCATTATCACTACTATGGCTAGCTTCTTTAAATTTAAAAATATTAATTTTAGTTGTTGAGCACTCTGTCTAAACCAGGGGAGCACTTTGTGAGAGTCTCAGGCTTGTGCCACAGACCCTGACTGTCCCTGCAAAGGAACACTTCCCTTATCACCCTGGTCCTCCACTCAAGGAGACTGTAGTTTAAGATGGCCTTGAATTTGCCATATTTCCTGACTCATCCTGCTGAGTAGTCTTCAAGCTTAGTGATAAGTGACAAGTGACCTACAAAGTAGCCCCAAGATTTAATTCTTTACTTAAAAGCTTTCATCAAAGTAAATAAGATTGTATGTATACTAAAAAAAAGCTATCTAAAATTTTTTTTATGGTTTATTATTAAGGGCTGTTTGATTTGTGTATCTACTTTATGTATTTATGTGCTGGGGTTGAATAAAAATTTTTGGATTGGCAGGGTGTGGTGGCGCACGCCTTTAATCCCAGCACTGGGGAGGCAGAGGCAGGTGGATCTCTGTGAGTTCAAGGCCAGCCTGGTCTACAAAGTGAGTCCAGGGCAGCCAGGGTTACACAGAGAAACCCTGTCTCGAAAAACCAAAAAAATAAAAAAAAATTCTTGGATGAAGGTTGGGGGGGGTCACAAGCAGAAAAAATATTTAAGAAACCCTGGACTGTACTACATCTTGCTTCCAACAAGCAAGTGCTGCTTTTTTGTTCCCTCCCTGACTTCTCTCTCTCCCCATATTTCAAATTCATAGGCTGCCTTGTAACCTGAGCTCTTTTAGAATTATTTAGTTAATTGGCCTATTTATTATTATGAACTAAACTCTTGTTCTTTGCTTCAAAACATTAAAGGACTCCACTATCTTTTAAAATACATTGTTTAATTTCGCTTGCAAGTATTTTGCTGAGAATTTTTACATCTGTATTTAATCAAGAAATTCATTCATAGTTTTCTTTTTTGTTGTTGTGTGTCTATGGTTTTTTTTTTGTTTTGTTTTTCGAGACAGGGTTTCTCTGTGTATCCCTGGCTGTCCTGGACTCTCTTTGTAGACCAGGCTGGCTTTGAACTCACAGAGATCCGCCTGCCTCTGCCTCCCAAGTGCTGGGACTAAAGGCGTGCGCCACCACGCCCGGCTCGTGTGTATGTTTTTATAGTTTGTAGAATAACTTGAAAGCACACTATCCTTTTTGAGGAATGTGAAAGCATTGATATCATATCTTTAAAGGTCTGCTATAATCTGGATCTGAATCTACGAAGTTCTGAGATTTTTTTGTTGTTGAGGTTTTTTTGTTTTTTGTTACTAGTCAAATCCTTATTAATTGCTTATTAATAATTGATTTAATGCTACTTTTTTCCCATTCTGTACATTCACGTGTGTATATAAGTGCACTTACACGTGTTCTTGTGGAGGCCAGAGGTTGACACTGTTTAACTTCCTCCTTCCTTCTCAAACTTACATTTTGAGACAAAGTTTCTCACTGAACCCAAAGCTCATGAACCAACTAGATAGATTAACCAGTGAATACCAATGATCCTCTTATCTCTCTCTGCCCTTTTAGTGCGAGAATTACAGATACACATTGCTGCATCTGGTTTTTTAATATGGATGCTGGAGATTCAAATCAGGTCCTTATGTTTGAGTAGCAGATACTTTACCAACTGTGTTTTCTCCCCAGCTGATGTATTTAGATTGTTCATATACTCTTGGCTCAATATTGGTAGACTGTAAGCATCTAGAAATTCATCTATTTTTTCTAGATTTTTCAATTTATAGGAATATAGTTTTTAAAAATTATTCCCCAGTGATCTTCTGTATTTCAGTGGAATCTCTTGTAATGTCTATTTTTTGACTGTTATTAATTAGTTTGGGTCTTTTTGCTCTTTCAGTTAGTTTGGCTAAGGATGTATCAATCTTGCTCAACTTAAAAAAAAAAAAAAGGCTGGGCATGGTGGCACACGCCTTTGATCTCAGCCCTTGGGCACCAGAGGCCAGCAGATCTCTGTGAGTTCAAGGCCAGCCTGGTTTACAGAGTCAGTTCCAGGACAGCCAGGGCTACACAGAGAAACTCTGTGTTGAAAAACAACAAAGGGGTTGGAGAGATAGGTCAGAGGTTAAGAACACTGGCTGCTCTTAACCAGAGGTCGTGAGTTCAATTCCCAGCAACCACATGGTGACTCACAACCATCTATAATGAAATCTGGTGCACACATGCAGATTGAATATTGTATACATAATAAATAAATAATTCTTAACAAGAAAAAAGAAGAAAAACAACAATGACAGAAAAAAACCCAACTTGCCAGGTGGTGGTGGCTGTTGGATATGCCTTTAATCCCAGCATTTGGAGCGCAAAGGCAGTCAGATCTCTGTGAGTTAGAGCACAGTCAGGGCTACATGGAGAAACCCTGTCTCAAAAAACCAAAACAAAACAAAAAAGTCAGGTGTGGTGGCACACATTTATAATTCTAGCCCTTGGGAGGCAGAGGCAGGTGGATCTCTGTGAGTTTGAGACTAACCTGGTCTACAGAGCGAGTTTCAGGACAGTCAGGGCTGCATAGAGAGACCCTGTCACGAAAAAACAAAAACAAGCAAAGAAATAATGGAGGACAGGACTACTAGGTATGGTGGAGTAGAAGGTTTATTATAGATATGAGAAAAAGCATAGCCAGAGGCAGAGACATCTGGGAGAGTTCAGAGTGAACATGACCCTGAGCCAGGCCATGTGAGGACAGGAGACCAAGAGGCCTGGATGGTAAAGGGTAGGCCAAAAGGACCAAGTAACCAAAAAGACTGGATTATATAGAGGGTAGCTGGAGGAAGGGCAGCCTAACATCTGGGCTGGAGAAGTTTAGGGTAGTAGATGAAGTATGCCAGCCCTACCCTGTAACAGCTGGAGAACTTGGCAGCCAGATCTGCTCTGATATGTTAAATAAGCACTCCAGTTAGTCATTTGTCCCAGGTTTGAGACCTAACAGTATGAAGTAACCTGTAGGTTCCTGTTAAGTCTGTTTGATATTGTGCAGTTTAAGAAAAAAGAATGAGGCAGGGCATGGTGGTGCACACTTTTAATCCCAGCACTTGGGAGGCAGAGGCAGGTGGCTCTCTGTGAGTTCGAGGCCAGCCTGGTCTACAGAGTGAGTCCAGAACAGTCAGGACTATTACACAGAGAAACCTTGTCTTGAAAAAGAAAACAAAACAAAACAAAACAAAACAAAAAAAAAAAACAAACCAAAACCCAAACAACAAAAAAGAAAAAGAATGAAAAATAGTTAAAGAAAAAACTGGAAATAAAAGAGAAAATGTGAGGAAGAAGGAAAGACTTCCCCATCTCCAGTGGAACACATAAATCTTCCCCTGCTAAATTCCCTCCCTCCACTCCTTGCTTAATCCCAGACCTCAACTTCAGCAGGCATGAATAGGCCACTCCAGCTAGGGAAGCAAGGTAGACCTTTCCTTCAGTTCCTCCAAAACCAATACCCCAGTTCTGCACCAAACCACATGCTGTAGCCTCCCTTCAGTCCTCACCCCTTTCTCCAATGAATCATACAAATCTTCCCCTCCAAACTTCCTTACTCCAACCCATTGCTTTACCCCAATCCCTAACCAGAACAGGCATTCCTTGGGAATCATCAGGCCAAACTGGCCATGGAAGAAGTTTTTTAAGATTTTCACCTCTACCTCAGCTCCTCCAAGTCTCATCCCTAGCTCTGCAGCAGAACACAAAACTGCTGCTGACACTCCTTTCTCTAAGCCCTCATCTCCAGTGGATCACACAGATCTTCCACTCCAAACTACCTCCTCCACCCCCCACTGACCCATTTCTTTGTTCCAGCCCCTAATCCCAGCAGGCATTTCCTGGGAAAACACAAGCCACTCAGGCCAAGGAAGCCAGAAGACTAACTGCAAATCTTCACCTCCCCCTCCATTCCTTCAAATCCATTCATTCAGGGATGGTTCTGCATACATAAATTGATAAATGAAATCCTCCATATAAACAGACTGAAAGACAAAAACCATATCATCTTTTCATTAGATGCAGAAAAAGCATTTTACAAAATCCAACACCACTTCATGATGAAACTCTCGAAGAGATCAGGGATACATAGGAAATACCTAAACATAATGAAGGCAATATACAACAAACCTATGGCCAACATCAAATTAAATGGAGAGAAATTCAAAGCAATTTCACTAAAATCAGGAACAAGACAAGGCTGTCCACTCTCTCCATACCTATTCAATATAGAACTGGAAGTCTGAGTTAGATCAATAAGTGAAGTAGATCAGGGGATAAAAATTGGAAAGGAAGAAGTCAAAGTAATGCTATTACAAGATGATGTGATAGTATAAGTGGCCCTAAAAATTGTACCAGAGAACTACTACCACTGATAAACACCTTCAGCAAATTGGCTGGATACGAAATTAATTCAAAAAACAAAACAACAGTATCCCTCCTTTATACAAATGATAAACAGTCTGAGAAAGAAATCAAGAAAACACCTTCACAATAGTTTCAAATGATATAAAATATCTTGAGTAACTCTAACCAAGTAAGTGAAAGACCTATATGACAAGAACTTCAAGTCTCTAAAGAAAAAAATTGTAGAAGATATAAAGATCTCTAATGCTCATAGATCGATATAATTAATATAGTAGAAATGGCCATCTTACCAAAAGCAATCTACAGATTCAATGCAATCCTAATTTCAAGTTGTAGTGCAGAGCTATAGTAATAAAATTAGCATGGTATTGGTATTATTATCTAAGCAACAGGCGCCATAAAGTCACACCATATGACAGATCTCACATGGGATGTTTATTGGGGAGAGGGTATACAGAGACTGCCTCTGGGCAAGGGTACAGAGAAAAGAATGGGGAGAGGAGGGACTGGCCTTTTATACAGGGATGTAGTGCATGCACATCTGGAGGGTATGTAACTCATGGGGACAGTGGGAATGTGTTTCATCTTGGTAGCTAAGGATGTATCCTACTGTCACTGGGTAACTGTCCCTGGGGCAGGCAGTGGAGATGCCTGATTGCTAACATTTGGCCCCAAAACAGACATGTTGATCAATGGAATCAAATTGAAGACTCAGACATAAATTCGCACACTGATGGACATCTGATTTTTTTTTTAATATAAAGAAACCAGAAATGCATACTGGAAAAAAAAGGCAACATCTTCAACAAACGGTGTTGGTCAAACTGTATAGCTGCATATAGAAGGATCCATATAGATCCATATTAATCACCCCACACAAAACTCAACTCCAAATGGAGCAAAGACTTCAACATAAAACCAGATACACTGATCCTGATAGAGTAAAAACTAGGGAATAGCCTTGAATTCATTGGGACAGAAAAAAATTTTTTGAACAGAACACCAACAGCCCAGATAACAATTAATAGATGGGACCTCATCAAACTGAAAAGCTTCTGTAAGGCAAAGGACACTGTCATTTGGACAAAGTGGAAGCCCGTGAAAAGATTTTTGCCTACTACACATCTGATAGAAGGCTAATACCCAATATATATATTTAGAGACAGGGTTTCTCTGTGTTTCCCTGGCTGTCCTGGACTCACTCTGTAGACCAGGCTAGCCTTGAACTCACAGAGATCCTCCTGTCTCTGCCTCCTGAGTGCTGGGATTAAAGGTGTGCACCATCATACCTAGCTCCAAAATATATAAAGACATTTAAAACTAGATATCAAGAAAACAAACAACACAATTGAAAAATGGAGTACAGATCTAAACAGAAAATTCTCAAAAGAGAAAACTTACATGGCTGAAAAATACTTAAAGAAATCTTAAACATCCTTAGCTATCAGGGAAATACAAATCAAAACTACATTGAGATTCCATCTTACAACTGTCAGAATGGCCAAGATCAATAAAACAAATGACATCACATGCTGGCAAGGATGTGGAGTAAGAGGGACACTTATTCATTGTTGGTAGGGGTGTAAACTTGTACACCCACTATGGAAATAAATGTGATGGTTCCTCAGGAAGATGATAATTGATCTACCTCAAGATCCAGATATACCACTCTTGGGTATATACCCAAAGAGTGCTCCATCCTACCACAGACACACTTGATCAACCATGTTCATTGCTGCTCTATTTATAATAGCCAGAAATTAGAAACAACTGAGCTGTGTCTCAACAGATGATGGATAAAGAAAATGTGGTATATTTACACAATGGAGTATCATTTATTAAAAAGAACATAGTCATGAAATTCACAGGTAAATGGATGAAACTACAAAAAAATCATCTTGAATGAGGTATCTCAGATCCAGACAGAGAAATATGGTATGTATTCACTTATATGTGGATATTAGCTATTAAATCAATGATAACCAAGCTACAATACCTAATAGATGTTAGGTATAGGGTAAGGCATGGATGGATAGATCTCATTCAGAAAGGGAAATAGAATAGATAGTTATGGATAGATGGCTGGGTCCTTGAAAGGGAGAATAGAGGGGAGGAGAAGAGGAGAGGGGGATGAGAGAGGGATATGGGGAGGGACAGCTAAAATTAAGGGCCATTTGAGGGGTAGTGGTAAAATCTAATCCAGTAGAAGTTTCCTAAAATATATACACATACGAAGGTTATCTAAATGAAATCATCAAATAATGGAGGAGACAGAGCCCCAACTGGCCATCTCTTGTCACCAAATGAAGCTTCCAGTACCAGGATTGAGTTGTTGGCCAAACGGGCCCCACAGAAATCCCCAAACAACCCAGTCTGTTGTCAAGACTGTAGAAACAAATTATTTACTTAGTATTTATATTATTGTTAGTTGGTTGGTGGTTGTTAATCCTTAACCCGCCTTTATAAATGAGCACACAGAGACCCCATGGATTCTAACAAACTTTGGCCTGAATTGAACAATCTTAGCCCATCTAAGCTAGCTCATAATTCTATTACCCAAATATGATCCCATATATACATACGTCCCTTTGGACTGCTATTCTCCACGCTATCCCAATGTTTCAGTCCACGTGGAATGATCTTCTTTAATCTACCCCATGGTGTGTCTCTTTCCTCCTGCTCCTGGCTTCTCCTTTTGGAGGCTTCTTCTACCATGAACCTCTCTGCTTCAGAAGCCTGAACATTAGTCCCACCTAACTCTGTCTTTGCCCAATCTCCAGCCTCAGCATTTATTCAACCAATCAGAGACAATGATTAGAAAACAAAGTAACAGGCTAGAGAGATGGATCAGCGGTTAAGAGCAGTGGCTGTTCTTCCAAAGGACCCGGGTTCAAATCCCAGCACCCACGTGGCAGTTCATAGCTGTCTGTAATGGCTGGGCATGGTTTGTGTACACCTTTAATCCCAGCACTCGGGAGGCAGAAGCAGGTGGATCTCTGTGAGTTCAAGACCAGCTGGTCTCCATGAGCTATTGTCTTTGGTACAGGAAAATAATCTGCATGCTACCAAATGAGAAATGTAAACACCAACTCAGCTACAAATCCTTAGACCTACAATGGTGTTCTGCTCCAAAAATATGCTAGGACAATGGTGGCATAAAGCTTTTGTGAGTGACTAAACAATATCTGATTTGACTTAAGGCCTACTCTACAAAGTGGAACCCATATCCAACACTGCTTGTGTGACCAATAACCTGAGACTAGATAGCCCAGAGACCTACAGTAAAACCAAATACCACTGGTCTAAAAACAAACAAACAAAAGACAAAATACACACACACACACACACACAGAGCAGTAAAGGCTTTACTCATGGATCAGTGTCTTGCTCAGATGGGAGCAAATACAGAGAGACCCACAGCCACACATTATGCAGAGAGTAAGACATCTTGGAACACTCGGCCCTAAATGAGATATCTCCATCAAATCTCTCCCCTCATGGTTCAAGGAACCCCGTGGAAGCAGATGCAGAAAGAGCATAACAGCCAGAGGGGAGACACCAAAGAAACAAGATCTACATCAACATGAGGAAAGATCATATGAACTCACAGAGATACATGTACAGGGCCTGCACAGGTCTACACTAGGTCTTCTTTGTATATATCATGGGGCTTAGTGTTTTTATGGGATTCCTAAGTGGACAAACAAGAAGGTCTCTGATTCTTGTCCTTTCTCTTTCTTGTGCTCTTTTCCTTCTTTTTGTTTTGTCCAATTCTGATGTGTTTGTTTTGTTTTACCATTTATATTATATTATATATTAATTATATTTTGTTATTATCTCTTAGTATTGTGGTAACTTCACACTCCTTAACCTATGTGTTTAAGGTTTCAGTGAATTGTGTGTGATCAGGAATTCTATGGCCTTGTATGTGACTTCCACTAGAACAGAATGGAACAGAATGTTCATTTAAGTTGCATAATTTAGCTTAAAACACTCAATAGGTTTAAATAATTTCTAAAAATTTAATACAGAAATGATGCAACAAACTGGTCTGCTACAGTATACTCCACTTGAAAATTCTCAGTGCTGTGAGAGTTAAATTGGGGCCAGGGGAATGAAACATGCTACCTAAGAAGCAGCAGTGATTCTTCGATTCCAGTAATACTAAGGCACTGCAACGTTGTACACTGAGGTTTAGCCCACCCAGGTTAGTGCTCTTGTTAAATGCTCTGCAGAGCTCAGTTCTACATACCTGTGTATGTTAACTTTGCTTGTGGGGGCTTTGTAGTAAACCAATAATAAATACCTATAGTTCAGTAATCTATAGAGAGATCATGCTGTGCCTAGTTGCAATCTGTACAGCAACTCAAATATACATGCCTCCCAAAATTGTATCTTAATTAAAGTTGTCAATATTTTCTTTTGTAGCATCTGGAGTTGTGTTGAGGCCAGAGATCAACACTGAATGCCTTCCTTACTTACCCTCAATGTTATTTTTAAGATGTATTTATTAATTTTATTTGTGTGCTGTATCTGCATGTACACCTGTAGCCAGAAGAGGGCATAGATCACATTGTGGATGGTTGTGAGCCACCATGTTGTTGCTGGGAATTGAACTCAGGACCTTTGGAAGAGCACTAGCAAGTGCTCTTAACTCTGAGTCATCTCTCCAGCCCCAATCCTATTTTTTGAAAACGGTGTCTCTTGCCGGGTGGTGGTGGCGCACACCTTTGATCCCAGCACTCAGGAGTCACAGGCAAGTGATCTCTGTGAGTTCGAGACCAGCCTAGTCTGGAAAATGAGTTCCAGGACAGTCAGGGCTACACGGAGAGAAAGCCTGTCTTTAAAAAAAAAAAAAAAAAAAAAAAAACAAATAACAAAAAAGCCAGTGTCTCTTATTGAATCTGGACTTCACTGATTGCCCAAATTGGATGGACAGGAAACTTCCAGCATCTTCCTATGTTTTCTTGTATTGTCGAGCCTCAGTTTTCACTCTAGTCCTTGTGCTTACACAGCCATTTCCTCAGCTGCCATAGTCTAGATTTTGAGTAGTATTTGGAAGGCCTTTCACACTTGATGGTTTCTGTGGTTTCTCTTTATTAGTTTTCTTAAATCCATAATGCATTTGGGGATTTTCCTACTGCAGATGTTAGGGATAATAAAAAGGTATAACAGATAAATATTAACTTTTTTTCTAAATAAGTATGTGGTTGTTGTGACGTTATTTATTGAAAAGTTTATCTACCCTTTCACAGTAAATACCAATTGTAAATAGCTTCTTTATTGAGGGTGGGACTTGTGTTCACTCTCCCTTATTGAGTCCTGTGACTTTATCTTGTTTGAATCTGTGCAGATCCTGTATGCACAGTCACAAGCTTTGTGAGTTGAGCCCAGGAATAGTTGCTAATGTAAAGTGGATTCCATGTGTTTGGTTTTTTTTTTAGTTTTTTTGATTTTTTGACACACAGAGAGAATGAAGAATGAAGTTTGGTGGGTAGGAAGATGCAGAGAATCTGGGAGGATTTGGTAGAGGGGAAATTATGATAAAAATATATTGTATGAAAAATTGTAATTAAAAGTTTATTTTGATTGTTTTCTTCATATTGACTTTTATGCATTTCTTATTAACTTTGTGACTAATATTTTTTAATTGAGATCTTTCTGCATTACATCTACTAACTGGTGGATGTTTGACTGTATAAAGCTATTGCTTATATCTTCAGCTGGGTTTCCTAGAAAACAGAACTTCAGCCAATATATTGTTGGAATCATAAACCCAGTACAGTGAGGGTAATGGAAAATAAGAACAGAAAAAATATTTTGATACTCAGTTAGCCACACAGCTTTAAAAGAAGATAGAGCCAGCTACTGAAATTTGGAGGATCTATTTGAACAAGATCTATAAAACCCACTGCACCTCAAAGTAATTGTTTTGTAACAAGGAAGGAAGAAAAAATGCTATTTCCCTTAGGTCTGTCATCTTTTTTGTCACTCTAGGCAGTTACTGGTGAAGTCAGATCTCATTTTCTTACTGAATCTAGGATGGTAGGAGGAGTAAGCAAAGCTTTTGAGGATTAATTTGAGGTATACCAGGACACAGGTGCTGTTGTGACTTCTGCCATAAGATGTGTGAGACTCTAGCCTTTACAGCTGGGAAGCCAAAACAGTCAAAATAGAAGAGACTGTCACTTTGATTGATCTACTACCCTTGTTTTCCTGCTATGGAGGATATTTTCTTTAGGGCCAAGAAAAGATGCGTTTTTCCACTTAGTGAAGCATTTTACTGATTAAAATATTTCAACATTTCTAAAGATGATCATCTTTTTTTATTCATTTTTTCTATTAAAGCAATGATTCTATTAATAGATCATTTAATACTGAACTACTTGTAAATTTCTGGAATAAATCCAAGTTGTTCTGGATATTTATATTCATAAGTGAGATTGGTCTTTGGTTTTATTCTCTGTAAATCTTTACAAGCTTTTTGGCATAAATGTTATATTTAGCTTATAAAAGCTACAAACTTGTCTATCAGAATTGTTCTCTAAAACTGGACTGGTACTTTTTTGTGTGTTTATATCTTTGTCAACCTTCCCTATTTCTTCTATGGAAATTAATCTGTTCAACCACTCTAAGTCATTTTTGATAAACTATACTTTTCTAGCAACATGTCCATATCATCCTGACTATCAGTTCCAGGTTTAATGTCACAAAACACTTTCTATGATTTTTTTGTTTTATTTTCTCCATAAAAACTTTTTCATTAACGTTGTGATTTTGTGTTTTGTCTCCTTTTGCCTGTCATGAACTAAGTTTGCTGGTACTTTTTCTATTTTATTTTTATTTTTGCAGTGACAGGTTTTTCTTGTTGATTGATTAGTTCTAATTAAAAATATTTATTTACTTTTAGTTTATGTGTTTGTGTATTTGCCTACTTGTCTGGATGTATCTTATATATGTGCAGGTGCTTGTAGAGTCTAGAAGAGGGTGTTGGATACGCTGAAGCTGCAGTCATAGGTAATTGTCAACTGTCATATGGGTTCAGGGAACCAAATCTAGCTCCACCAAATCATCTCTCTAGCCCTCAAATTAATTATATTTTAAGAATTTTTTTAGAATCTTTAATTTTTTTCTTTAACAATTGTTAATTCTATCCCTGTACCTTGATGTATTTTAAAGATGAGGAATGTGGTCTGACCACATTCCATATAGATATTGTATTTGTTAGTCAGGGTTTTACCTTGCAAGCAAACTGACCCTGACTGGTTTAAATAACAGCAGAAAGTTACTTATAAAAACAATGTTGAGTAGTTCACAGAAATATTGAGGGGGCTGGAGAACAAACTTTGAGGTTAAACAGCCAGGAAAAAACACCCCAAACCACATGTCAGATCTAGTGCTGGTGAGAAATCTACTGCCACCACTGCCTGCTTGTTCCTTTTCTTTTGTGTTAAAGGAGATAGGATGGTCTGAGTGATGACTCTTGTCTCTGCTGTAGATTGTTGTAAATTTTACTAGCCCCCAACACAATCTAGACAAAGCATGGAAGAGAAAGAAGAAAGAGAAGGTTTTTCACTAAAATGTCATAAGAATGCAAAATAATGGCTATTTCACTCCACAATTCACATTTCCCTCTGCTCATCCAATACCTCAGCTAGCCCAGGCTCTTTACTCATGAGAGGACCTAAACCTTCCGTCCTGAGAGGTCGTCCAGGACTTTCAGACATTAGGAGATTAGAGTACTCAGAGTACACTAATACTCAAGTTCTCTCTTCCATTTCTCAAGACCCCAGGCCTTCTATAGTATGCTCTCAGTTTCATATATAACATGTGGTAGAATAATTTGACCATTTGAAATATTAAACTCTGAAGCTTGGTTTTGTATTATTTCAGCACATGGTTGTAAGATAAGAGATAGAAAGTTCATTTTCTAAAACCATGCATTGAGCCAAGAGCTTAGGCCTTTGAGCTTACGGTCCTTTTTCTTTGGAAACAATGGCTGTCTCAGAGTACAAGAATGTCTACTGGTCTCATTATTATCCTGTGGTAGTGACAAAGGGATCCCACACTTCGCATCTATAGAATTCTTCTCCTTAATACACAACATTTTTTTCAGACATGTGATTTTTTTAGGCAGCTAAAAACTGATGTGAGGTCTGCACAACTAGGCTTTAGAGCAGTGGTTCTCAGCCTTCTTAATGCTGTGACCCTTTAATACAGTTCCTCATGCTGTGGTGATTGTCAACTATATAATCATTTCATTCCAACTTCATAACTGTAATTTTTTTTTTGGTTTTTCGAGACAGGGTTTCTCTGTTTAACAGCTCTGGCTGTCCTGGACTTGCTTTGTAGACCAGGCTGGCCTCGAACTCACAAAGATCCACCTGCCTCTGCCTCCCAAGTGCTGGGATTAAAGGCGTGCGCCACCACCACCCGGCCATAACTGTAATTTTGCTACTGTTATGAATCATAATGCAAATATCTGATATGCAGGATATCTCATATGTTGCCCCTGAGAACAACAGTTCCTTTAAGTAAAGCTATCAGCAAAGGCTCGCAAAGTCTGAATTCTAGCTGTAAGGGAAACTAGAAAAGACTTCTCACAGTTCTTGCTTCTATAACTGCAGTCCACCTTTTCTTTACTAAAAACTTAGAGAAGGGATTCATAAAAAGGCACAGATTTGGGATAACAAGAAAAAATGGCAATGTTACTTATACAGATGGCAGCTTACAGTCTGGAAGTGAGCTCAATTGAGATGACATTGGAAAGTGTCCTTTCTATTCTTTTTCCTTTTCAGGAAGTCTTAGTCCGGATATTAATGTGAATGTAGCAACAAAGGAAAGATGACAATGATTTTAGAGAAATAATGAGACTTGATGATTGCTCAATTGTAAGGTGTGTGAGAGAGGGAATATAAGCTTTTAAATATAACAGAATGAACACAGAGAATTAGGATTATCCCAGGGTGAATTTCAGTAATCCCAGTACTGGACACATGTTTTTACTAGGCATTTGTTGTGCTTAATTAATTATGGGGTAGCTCTGTTTGTGAGAAATTGGTCCACGTGTTATCTCTTTAGGATATACAGATCACATTGAATTCTTCCTCAATTTGAAGGCCCTGTAATTATGTATTCTAAATATTTCCAGTATATTCAGCAATTCCTTAGGTTAGAACAGCAAACAGCATTGTGAGTTCCCTCACTGCCTTGTCTACCTCCTCTGAACTGATACCAGAGGTGAATAAACTCCCCCAGACTTAGACTGTCCAGGGACAGGCAGAGACAATCATTCTTAATCAAGACTCTGCTGTTGAGAAGGCAGCTGGAGATTCCATTAGCTTTGTTCTGGCAGCTCCATCATAACTGTGGACTCACATTGAGTTTCCTGTCAACTTAGTTTTCCTCTGTACTTTCGCTAAGCTATCTGTTCTCCAGGCTGTTCTTGTGCTATTGGTGTTTTGTTCAAGTCAGGGAACAGTATCTTATGTTATTGCTGTTAAATCTCTCTCTGTCCTGTCTGTTTCTCTCTCATACCAGTACACACACACACACACACACACACACACACACACACACACACACACA
>CAJQZJ010037449.1:530639-581611 GCA_907164525.1 Lophiomys imhausi
TGTGTGTGTGTGTGTGTGTGTGTGTGTGTGTGTGTGTGTGTGTGTGTTTAGTTTTTTGTATTTCAAGTTGGGATAATTTTGTTAATGTTCCAATCTATTTGGTAGTTATGGATTTGTTTAAATATTTACTTCATCTTGGCTTAATTTTGTGTATTGTATGTACCTAGAAATTTATATATATATATATGTTTTAAAAAATATTTATTTATTACTTCAGGTTACATCTCCATCATAGTGTCCTCTTTCCACCCCTCCCAGTCCCACCCTCCACCCTCTACCCCCTATCCCTTCCATCCCACTCCTCTGGAGTGGACTAAGAATGAACACTAATAACTACTTGACAGAGTCAGTTAGCAAGCTATCTTGAAATCTCCTCTGCCGATGACATTAATCCAAAACTTCATTTTAGCCTCAGGCATATTTTTAGACAAGGGCAGAAAGCAGTCATATTCCTCCTTGATTTATGGAACTCCCTCACACCTGTGTGCCTTATCCTGGCCCCCTGTAAATATAGATATGATAAACTGATTTTTCCTCAAGGCCATATAAACTTACAAAGTATATGATAAGCTATGAAAATCTTTTCATATCATATGTGGCAATCAAGGAATAATACTTATTAATTATTGTAAAAAGATCAGCATAATAATTGTAAAACATATGGCTAGTAGTTTACAGGTATCTTTGAATGGACTCCACACATAGGAAATAATATCTAGCCCTTATTAGGCATCAGACAAATACAAAATTAAACAAGATACTCTTGTTTGGCCTATTATGTGATGGATGAAATTTAAAATGTTTTTGGGCTGTGTTGGCGCACGCCTTTAATCCCAGCACCTGGGATGCAGAGGCAGGTGGGTCTCTGTGAGTTCGAGGCTAGCCTGGTCTACAAAGTGAGTCCAGAACAGCTGAGGCTATACAAAGAAACCCTGCCTCGAAATGCCAAAAAAAATGTTTTTGGGAAGCTATATAAATGAAATTACTATAGACTTTTAAATATATGTTTGTATAAATCCTCTCTGTGGTCTCATTAAAAAGAATAAAAACTATCTAAAATCAAGAAACAAATTCCATTAATTTGTGGGAAGAAACCCCAGATTAGCTACACATCTCATCTTCCCTTAGAGGTGGCACAAATTTGACAAATTAAATAAGTTTTCTGAAGGATTTCAGTTAAAAAAAAAAGTCTGACCTGGCCAGGAGCTAACTATGTCATAGATAATCATCTTTCCTATGGTAGTAAGACAAGGAGGACCAGAGTTTGAGGAAAAACCTAAGACACAGAGAGAGAGAGAGAATGGGAATCAGGGACTGTCTTGCACCAAAGCAAGCCTTGAGATAACAGCTTAAAAATTTAATATTAGGTTGTGCCTATAGACAAGTTGTTCAAGCTCCTTGCACCTCAGTTTCTACAGTATATAGTATATGGAGAATATTATCTCATGTGGGGTCCACAGAGAGTATCAAATGATGTAATCACCTATCTAAAGCATTAGAAACAATTCTGGGACATATGTGTTTCCTATTATAAGTTCATGTTTTGAGGAGTCTGTGTTACTCCAGGATTTGTTGTTGTTACTTTGATTGTGATAATCCTCTTAGAGGTATGAAAATAACATTTCTTTTTATTTTTTTATTCTAGTAATATATATATATACACATACATATATATATATAGGCACACACATATATAAAACATTGTCAATATTAACCATTTGTCACTGTGCAATTGAATGACAGTTATGTGACATCATTGCTACTTATACCTAACACTTTGTTGTGAGAATACTTTTAGAAAGCATATTCTTGGGCTAGGAGATGACTGTTGGTTAAATGCTTGCTGTATAAGCATGAGGACCTGAATTAATCCCTGAAAACATTTTTTATGCCTTTGGTATGGTATTCTTATCTTTCTTCTATGCCTATAACACTATTAAAATTTAGTCCTCTTCCTGAGTTTGATCCCCAACACCCATATAAAAAAGCCAGGCATGTTGGTGCACATGCATAATCTCAGCTCTGAGAGGTTGGGGGCAGCAGTAGAAGACAGGCAGATCTCTAGGGCTTGTTAACCAGCCAGCCTAGCTGAATTTATGAGCTCTAAGTTTAGTGAAAAACCCTGTCTCAAAAAGTGAGGTGGAGAGCAATTGAGAAAGACTTCCAGTGTCAATCTCTCATATACATACATGTACCACAAAAGGAAACATATTCTTATGATTTCATGACTTTGAAAAGTAGCTTTGTTTAGAGGATCTTCATTGGTAGTGTCTCTGGTAAGGTCAGTTCTGTCATCACAGTCTCTGTATTAACCATCTTTGAATCTGTTCAAATTTAATTATTTCTTTGTGTTTCCATTGCATTGCAGACTCAATCATATATTTATCAGAGTTTTAAATGAGGTTGTTCCTGAGTTGGCTTTAGCTCATGGTTCCAACCCATTTTGCATCTTGATGCTGGTACACAATGTATTGGTGACCGGTGACACAAGTTTGTAACCTCTGTGAATCTGTATAGCAGCCTTTATTGACTGCTAAGACTACCACCCTAGGAATAATGAGAAACAAAGCATAAGGAAGGTCAAACACATGTCATGTAATGTGCTTGTGCTTGAACACATCCCTCTTGTCTCACTTTGTCTCTGCTGAACATTTAGTCTCAGGATTCCTCCTCCAAAGTCACACATCACAACAGAGATACAAGATTTCCCCGACTCTGTTGACAAACCATGGAAGTAGATCCTGTGGGCCAGGTCATCTTCAGCACAATCACAGGAAGTTATTCCATGCCTGGGACAAGTCCCAACTCTATCTGTAAGGGAGCAGAAGGTTACAGACCATCAGGCTGAAGGGTCACCAGCAATTCCTTGACTACTGGAACTCATCCAGGACAGAGAGGAGCAATGCAACCTGCTCCTGGAAATTCCCAACCCTCTGCCCTTGGGTCTCGTGACCCCTTTGGCAAGGAAATAGAGTAAACCTCAGCATAAAATAGAGAATTAACCAGAAATTATGTTTTTTTTCAAAAAATTTCCACCTTGTGCAACTTATAAATATACCTAAGCTTCCTGAGTGTATTCAAGGTATAACTGCTGGAAAGAAAATGGGAGCTCAGTGTAGAGGAGCAGGTCTTTGAAAGTTACTAAAAACCTCCAAGTTGTTGCCAAATGTTTTCTTCCATTTCATGTTCTGGGATCACATCCAAGATTCTTGGAGGCCTTACAAATTGCAGTCAGTAATTGAGTAGTTAGATTTCCTAAACACTAACCAGCATTTACTAAGTATATATCATTAGGAGCACAAGAATAAGAGAAATGGAATAGGGAAAACTTGTTCAGAGTCAGAGGAACAAGAATGAGAAAAGACCTAAAAAGGAAATTAAGAGTCAGTAAATCATATAAGAGCAAATCTTACTTTTCTTTCCCTTCTTTCCACAGTGTCTTCCTGAGTCCAAAGGAGAAGTTTTTAGGTGAAGTGAAAGAAATGTTTAGAGTATAGAAGTAAAATTTGGCAAACAGCTTTGATAGTTCTATGTGATAGAACAGTATTTGCTGAAATTGATCTAACACATGGCTTTGAGGATGTCTTGCTATGTCATTACATTTGTCTCCCAGTACTTCCCAGTAAACTTGAAGGTTGGACAAGAGGAACTAGCCTGAAAACTTTTCTGGTACAGTTTTAAGCTATCTTGAAGCCTCATCAACTAACTTAAAGGATATACTGTCTTCCTACCATACCTCTGTTTTCCTCCCTTGTTTTTATTTATTTTTTTAATTTAAATTTCCTTTGTATGTATATGCACACACCTGTGTGTGTGTTTTGCATGCATGTGTGTATTGGTGTGGGCACACATGTATGCTAGCGGATGTGCACATGTGTGTACATGTGTGTGAAGGCCAGAAGTTGGCATCAGGTGTCTTTCTTCTCTATTCACAGCATTCAAGAATATTGCTTCAAGTAAATGAGAAAATTGAAAATAAGAGAAAGGACTGGGGAGATAAACTGGATAAAGCACTTGCCATACAAATATGAGAACTTGAGTTCAGACCATAGCACTCACGTAAAAGCTAGATAGGTGTTGTGGCCTGCCTGTATTCCCAGCACTCAGGAGGCAGAGACAGGATCCCCAAGGCAAGCTGGTTTAGGTAGACTTCACTAATTAGGAAGCTCTGGGTTCAGCAAGAGATACTGAATTCTTGATAACATATTAAATAATAATAGTATCTTCCAAATGCAAACCAGATACCTCTACTTCAACCTGGAACCCTTCATCTCCCTTGTGGCACACATGCAGCTGGTGACAAGTCCTATCAATTCTGTAACCTATTTGTTTTCCTTCATCTGGCCACAGCCACCTCTCTATCTTCATTCTGTTTCAGTTTGAACCTCCTGGTAGTTATGAACTTGGCTCACTGGACTGCTGTCATCTCTACAGTTGCACACATCCCAGGGTTTAGCCCATAATTGGCCTATAATAAGAACTTTTTCACTACAACATTGAGTAAATTTCCATTTAAAGTAATGGTCGATGTTTTTGGATTGAAATTCGACATTTGTATTTTATGCTTTTTTACTTGTTTCACCTTTTAGGGTTCTTCTATAATGCAGAATGTAGAATTTAAAATCATTGTGTGTGTCTTTTTTTTTAGATTCATTATTTTAAAATCCTTAGATTCACAGGAAATTTTAAAAGGAACATCAAGGAGGTCTGTGTAACATTTTCCCAGTTCTCTTAGTATCAGTATTTCTCACAACAAGCAAAGGACATTGATACCAATTAAGAGCTACTGTAGGTGACTCTCTGGTTGCATATGCACTTGTGTGTACAGTGTACACAAGGGTAGCTCATCACCATGTAGATTCATGTAGCTAGCTCTGAGGGTCATACAGAATTGTGCCCCCACAGCTTGTGTAGCTGCACTATTATTTGATGAGCCATGATGCATTGAGAATGTCTTGTATGCCAAGTCTATTACAAAAAAAATACCTGTTGTGATTTAGAGACCAAGATAGGAAACATTCATACTGTAATAAAGCATATAATTCTTGTCAGCATAGGTTAAGTTTCCAAAAAGCAATGGATGCCAGTTGGTGTTCATTGACTATAGCTTGGTTTCTGAGGTTTTGCTTGTAACTCCAGATGTTCCCAAGCTAGTTCTACTTGTAACTAACCTTTATTCATATATAGTAGTGAGAAATATTGGGCTAGATCACATGCTATTTGAAGATAGGTTCATAGGAACAGTTTTTCTCCATTTTCCTCTAATCTGAGGCATCTCCTAAAAGTGTCATATAAGGCCACTAAAAAACCAGCTCAGAGGGCTATCAGTGTCTGTAAGCAATCAGAACAATCAGAATGTAAGCACATGAATCCTGGAGTTCTACATACCCCTGGCAGGACAGTGTGTAGCTAGCACATGTATGGGTCAAGAAAGGAAGAGGCCCACATAGTGTGTTTTTTTTAGGCCAGTTAAGTAAGAAAAACAAAAACAAAGCTGCTGTTGCTGAAATGACAATACTGAAAGATCAAAACCTAGAGCTTGAAATTAAGATAGCTGTGGGTTTTGCCCTCTCAGTCTGAGTTGGAATGCCTGGTTGTGGAGGCAGGTTACTGATCCATCCTGTGCACATGTGAAGGAAATGATTTCATAACTTAGGGATTTCACCACTGCAGAGGGGCAGGGGGCCAATTCTGTGAAACAAAGGGACAGTAATCACTCTTGCCAGAAAAGCAGTTTAAATCAGAGGCATCTCTTTACAACCTCAGATACTTTCAGGATGTTTCCCAGTACATTTCAGTGTCTTTTGACAATGGATACAATCCAGACAGACCACCTCATTTTATTAGAGTGAATTCTACAGCCAAAGAAGTGAAACTTGTTATAACCCTGTGAGGTTTGTTGTATTGTGCAAGTATAACTGAGTACAGGGATAATGTGGTTCAACTTTAGCCTCAATTGCTTATCCTACTGATTAACAAATTCTCATCTTAGGGATGCTCTAGGTTAAGGTCACTATCTAGTCACTCGAACATCCAAGCACATACTATTATGTGTGGATAGAGCATTTACCGCATTTGACTTAAAAGCCTGGAACCAAACCTTTCCTGGTAACTTAAGTTTCAGGTTAAAGACCATGTGTATCTAGTTGCTCCTAGCAAGTAAATTTATGATGAGAAAATCCTGGATATTAGGTTCATTATAAACTCATAAAGAAACCATATCTCTTGAGAGTGTTATTTAAAACCTAGGCCTATAGCACCATGTTTGTAGCTCATTCGTTTAATTATTATTTGCTGAACAGCTGTTTTGTGCCCAGTCCTACATGGCCCAGGAATAGAATGGTGATCAAGAAAGAACACTGCTAAGGTATCACAAAGTGGTATATAAAATAGTAAAGAATGGTGCTGCGATATTTACCATAAACCATGGGAGAAAATGACAGAACTGGGGTAGTTTGTTGGGGGCAAAGCTGGTTCATGGAAAGAAATGTACTGAACAACAAAATGCTTTATGTGAGTTCTAGTGGGTTTTTTTATCCACTGTAATAGTTCTTGGACTTGTATCGTGGCGTTTAATTGTACACTATGGTATTCAGCCCTGCACTGTATGTCTTTCACACAGCATCAGTTATTTGGGATACTTTTAAAATGGTTTTTGTGCGTAGAATGCTAGCTCCATGCCAGGTATACCAATGGCTGGCAGAAGACATGCTTTCTATATATGCTAAAGTTTGGGGAACAACTCCTATGAAAAACACTTTCTCAACAGAATTTCATTAATTCCAAGTTTCAGAGGTTACAGTCTGAAATCAACGTAACAGCAGAGTCCATTACTTCTGAGGAGCATGAGGGAAGAATTCTCCTTGGCTTTTGAGTATCCCCTTATCTCTTCAGTATTTTTCTTATGTACACCTTTGTGGCCTAGTACCTCCTTTTATAACGATACCAGTCATATGTAATTAGAGCCCACCCTAATGGCCTTACTTTAACTTACTAAAGATCCTGTTTCTCAATAGGGTGACATTCATCCTATTGGGAAGGGGGAATACAATAATCTGGGTGAGCCCCAGACCAGCCTAGGCTGTACAACAAAACCCTATCTCAAAAAAAGAGAAAAGAACATTTTTTTGTGCACACTTAAGACTGTGATACATCTCTTCAGTCTCATGCAATTCACAGATCACCTCTCTATCATGTCATTTGTGTTTTTAAATAAATTTTATTATGCATATTTTAGTTTTATAACATGATATTATGGTAGTAAAATGGTCTCCATGCTGAGGTATATCACCATATATCTCACAGTTATTGTCTTTGTGATAAAAGCAGGTAAAATATACTTCTTATACAATAATATCCAATACAATATATTTTAAAATTATAGTCCTCTGTAAGTTAAACATTAAATCTCTAGATTTCTTCATCCTAATCATCTGCTACTTTGTATACTCTGACCTACATCTCCCTATTTCCGTGTATAACTTACCCTCATTAACCACCGTTTCATCATATCTGGGCATTTGACTTTTAAAAAAATGATTCCACATATAAATGGGGTCAGATAGTGTTTTTCTTTGTGTCTGGCTTATTTCACCTGACATATTTTCCAAATACACCTGATAAATGCTTCACTCTTTCCTTTTTAAAGACGGAATGGCTTTCCACTGTGTAGAAGTACCACATTTTATTTAGCCATTTGTTCACAGCTAAACAAATAACTCTGGAATGAACAGAAATGACGGTGCAGACATCTTTACAAGGTGTTGATTTCATCTTCTTTTAGAGTATACCCACATAAGGAATTTCTGGGTCATTTAGTACTTATAGGCTTAACTGCATAGTGGTCATACTAGTTTACATTTCCCACTAAGTATACAAGGCTATCCCTTTCTCTCCACCCTCACAAACAATCGTGCTTTTATTTTTAATAACAGATAACCTACTGGAGTGAAGTGATGTCCTTTTGTTTTCATTTGTGTTTCCCTAATGTAGTGATGTTGAACATTTAAAAAATAGCTCTTAAGCCGGGCGGTGGTGGCGCACGCCTTTAATCCCAGCACTTGGGAGGCAGAGGCAGGCGGATCTTTGCGAGTTCGAGGCCAGCCTGGTCTACAAAGCGAGTCCAGGACAGCCAGAGCTGTTAAACAGAGAAACCCTGTCTCGAAAAACCAAAAAAAAATAAAAAATAAAAAATAGCTCTTAGCTATTTATATGTCTTCTTTGTAGAGGTTTCCTTTCAGATCCTTCACTATTTTTTCCCTTGAGACAGAGTGTCACCATGTATCTCTGAATGGCTTGCAACTCACTATGTACACTAGGTTCATCTTGAACTCACAGAGATCTTCCTGTCTCTGTCTCCTGAGTGCTGGAATTGAAAGCATTTGCCACCAAACACATCTAGTTTAAATAGGGTTATTTGTTGCCCTGTTATTGAGTTGTAAACATTCCATTTTAATTTTTTTATTAATTTAAAAATATTTATTTGTTTTTAATTATGTATATGTTTGTAGGGGGTTGTGTACCTGAGTGTAGGTGCCCTTGGAAGCCAGAAGCTTCTGGACAGCCCCTGGAACTAGGGTTATAAGAGGTAATAGATGTGGGTACTGGGAACTGAATCTGGTGCTAGACCAGCATGCACTCTTAAAGAATGAGTCATCTTTTCAGTATCAGAAGTTCTTTATAACTTTTAGAAGTTAATTCTAATCAGCTGGGTGTAATGCATTTAGTCTCAGCACTCAGGAGGCAGAGGCAAACAGAGTTTGAGGCCAGCCTGGTCTACACAGTGAATTTCAGGACAGCCAGGGCTACATGGAGAAACCATATCTGAAAAACAAAAAAACAATAAACAAAACAAAACAACCACAACAAAATAATAATTAAAAAAAAAAACAAAACCCAATCTAATCAGAAGTGTGGCTTGAATTTTTTTCCCATAGGCTTTTTTTTCACAGTCGCCATTTCATTTTGTCATTTCCTTTGCTGTACAGAAGCTTTTTCTTCTCTGTTATGCACTGAACCTTGGTCTTTGACCTACTTACTTAGCAAACAGTTCCTAGAACACATTGTTTTGGCTTTTGTACAATCATAGTTCTCAGGTAGACATTTTAAAACCTAAGCAAACTCATGATGATAGTCTTGTGTGATTTAGCATTAAGACTGCTTTATATTTTCAAGTTTCTATGTAATTCTTTTTGCTCCCAATCTGGCTGAGCTACTTATGGATGGATTTAGGTCTTTTCCTTCTTTGTGTCTTTGTGCATGCTTCTCTCTCTGGATTGCTTCAGTCTCAGTGTAATCACCACTTCTTCCTGGAGCCTTCCTAGACCTTGATCTGATAGAGGTCGTTCTCTTATGTGTTCCTTTAGCATCTTGGTTTTCCTTTATTATAGCATTTGTCTCATTGACTACAATTATCTGATTATCCATCTGCCCACTTCCCCTGCCACCCTGAGACTGGGAGTGGTATGATGTGCGACTTGCTCAACTTAGTTTCTCCAGTGTGTGATAGTATCCAGCATATTAGTAGATCAACTGGTACTTTTTGAATGAATGAATGAATAAATTATAAACTTGTCTGTGTCATCTCCCCTCTATGTTAAAAGCATTTAACATGAAATTTGCTTCTGTGCTCAATTTGATTTCCTCTTTTGGAACTATTCTATTTTTTTTTAATAGATCTTTGTATATTGATGCAAAATTTAAGGTAACGCTTCCTAATGGTATCGTACTTAGAGATACTTAAAAATGAAATGTGAAGTTCTGGCCTCTTGATACCAACCGTCTTAAACTGTTTAGGATAGTTAAGAAAAACAAACTCCTAGTCATGCATGCATGTCACCTTGTTAGCTACTAAGACAGTCTATCACAGATATTCTCTAAGCTACTCAGTAATCAAGTTGTTAAGAGACAAGCAACATTTGCTTATCTAAATACAAGAGATAGATAGGGCATCTTCAAAAACCCCAAGAGATCTGCAGAATATGGCATTCAAAGATGTGGTCTTAAATTAAGATTTTTTTTTTGATATCGTGACATATCAGCTCCTGACAGCACCCCCTATTCTACTCCAAGTAGAAGAAAAGCATCGAAGAATCTCCAATGTGAGATGGTTGAATTAGTGGCAAGCCTATCTCTTGACATGTAAAAACTCCTTGCTTCAACTGCAGACAGACTGCTGTCCAAAAAGGACAAAACTTGGTAGCAGGGAAGTCGACAGCCTAGCTCTGCCAAGACAGGGTAGGTTAGTCCTTCACAATCCCTGCTCTACAATAAATGTCTGTCAGAGAAACAGGACCAAAAGGAACTATTCTATTTTAAAGAACTAAAACAAAGTTCCTCTTTGCATTTCCTCACCAAAGTGGACTTTGGAAAGTTTGGGGTACCCCAGACCTTCTATGGAAGCTTTCCTTGGCAGGCATGCATAATATCATCCTATTCTTTGTCTGTGTTCATCCCAAAGGTGAAGTTTCCTGCCTCATGCATTCTAAACCCAAGAACAAGGTGAATTCCTGTCCTTGTTAATGGCCTACTTCCATTCAGTGCCATGTTTTCTTGTTGTTGTTGTGATTGTTTTCTTAGACTGAGTCTCATTTTGTTGCCCAGCTGAACTGGAACTCACTATGTAGGGTGGGATAGCTGTGAACTCATGGAGTGGCACCTGCTTCTGCCTCCCAAGTTCTAGGATTAAAGTGTACATTGCTATACTGAGCAGTGCCATGTTTTTCTCTTCCTCCTAAATCATTCCCATAAGCATACATGTATGCTGTTATTTCTTGTCTTAAAAGCACAGACAATCGTATTACCTCTCTCATTTTCGGAGAGTCAAATCTCTTCTCAGAGCTTTACATGCATGTAAAGGTAGAACCAGAGAAAGGCTTACCTGCCCCAACCCAACTCAGTGACTGTCCTCTTACTTGGTGTCCCTTGTCAGCCTAAAAGGGCTTTTAATTCTGCAGTATACTTGTGGGTCTTTTATGACAACTAGTCTTTGCTTTTCAGCACATCTTTGGGTTCTCTGCTGCCCTGAAACTCTTGTTATTTGGGTAGAGAGAGAGTTGATGTATCCCAAATGATGGCTTCTTTTTTCCTTAGTTTCTTGGTCAGATTAGGCTTAAAAGCTAGAGGTTCGGAGGCTGGAGAGATGGCTCAGGCTTAAGAACACTGGCTGCTCTTCCAGAGGTTCTGAGTTCAATTCCCAGCAACCACATGGTGATTTACCACCATCTATAACTGTAGTTCCTCATTTAGTGTGCAAGACAAACACCCATACACATAAAACAAACAAACAAAAACACATATTTTTTATTTAATAAAGCTAGAGATATAGAAGACTTCCTGTTCTATTAGTCACCATGCCTCCTGGCAGAACTACACATCCGGCTGTCACACATGTCATTGCATAGGAGAGAAAACCACAGAGCTATAAATCTCTCCACTTTCATTTGTTGTCACCCTGTTGCTCTTTTCTGTGCTCATTCCCATTTGAGGCTAATATTGCCTCCAGTCTCTCCAGGAGAAAGTAACTCTAGGCTATCCATATGTGCTGGTCTGGTTGCATGAGATGATTAAGGGATACCTAAAAGTAAAAAGATGGGGAACTCAGATTCCCCACTTCTCTCTCCAAACTGTGGGTATAAATTGTATAATTAGACTCCCCAATACTGACCTGTCCTTAAAAGTATTCAGTAAAGCACACTTGAAGACAGTACACTTTTCCTCCAGTACCAAATGTGTTATTAGAAAGTTTAGTATGGTTATGAACTGTAATACCAGCACCTGGGAAATGGAGCCAAGAGAGAATCAGGGAATATAGATAGTCTTAGTCAGGGTTACTATTGCTGTGATAAAACACCATGACCAAAAAACAATTGGGGAGCAAAGGGTTTATTCAGCTTACACTTACATGGTACTGTTCATCACTGAAGGAAGTCAGGACAGGAACTCAAGCAAGGCAGGAACCTGGAGGCAGGAACTGATGCAGAGGCCATGGAGGAGTGCTGCTTACTGGCCTGCTCCCATGACTTGTTTCCTGACTTCTCATGGAACCCAGGACCACCAGCCCAGGGATGGAACCACCTGCAATGGACAGGGCCCTCCACCATCAATCATTAATTAGGAAAATGCCCTACAGGCTTGCCTACGGCCTGAACTTGTGGAGGAATTTTCTCAATTAAGGATCCTTCTTCTCAGATGACTCCAGCTTGTGTCAAGTTGACATAAAACTATCCAACACACACACACACACACACATTACATTTATTTTATTTAATATATGTGAATGCTTTGCCTACATGTAAATCTGCACCACATGCACGACTGGTGCCCATGAAGTCAGAAGAGGCATCAGATCCCCTGAAACTGGAGTTACAGGTGACTGTGAGGTACCATGTGGGTACTGGGAATTGAACCCTGGTTTTCTACAAGAGCAGCAAGTGCTGTTAACCACTGAACATCAGTCCAGCTCCTGGCTCTTTAAATCAGGAATTTGAGGTCATCTTTGGCAATACAGTGAGTAATGGTGTCTGTGATACCCTCCCTCTCTCTCAAAATAGGTGTTACTTTTAGAATGGCAGTTTTGCTTCTTTCTTGCCGTCCTTGTCACTTGGCAGATTTTGAGAAAAATGAACAACTGGTCTCATAACTTCATGTTAAATTTCCTCTACAGGCTTGGCGCAAGCGCTGGTTTGTCCTCCGGCGGGGCCGCATGAGTGGCAATCCTGATGTCTTAGAGTACTACCGCAACAAGCACTCCAGCAAACCCATCCGTGTGATAGACCTCAGCCAATGCACTGTGTGGAAGCATGCAGGCCCTGGCTTTGTTAGGAAGGAATTTCAGAACAACTTTGTGTTCATTGTCAAGACCACTTCCCGTACATTCTACCTAGTAGCCAAAACTGAGGAAGAAATGCAGGTGTGGGTACACAGCATCAGTCAAGTTTGCAATTTCACTCATCTGGAAGATGGTGCAGGTAAGAGCAGGGTTGGAACTTTTGTGAGCAATGGGATGGTCCAAGATGGTTTTCTGGTGCTGGAAAGCTGCTACAAATAGGTGGTGCAAGGTGCCTGCCTCTGTGAAAGTATTTTTGCAATCTAATGTATATCACCAGAGATACTTACACTAAATTCAATACAACACTGGAAAGCATTGTCTTTCACTTGGTAGTAGGATTCAAATCTAAGTGTAGAAAGGTAGAATCTGCCCATACACATAATATCAGAGATCTCTGTTGGTAAAACAGCCTGGAAGTTGGCTCTGTGTTACTTCTGGCCACTTTGAGCAGTTGACTCAATTCTTTCCTCCTCTTCCTTTTTCTCTTTTTCTTCCTCCTCCTCCTAATTACTCTCTCTCTCTCTTTGTCCATCTCCTTACTTCCCTCCTTTTTCACCCTGTTCACATACTGCCATTCCCATGTAATATACAAGATGGTTATAGCCTAGGGTTATAATTCACTTCCCTTCATAGATTTTTTTTGAGCCTATATTAGCCCAGGTTCTCTTAAGTAATAGAAAGAGAGGAGAGGAGAGAGCGTTTATTAGAGGGGCTTACAAGTATTGTTTGGGTAGTTCAACAATGACTGTCTCATGATGGAAAGACCAAGAATCAGATAGTCAGTCCATGAGGATGTATGTCTCAGTTGGTCTTCAGTCTACATTGGAAGCCTTAAGAAGTAGGTTCTAATATAGCAAAAGAATCCCTCATCAGCAAGATAGATGAACTTTCCAGCAAGAGTGAGCGCAAATAGGCAAAAAGCAAAAAGCTCCATTTTTCCATGTTCTTTTATGTGGGCTGCTGCCAGAAGGTTTGGCCAAGATTTAGGGTGTGACATCTCACCTCAAATGATCTAATCAAGAAAATCCTTCACAGACACGCCTAGCTACTTGGGCTTTAGTTGATTTCAGATATAGTCCACTTGACAACCAAGATTAACCATCATAGATCCTTAGTATTATTTCACTATATTCTAATACTTAGAATATGGAATTTTGAATCTGGTTTCTTATAACCTCTCTGTTTAGTATACAAAAATTGTATCCCTAATCTCAGCACATCAACATTTTAATAACTCCTTTATTCTTTTTACTATCTAACAAGGACATATCTACATTATAACACCAGGTGGCAATGGAGAGTCAGGGTTGCATCTCAAAGGCAAACATGCATGTGTGCTTCCTTTTAGTTTCATGAGCCAGCAAAGCTTATTAAGTGATACTATTTAGTAACATTGCTGAGCTTTGAAAGCACTCAAATGAAAGGAAATGAAGTGACAGCAAGTACTTTATCTTTGGTACAACAGATAGAGCTTGCAAAGTAGCAGTATATCCATCATGCCTAGAGGCTGATATCAAGCAAACCCAGCAGGGCCTCCCTGACCAAATTTCCAGTGGTACTTGCTGCTGGCTCTCCACTACCCGAACTCCTATGTTCAGCCAAACTCTTATGTATATATTTTTATGCACCCTGTTATGTGTTTCCTCTTTCTTTTTTCATCCAGCACTTGACCCAAAACGTATTATTTGTAGGATATTTCCCAGTGGCTCAAAGGGAACAAAAATAAAGCACCAGGAAGAAACTAGAAAACCTTGCCTTGTTGTGAAGTTGGAAGAAACCAGGAAACTTCCCCATAATTCCTTTTATTCCCTCAGCTTTTAGAAGAATGTAAACGGCAAGTCTTTTTCATTTGAAATCCATTTTTTAAAGGCTTTCTTGCAGTTTTCCACATATAGCAGCACCCTTTATTTACAGGTGATAGATTTCAAAATCTTCAGTAGATGCCTGAAGCCTCAGATAGTACCAAACTCTGTTTTCGATGGTATATCATTTTCTGTCTACGAACACACGCACACATGCATGCATGCACACAGGCACACACATACGTGGACACACACAAACACCACACTCACAAATTTAATGCCTTTCTATCTTACATAAATGTTTATCATACACTATGACAGTCACCAGAAACTTGCAGTTTGAAGTGGCACAGAAAGATTAATACATATTTCTTTTTTTTCTTTCAAGACAGGGTTTCTCTGTGTAACAGCCCTGACTGTCCTGGACTCACTCTGTAGACCAGGCTGGCCTTGAACTCACAGAAATCCAATTGCCTCTGCCTCCAGAGTGCTGGGATTAAAGGTGTGCACCACCACACCCAGCAATACATATTTTTTTTTCCTTCACAATTTCATGAATAGAAGGCTCATTCCTATGTCAATCTTACTTGTAGTAACCTTATAGTAACATTACTATAAGGTTTTTGTTTTTTATTACTAAGAAATTTTTTTTTTACTTTTTTTAAACACTTGCTCTTTTTTTTTCTTTTTAAAGATTTATTTATTATGTATATAGTATTCAGCCTGCATGTATGCCTGCAGGCCAGAAGAGGGCACCAGATCTCATTATAGATGGTTTTGAGCCACCATGTGGTTGCTGGGAATTGAACTCAGGACCTCTGGAAGAGCAGTCAGTGCTCTTAACCTCTGAGCCACCTCTCCAACCCTCCCCCCTTTTTACTTTTTTATTAGTCATCTTTTTGTACTAAGAGAAACACTTTATGACTTTTATTTTACATAATTCAATTGCTGGGATTACTACTCTTAAACATTGAGGTTGTTATTAAGCAAAAAATAAGTCACTTAACAACAATCACTGTGGTGCCATGACAGCTAACTTGATAGCAAAGAAGGCTGTTAAATGTCTTATGGGCACATGCATAGTGGAGACTGTGCATATGTTGGACAAAGAGATGGTTCAAATCTCAGGCAGCACATAGTAGATATACTATATGTAATGCTTCACAATTTAAAACTTATAGCTTCTGTAACTGGAGAAATGGCTCCGTGGTGAAGAGTGCTCTGGCAGAGAACCCGGGGTTGGTTACCATCACCCACATCAGGCAACTCATAACTTCCTGTAACTCCAGATCCAAGGGATCCAAAGCTCTCTTCTGGATATAGACACAAACTTGCATGAATATGTACACACAGACACACACACAGAGACACATAAATCTTTTTAAAAGCATACTACCTTATTTCTGAAATTTGCCATTTCATATTTTTAAACCAAGGTTGATTTCAGGTGAATAAAAGTATAGAAAGGGAAAATTCAATAAGCGGGAGCAACTGTACAGTATTTGTTTCCGTCTCCCACAGCCACAGGCTAGTCAACATTGTATCTTCCCTATGAATTTGTCCTATGCCACACTGACTCTGTGGCAGATGTATTGTCATCATCTCTACTTTAAATTGGAGGACACCTGAAAAAAACAGATAATAACTAGAACCTGGATATGACCTCAGGAAGTTCAGGGTCACTCTGACTGAAAAACCCTGTATTGAAAACTGTGGTCAGGATGTAATATCTGAGAGAAGAGTTAAAAAAAATGACACACACACACAAAAAGGAAAAAGTAAAAGCAAGCTTTTCATTGGCTTTTTATGATCCGGAGTTCTCATTAGTTCTTAATTCTGATTAACTTCTGAGTCCTGTTCTCAGGCTTTGTAGGGAATATTAGTGTTCTTGAGAAACATGGGGTTAACCAGACATCACAACACACTGTTCCTGTTTTTCTCCTTATATATAACAATTATTAAAACCACTGTATTTATGTGTTGCTTATGTGACTCCTGGTATAGTATAAACTCAACTAAAGGCAGGGTCTTTGTTTCAGCTACATCACCACAGTTAGAAAGTTTCCAGTCACATATATAGATGCACTGGATATTCTATATAAGCATGAATATACACACAATTTATGCACAAACAATATGTTAGGCTTCTTGATGTGGTGGCAAAAAACAAAGGGGAATATATTTATTTTGGCTGATGGTTTCAGTCTATGATTGCCTTGGTTCTTTTATTTGTAGGCAGATGATTATAGCTTTATGAATATGTACTCATCACAGTTGCTCACCTCACAATAAGCCAGAAGCAAGGGAAATGAATGACTGTACTTGTGGGCTTCTTTCTTCTCTTTTTCTTTTGTCGAGGACCTTAATTAGTTCATTGCATGGTACACACACTTCTCTCCCCTTAATCATCTGTGAAAATGATGATTATACTCACAAAACTGTGCCTGAATAACCTTTTAGTCAATTTTTAATCCAGTCAAGATGATAACATTAATCATCACGAAACCCTACTTTGTCTATCTGATACCTTATCAAATCCCCTTAAAGTATACTTAAACTCCAAATAAAGACAGCAACATGATCAAAATTCTACCCAACATGCTATAACTATCATGTATACGACCACACTCAAATTCTTTTCTCAGAGTCATCAGATTCAGCATTGCTCAAAAATCCAAGTACAAAGTCTGTCTAGAGACTGGAGGCAATCTTTTGTCTGTGAATCCCTATAAAAAAAATCAAACAATTTAATACACCCAACATAAAATGGCACAGAGTAAATATTCCCATTCCAAAAGGTAGGGATGGATGCATAAGAAAGGAGAAATGGGGCCCAAGCAAAGTCGAAACCCAGCAGGTCAAGTTTTAAATCCTATAACTTCATGCCCTTCAGCTGAAGCTTATGTCATTATGATGTGAGCTCAGAGTTTGGAAAGTCATGTCCTTCCAGCCTTTCTAGCTACTACAGTCCATGTGTTTCCATCCCTAGGGTTGGTTCCTACCACTAGGGAAGCAGAGGCAGGCGGATCTCTGAGTTCAAGGTCAGCCTGAACAGAGTGAGTTCCAAGACAGCCAGGGCTACATAGACAAATCCTGTCTCAAAAACCCAAACACCACCACCACCACTAACAATAACAACAAAAATGTTCCATGTTCTTTTTTTCCCCATTAATTATTTTATTTGTTTATTTTACATACCAATTGAAACCCCAACTCCTTCCTCTCCTCCCAGTCCCATCCTCCCATCCTCCCACCCATTTCCCCATACCACTCCTCCACCCAGTACTAACCCACTCTGGCACATCAAATTCTCATCAGGACTAAGTGCCTCCTTTTCCACTGAGACAAGACAAGGCAGCTCTGCTATGAAAACGGGATCCAGAGGAAAGCAACAGAATCCAGGATCCACTTGAGGATCAAGCAGCCCATCAGCTTCATATATGTAGTGGGCATAGGACCAGTCCATGCATGTTTTTCCATGTTCTTGACATTTCCAGCTTCTTGGATTCCCTGTTGTATGTTTAGCTTCGTTTTCATAGGCTTCTCCCAAAGAATCTGAAGCTGATGCACATTGTCTGGTTTCTCAGACTTTGCTTCGAAATCTAGACAAATACCTCCAAGACCCTAAGACTCTTAGATTCTTAAAGGTGTGGTGGCACACGCCTTTAATCCCAGCACTTGGGAGGCAGAAGCAGACGGATCTCTGTGAGTTCTAGGCCAGCCTGGTCTACAGAGTGAGTCCAGGACAGCTAGGGCAGTTACACAGAGAAACTCTGTCTCGAAAAAACACACAAAAGATACTAATCTTTTTAGACACCATGACTTCTTTTATTGTTTTGTTTTGGTTTTTTGTTTGTTTTTCAAGACAAAGCTTCTCTATGTAGCCCTGGCTGTTCTGGAACTATTCTATAGATCATGCTGGCCTCAAACACAGATCTAACTGCCTCTGCTGCCTAAGTGGTGGGATTAAAGGCATGTGCCACCACCACCCAGTAATCATTACTTCTTTTTTTTTTTTTTTTTTTTTGGTTTTTCGAGACAAGGTTTCTCTGTGTAGCCCTGGCTGTCCTGGACTCACTTTATAGACCAGGCTGGCCTCGAACTCACAAAGATCCACCTGCCTCTGCCTCCCAAGTGCTGGGATTAAAGGCGTGCGCCACCACCGCCCGGCTCATTACTTCTTTAATGACAACTTTATATGTGTTTTCCAGGTTAAACTGAAGCATTTTTTAAAAAATCTTTGCATTCTGGGGCTACAGAGATGACTTAGCACTTAAGAGCTCTGGCTGTTCTTACAGAGAACCCAGATTTGATTTCCAGCATGTATATAGTAGCTCACAAACACCCATAACTCCAGTTCCAGCAGAGATTTGACATCCTCCTCTGGCCTTCTTGAGCACTGCACACTCATGGTGCACAGACATACATGCAGCCAAAATACCTATATACTAAATAAAATAACAAAATAAAATCAATCCTTGCATTTTTTGTACTCCCCTGCAACCCCCTCCCAGCTGATTCTTACTGTAAACCTAACTAAATTCAGATAGAAACCCTTGTGGAACAGACTGAAAGTTGTGTTGCCCTTTGTGTTCAGCCTTCCACAAAGTCTCAGGGCATCGTAGAATGCAATACAGTTCTTTTCCACTATGCAACATGAACTGCCTCTAATTCTATACCCAGAAGAATTTTCATTTTCATGTGATACCTCATGAGTACAGTCTTTTCTGTCTGGACTGTTACAATGTTCTGATTTTCCGAGTTCCCACTAGAGTCATCATTAGGTTCTGCTTACAAAATTCCAGATCTTCTCTACCTCAAGTCTCAGAGTTTCCAAATTCTTCCCATAAGACAGTTCCAGAGGCTTCTGAACCACATATTCAGGAATAATTACAGCAACAGACAATTTTCTGTGTTAGCCAGATTTTTGTTGCTGTGGCAGATACATGAGAGAAACAATTTGGAAGTAAAAATCGTCATGTTTTACTTACCATTTCAGAAGTTTCAAATCATGATCAACTGGCTTCATTGCTCTGGGCTGAAGATAAAACAAAATATTATAGCAGTAAAAGTTTAGCAGAAGCTACTTACTTTGTTATAGTCAGGAAGGAGATGGAGGCATGATGGCACACAGGTCCCCAAAACATGATTCCCTAGTGACCTCTTTCCTCCCAAAAGGCCATTCCTTCAAAAGTTTCCACCACCTCCAAATAATGCCATCAAATTATCAATCCCTCAGTAGATTAATTCATTCTTAAGTAAGTCTACATGATCCAGTCAGTTTTCAATGATTGGATTCACTAGTCAGTATCAAAGCCTTCAACATATGAGTACATCATATCAAAATGTATTTATATGCATGAATGCATATGTAAATATACACATATAGACTTGTTATGCATAAATACATATGCACAGATATGTGTATATTTATTGAGTGAATAAACAGTAATACAAGGCTGCTGATGAGGACTGTTAAGTAGTGTGTAGACTATTGAATTATACATAGGTTTTCAGGCAAGAATGCTTGGGGATTTTTTTGTTGATGGTGGATTTTTGTTTATTTGTTTAGGGGGAGTTTTTGGGGGGGTTTTGTTTTGTTTTTTTTTTCACTCTTAATTGATTCAATACTTCACTCTTGGAACATTGGTATTCTTTCCCAGACATTGTTTATAGCTTGAGGAAATGGTTGCCTCCACCCGTACAAACACCAGCTGTGATTCACATCTTCTATTTGTTTCTTGGATGCTGTTTGAGAGACTTTAAGTGAGTGTTATAGCCATTCTTAAAACACTAACCTGGGAAATGATTTTTCCAGCAGATTCCGTGGAGAGTTTCTCTCCTATGCCCTCCTCCCTCCAGCCATCTCCTGCCAGTTCACTTCATACCGCCCATGTTGCCAGCTCTATCTTGCCAAATGATGACCCAAACACTAATACCATAGCCACTGAGGAAACCAGAAGTGAATCAGAGTTTCTCTTCCTTCCTGATTATCTGGTCCTGTCCAACTGTGAGAGTGGAAGACTGCACCATGTCAGGTATGCTTAGTTTTGGGACTCAGTTGGGCCTTCTAGCATGTTCTACTCTGTTCACAGAGCTCACATTGCTTTGTCTATGGGACGTGCTCAAAGTACATAGCCAAATAAGTCTGTTTAGCAACAGTGTTTTCTAGTACGTGGATTTACTCTTGTCTCATTCTTTCTACTGACAAGGACAAGGGCAGATGCTTATCAATATCACTTTTAAAAATGAAGTAGTGTATTAAATAAAATGAGTCATGAGTTTCAGCATTGTGGCTTTCATTTCTTTTCTTTTCTTTTTTCTTTTTTTAGTTTTTTCAAGACAGGGTTTCTCTGTATATCCTTGACTGTCCTGGACTCACTTTGTAGACCAGCCTGGCCTTGAACTCATAGAGATCCGAAGGCCTCTGCCTCCAGAGTGCTGGGATTAAAGGCGTGCGCCACCACGCCCAGCTGTGGCTTTCATTTCTAACCTTGCATTTTCATACTCATCTGATGCTATATAGGAGGAAAAAACCGATTTTTTTGCACTAAGGAATTAGCTTAACTGTGGTTGCAGAAAGAATAAGTCTCTACAAGTAGTACAAAAGGTGGCATATGGCAACTTAGAATGAGGCACATGTGGATTTTGTGTGTGGATGCCTACATATCAATCAAATTTACATGTTTTTTCCCCTTTAGTCTTCCCACCAGATATGACAGCTGGTCAAATTCAGATCGCTCATTGGAACAGACTTCATTTGATGATGTTTTTCTTGATGGTGTGCAGCCATTTACCTCTAATAATTTGGTCCACCCCCTGCGCCATGGGAATGGATCTCAGGACATGCGTTCCACAAGGCCCCAGGCTGCTCTAATCTGGAATAGAGAAATGAATGGCCCATCCAGGAACCATGTGTCTTCTTCACTATTGCTGGAATCTTCTGAAACCCCCACAATTCATGTAGAAAAAAAGCAAGTTTCCTTACCCAGTGGGGCAAAAGACCTAAACATTATGTCCAGCATTCCACCTCCTCGTCCTCCTAAGCCAAGTTATCTATCTGAACGGCGCCAAGATCAGCTCCTACTGACTGGGCACAGCAGTAACAAGAAACCAGGGTGCACTATGGTGCCTAGAAGAATCTCTCTCTCTGGTTTAGACCATGTGGGATCCTGGAAAGGTAAGTGTTGGGTGCTAATATTCAGGAACAGAATTATGGGTAAGGAATATCCTTCACAAGTCCTTATCACACTTTCTGTCCACATGGTAGCATTCTTTGTTGAAACTAGCCCAGCTTCCTAATGAGGTTGAGTGTATGGTGAGAGCACTCAAAACTCTCCTGTTCCTAGGTACCCCTACTCCTCTTTTGAGCCTGGCCACCAAGGAAGATTCTTATGTTGCTACAGATACTGTAAAAGACCAGAACTCTTGCCCATTATGAGTCCTTGCCCAGGTTGTAATCTGCTCAACTGAGACTGAGCTGCTGATTTTTGTTTGGAGCCACCTGAGGACATACTTCAGCAGAAGGTCATGTGGTTTTGCTTCAGCTTGATCCCATTCTCTTCTCTTCCTCTCACCTGCACAATGATCCTGGAGACTGTAGATCATAGCTCTTTATATTTCTTATCAATTTTGTTAGTCTCATTCAGCATCTCAATTCACATGTTCTTTCTAGATCCTAGTTGGCTACTTGTAATTCTCAACTGGCCTCATGAATTTGGTCTACTGGCATACCCTCCAGTTTGACTTGCAGTTTTGCATATAATGCCATTTTCTACCACTCTCTGCCCTTTCAGCTCTCTGAGGCCTTCAAAAGCTGCTTCACACAAGTCCACACAAGTTCCTCACTGTGGCTAATTTTTAGTAAACTCTTTACTGCTTCTTTGGGCATTCTCATATTTTGCCATAAGTTGATCAGCCTAAGTACCATATTCTCTTCTCTTATGGCACCTTATGGATCTCAGACCTACACAAAATTCCCTTATTCTCTCTCCTTCCCTCCTTCCAAATATAACCACACACTATTACTTACTAACACCATATATCAAACAAATTAATCAAAGTGTAAGGAAGGTGCATTGATTTTCAAATCTCTCATTCTGAGTAAGGAAATATGTCACTCCGGAAACACTCAAAGTCTCTAGTGATGTAACTAACCATGACACATGTTACTTCCTTGAGACAACCCCAGTGAAATGAGTGTATTATTCTTTTTTATGTTTATTACTTCAGGTTACATTTCCATCACAGTGTCCTCTTTCCACCCCTCCCAGTCCCGCCTTCCCACCCTCTACCCCCTATCCCTTCCATCCCACTCCTCTGGAGTGGAGTGTCCCTACATAACAGTCCCCCGCCCCAGTTCAGCAGTCATATGAGGGCCAAGAGCCTCCTCATACACCGGGGGAGTATATGATTCTTTTTTTTTTTTTTTGGTTTTTCGAGACAGGGTTTCTCTGTATATTTCTGGCTGTCCTGGACTCACTTTGTAGCCTAGGCTGGCCTCGAACTCACAGAGATCCACCTGCCTCTGCTTCTTAAGTGCTGGGATTAAAGGCATGCGCCACCTCCGCCCGGCTAGTATATGATTCTTAATGCATGGGAATAGTGACAAAACATGGAGTCAAATATAAGTTGGTAAGCAATATTTAGAAACTGAAATCCAGAGTAGAATTCTATCCAGAGTAGAATTACTAATTGGAATAAAAGGAGAGTTATCAAGTACAACTGAACACTAGGAGCTATCATCTGAGTCCAGGTCAACTGAAAATGTTCATGGTTCCTTTGAACTTCCTGAGGGTGAAGTGCAGAGATTACTGAGCCTATCCTGGGTGCAGAACATTACATCAATTTTTCAAATAGCATGTTGAAAGATTAAAAAAATGTGTTGAATCGGGATCTAGAAATTTAACAAATAAACATGTGCCTATCGGGTCTTAGGATACATCCTCATCTGTGTAAAGTGGGTAAGAGGATCTGAGAATAATTTGAATATAGGAGCACCTTTGCCATCTGACTTTAAATTAATTATTCTATGTGAGTGTCCAGTAAGTTCCCCCAGAGCTATTGTATAGAATCAATAGGGAGCCAGGTTTGGGCACTGTACTAGCTTGTTACTCTAAAGGACCAATTGACTCAATGGAATACCTTTTCTGGCTAGGAGCTTGGGTGACCAATATGGTTACTTCCAAAGTTCAGATGCTCCAATTGCAATACACTGTGGCTACTGTGATTCCATTACCACTTTTATACCTGGTCCTAGCTGAGCCACCTAATCTTTTCCATGTGAAATTCTATGACAGGACACAAAATAAATTCTACTCCTAGTGACCACAATTGTTAATTAAGGACATAAACACTTAGGATAAAGGAAGTTGACATTTTAGGTTACAAATATGTAACCTTTTAAAAGGAAGATATGTTAATTAAAATCACAGTCTGGATGGTTAACCTGAGTGGTGGACATTTCTGTTTTATGATATTATAGGTAGCTGGTTTTATAAATTTGGTGATAAAGGTACTAAGGGTAAGTATTGAGGCATGGAACTTTATGTGGTCTCCTGATGATAGTAGTCAGTTCAAGCTGCTCTAACAAAATAACTGTAGACTAGGTGGTCTAGGCAGCTGAAATGTAAAGGCTCACAGTCTAGATGTTATAAGTCCAGGCCAAGATCCAGCAGTCAGCTGCTAAACATGTTCACTTTCAGTTGTATAGGCACCTTTACTCAGCAACTGTACAAGATATCTCTCTTTCTCTCTGTCGTGCCTCCTCTCCCATTCCCTTCCTTTTATAAGGCTTCACTCTTAGAATCTTATTTATTTTTGATACGCTTATGAGACTGGCTCCCAAAGGAACTAAATTATCCAAGCATTGGGAGCTAAACACATGCATATGAACTGGGAGAGAAATATTTAAGTCAAGGGCATTTATATTCACTAAGAGGATCAAAATGCTTGGTTCATAAGACAATAAACTATCGTCAGTGCAAGGACTGAAACAAGTCATCAGCAGATACTAAATTCTGAGTGTGTATTCAGTGAAGACAACCCTGTTGTCTTTAATATGGTATGTTTTATCAAGTTTCTCCTACTCCCTCCCCATTCCCTGTCCAACTCCAGGTTTGAGTGTTTCCATTAAGTTGAAAAACATGTTTCAAGAAGCAAGGTTATCTTTTTATATCCTATACAGATCACTTTAGATCCTAAGTTTCCTTTCCTCCATTCCAAAATAAGGGCATTAGTTCGTATCACTACCTCGTATTTCACATACCCATAATCTGCTCAAGAGGCTTTCCTCAAACCATTTTCATTGAAAGAAGTACCCTTGTGTAATTCCATCCCTTAGAATACTAAGAGTGTACCATAGGTAGTTTGTGATTATATTTAATTTAATGTCATTAGAAATGAAAATCAACTTGAGGAGATGCTAAAGCATATGACTTCACAAAGATGATAAAGCAATTAAGGCACTGTAGATTAAAATGGCGTGCCTAGCAAATGAAAAACCACATGCACCAAGACCAACAATGGCAAGATTATTGGCAATGGAATTGAAACACCATGGAGCAGTTTGAAGAACAAATTTAATGATCATTCGCAAAGGCAGACCTTTCGGCCAACAGAGTGAATGCTTAAAATCTCCACAATCACATAGGTTTACAGAAACAAGCTTAAAGCCAAGACTGGAGCCATGTTGAAGTTGCTCTTTCTTGAAAGGAGATCCTCATTTTATGATCTTTTAATGTATTCCTTCTCTTGCTGGATAGCTAGTGATAAATGGAAACATAAAAACATCATTAGAACAGAATTTTTCTAATACATCTAGATTCTTCTGAGAGTTCTTTGCTACCAGACTGTGTGGTGGAACTCAGTAGTACAGTGCTTCCTAGTATGACTATGGATGGCCTGAGGCTTGAATCCCAGAACCATTAAAGAGAATTCTGGGCAAAATATTTAAATGATTATCATATATGCTTTAAATTCCGAATACTAAGTAAGGTTCCACCCGCAAATCCAAAATTAAGTGGAAAACTTAACAGAACATAGGTTTTTTAAAATGACTATACCAACTTTCACTACTGTTCCTCTCAAGTAGAAACCCTCACTACTCACGTTCATTTGATGGAAGAGTGTTCTTTTCTTCAGTATTAGTTTTCCTCAGCTTTGATCTGTCAAATCTTTCCACCTCGGACAAGTTTGGTCTATCACTCATTTTGACTGAAAGAAAGACCCAAAAAGTAATGGTAACGACTAGAATTAAGATTAGATTAAAAATAGCAGTTAAAACATTCATTTACTATAAATGAATATTTTGCATGCTGTTTTTCAAGAGGAAAACAACATATCTTGGAAAGTCATTTTTTTTTTCTTAAAAGTACTCTGATTGCAAAGTGTCAGCCCATTTATGGTGGCAGTAAATGACAACAGATGGCAATGATCTAGAAACCAAGATACTCTAGAACCCTGGGTGGAAGGGGGAGCCTAACTTTTAAAATCCCAGTAAACAAAGGTAACATAGCAGTGAGAAACATTAGCAGATGGGGAGAGAAGAGCAAATACAGAGCTAAATTTGACTAGAAATGGTTTCTTTTTTTTTAATACTTTATTTTTTTCTTCAAGTTACATCTCAGTCACAAACCCCTCTCTATTCCCCCTTCCTATCCCGCCCTTCCACCCTCTTCCCCCCAGAAGTTTCCCCTTTCAGTCCAACAGATGGTTCCTTCTCTTATAACAGTAAGTATTATACAAAACAACAGATATAAATATGCCACATTTATGAGAGTTAAATGGCCCAGTATACCTTCCCAATGTCCAGTTTATACATATTTGGCACCTGACTTTAACATTCTACTATCTAACCATCTCCATGAGTTTAAAGGTCTATATCTGACTCAGCTTTCATACTAACTTGCAACACACTTTTAAGAGTATCTTCTTAGATCTATAACACCCATATTTATCCCTGTGAGGTCTCTGAGGTGGTTGAAGAATAGACAGAGTCTCCTATTTAAATTTTGAGTTGTTTAGAACTGGTTTCTTAAGAGAAGACATGTGATCGTGTTCCCCTTGTAGCCAGTTACTTATAGGGTATTTGTGGTTGAGGTGAGCACACACACACACAGTGTCACACCATGCTGTGGCCTTTCTATTTGAATGAGCAAACTATATTTGAAAGCACTCCAATAAGAGTGGGAGGGGTCTCACCTACTCACTGCCAAGTACAAGTCTCAGAATACCTTCATATACAGTTATTAATGTGTAAACGGGCAAAAATAGCTATTTATGGTTACATGCAGAACGTTAGCACAGCGTGCTAAGCCAAACAGAGTTAAGTTCTACTTCAGTTTTCACTGTCAAGGTAATAGACATGATACAAAGGTAGGACATGGTGAAATTCTTGGTGTCCTCTAAATTTCACAAAGGTATCAGAAAGAGACAATAGGAAAAGATCCCAAAGATCAGAAGGCAAAATCTTCTCTGCCACCCTAGTGGAGTAGGACACAATCTAGTGACCAGAGTAAAATGGAGAACCCCCCCCCCCACCCAAAGCTTCCTCATGTCCCAAAATATCACCATTCAATCCAGAGTACCCTGGGGTCCTGCAGTATAGAGAAATCAGCAACAATCACACTTTCATCCTAAGGGCAGGACAGAGGCATTTCTCTGGATTGTGCCACTTACAAATAATTTGCCACAACCCAGCACCTAGCATAAGGGGCAGAGGGGCAAAAGCCAACCCTAGAAGGCCACCTGCCCCAGCTCTCCTTCCAGCCTTCACCACCTCCTCCTCGGTGCACACTCCCCTGGACCACTCAAGGTGGGTGCCCCAGAGCGCAGCTCTGGGCTCTCCAGAAACAAAGCTCAGACATTACTCTGTCTGCCTGAAAGTGCGAAAGTGCTAGAACACATGCCAGTAGTCGCCACCTTGCCTGGTCTCGTGGGCCACACGTTCTCACTGGCTGGCTCCAAATATCCTAAGAGGCCAAGAATTACATCTGCAGCTAGCTGGGGAACAGGCTCTTGTGTTCCTGGGGACAGTTACTAGCTTATAAACTCTGCAACAGTTCCCACCCCTGGACCCCACCCATCCCTCTATGATTGAACAGTTGGTCCTGATGTCAGCCCTGCATGGGCCTCTCTGATTGAAAGACAAGTTCCGACTTGCCACTCCCCTCCTCAGGTCCAGTTTTCTGGGTGGCAGTCTGTGGTACCTTAATATATCCGCAGACCACCCATAGCAGGGCTTGATAGTTTCATGGAAGGAATCTGATGGCTAAGCGATGTATTATTGGCAAAGCTCAATTCCCTCTTGTTCCACAGCTTTAGCAGTGGAGTCTACAATTCCTTCATTACAAATACATTCATTCATCAGCCAATTCAGTAGCCTCACGTTAAACAACTACATGCTACCCAGTTAGATTTTAATATCTGGACTTCGAGGTGCAAACTGAATGAGTACACCCTGCATTCTTGTTTTTTTTTAATACCCTTTGGAAGAAACTATACTGGGTTGAACAGTGGTTTTGAATCTATGCTCAGTGACCTCTGTTCTAATCTCTGAGCAGCTCATAATGCAGATGTGAGGGCAAGTGTGGTTCAGGACCATCCACTCTTACATTTCCTATGTAATCAGGTGACATTTTATTCTGTTTGTGTCATTGAACATGAAAACAGTTAGTTTAGCATAATCACAAGAGAATGTACCAACACTACTTTTCACCAAGCATTTCTATGGGCACACAAGAAAGAGATGATAAAAACTATGTAGAGTGAAGTTATGTCCTCCCATGGCTCAGCGATTGTCCCAGGAGGAGGACAAAAAGACTGGAAAACCTAGAGGCAGTAGATCACTACAGTGAAACTGTTTTCTGAACCCAATGGGGGCAATTACACCATATGAACTGACAGTTGTTCAGCTATGTGACCACAAGATGAAATCACACAGAATGTCCTCCATTGCTGGTGGGAGTGCAGGCTTGTGCAACCACTATGGAGGTCAGTCTGGAGATATCTTAGAAAACTTGGAATAGCTCTGCCTCGGGACCCAGCCATACCACTTCTGGGTATACATCCAAATGACTCCTCACAGAATCACAAGGAAGTTTCCTCATCTATGTACATAGCAGCCTTATTTGTAATAGCTAGAAACTGGAAACAACCCAGATGTCCCTCAACTGAAGAATGGATTAAAAAAACTGTGGTACATCTACACAATGGAATACTATTCAGCTATCAGGAACAATGAAATCATGCAATTTGCAACTAAATGGATGGAACTAGAGAAGCTCTTCCTGAGTGAGCTAACCCAGACTCAGAAGGATGCACATGGCATCTATTCACTTATAGTACCACACTTTCTTAATCTCTGAATCTTTCTGTCTTGATAGAAGTCAGAAAATTTTTTCATTCACCCCCTGTTATTTTTATGCAATCTGTAAGGGTGATCACAGATTATTTAGCACACCCATAGCCATCCATGTTTTACATTAGATCCTCAGAACTTGGTTATGTTATAGCTAAAAGTTCAGAACTTTTGATCAACACTAATTCACATTCCCACCAATAGTATGTAAGGGATTGCCCTTTCTCACATTCTTATGGGCACTTGTGATTTTGTTTTTGGTTTATGGTTGTTATTATAGGTGGATTGGGATTATCATCTAATTTTGAACTTCCTTGATGGTTAACGATGTTGAGTGTTTTTCATGTATTTGTTTGCCATCTACTGCCCTCTTGGGAATATCTATTAATATTAAAGGTTTATTTTTATTTTATGTGTATGGGTATTTCGCTTGCATGTATGTCTGTGTACAATTTTGGTGCCGTGGCCGCAGAGGCCAGAAGACCATGTAAGATCCTTTGTAATTAGGGTTATAGATAGTTATGAGCCACCATGTGGATTCTGGGAACTGAAACTTAGTCCTCTAAAAGAGCAGTAAGTACTCTTAACCACTGAGCTCCATGTCTCCAACCTCTATTGATCATTTTAAAATTAGATACTTGCTTTTTTGTTGTTGAGTTTTTTTTGAGTTCCTTATAATATAATCTCATATATTTCTATGTTTATTGTCAAAGACATTTTATTTGACTCTTTTGCTGTTGTATAAAATTCAAATTGATTTTGCATTTTGATTTCATATCCAGTTTTTCTAATATGTATATTATTATTTTATTTTTTGCATAGATGTGTCACCTACAGATAGTAATTATTATTATTTTTTTTTGGTTTTTCGAGACAGGGTTTCTCTGTGTATCCTTGGCTGTCCTGGACTCACTTTGTAGACCAGGCTGGCCTTGAACTCACAGAGATCCGCCTGCCTCTGCCTCCCGAGTGCTGGGATTAAAGGCGTGCGTCACCAACACCCGGCAATTATTTTTAAATCATATATAAATTATGAATAAAGCTATTATAAACATCATGTGCAGCTTTTTGTATATTAGCAAATTTTTTGAAAAAATAGTTATTGTCCAGGCCTTAATATTACTGACAATTCTCAGATTAAACATGAAGAGTTTTTTAAAAAAGGATTTACTTTTATGTGCATTGGTATTTTGCCTGCATGTGTATCTGTGTGAGGGTACCAAATACTCTGGATATGGAGTTACAGGCAGTTGTGAGCTTCCATGTAGGTGCTGGGAATTGAACTCTGGTCCTCTGGAAGAGCAGTCGGTGCTCTTAACTGCTGAGCCATCTCTCCAGTCCCTATTGGTAATCTTTTTTAAATCTTCTGGATAAATAGCAAGGAATTCATTTTGTATAACAGTTCCTTTCACTCTACATCTTCCCTAGATATGCTTGCGTCAGTAGTGTCTGGCTTTTACCCATTCTATTGGCTATTTAATTTTTATTTCCTTAATATCATATAATGTAGAACATCTTCTCATAGGCTTATTTACCATCTATACAGTCTATGGAGAGGTGTCTGTTAAGGTCTTTGGCCTATTTTTAGTAAGATTATTTCGTTATTATTTATTTTTAAAGTTCTTTGTATGTGTTATATAGCAGTCTTTTATCAGGTATGTTTTAATTTTGAAATGTTTCTAACTAGTTTGCGTTTGCTTTACCCTTCTCTAGATAGTTTTTTTTTTTTTTTTTTTGGTTTTTCGAGACAGGGTTTCTCTGTTTAACAGCTCTGGCTGTCCTGGACTCGCTTTGTAGACCAGGCTGGCCTCGAACTCGCAAAGATCCGCCTGCCTCTGCCTCCCAAGTGCTGGGATTAAAGGCGTGTGCCACCACCGCCCGGCTGATAGTTTTTTTTTTTTAATTAGTGACATGAGTTCTTTTTTTCATCTCTAGATATAACATCATCTAGGTTTTATCCTAGTAGCAATACCTTAGTTTTTCATTTTACATTTAAGCCTAAAACCTACTTTGAGTTAATTTTTGTGAAAGGTATAGGGTCTCTATTTAGATTTCTTTTTCATCTGAACATTTAACTATGCCAGTACCATTTGATCAAAACATAATGTGTTTTGAACAGTGCATGGCATTCTAGATGAACATATTTATGTGGCTCTACTTTAGCTTTCTTTTTTCTTAAATACTTTATTTATTTCTATTTCATGTACATTGGTATTTTGCTTATACGCATATCTGTGTAAAGGTGTCAGATCTCCTGGAACAGGAGTTATAGACAATTATGAGCTGCTATGTGGTTGCTGGGAACTGAACCCTGGTCCACTGGAAGAGCAGCCCATGCTCTTAACCTCTGAGCCATCTCTCCAGCCCCATGTTCTCTATTCTAACCCATTCAAATATTTCTCTCTTGTTTCACCAATACTCTCACAAGACTTTTAGGAAAAATTCTAGGCTTCAGGAAAGATCACAGTGAACTAGGTTCAGTTACCTGTTTGTTTGAATATACTAATTGAAGAAATGGGCAGAGGGCTTTTTGACCACTTCCTTCAAACAGGACTGCAGTGCATGGCCTCAATGGAAGAGGAGGTTCTCAGTCCTAATGCAAATGTGCGAGGGTAGGGTGATACTTGGGATCGGGGAGGGGGCTCTCCTTTTTTGAGGAGAAGGAAGGGGGATAGGAGGAAGAAAGCAAGAGGGTGGGACCCAGAGGAGGGGAGGGAGGGGGTATGATCAGGATATAAAATGAATAAATAAACTTAAATTAAAAACAATAACAAGGAAAAGAAATGGGCAGAGGAAGAAACTTTAACCAATGGATCATACAAAACAAAACAATGAGAACAAAACAGAAAGATTCAGTGACCCCAGGTCTATCTTAAGGAAAGTTTGAGAATTTATAGGAGAGGAAATAAATCAGAGAATTGAGGTGTACATAGATGGAATGGGGGAGGCAATGTTACTCTGTAGCTGACAGAGTAGGTAATCTTGTTGAAGCTGGTGATCTGACCAATCATTATCTCAGTTCTGGTTTTAGAGAAGTTGTTATTACACAATCATCACTTGAAAAGGAAATATATATGTGTGTATGGGTATGGATATATGCATATGTGAGTGCAAGTGCCTGTGGAATCCGTCAGATCCCAAGGAGCTGGAGCACAAGTAGTTGTCAACTACTCACTGTGGATGCTGAGAACCAAACTCTGAAAGAGCAGTATGTGCTCTTAACTACTGAGCCATCTCTTCAGGGGCAATTTATTTAATTTATTGTGTATTGTGTGTGTCTGTGTGTACATGTGTGAATGTGGAGTCTAGAAGTTGAATGCTTTCTTCTATTATTTTTAAAACAGGGTCTCTCACTGAACCTGAAGCTTATCAGTAAGCTAGATTATTTGGCCAGTGAGCTCCAGGGATTCTCTTGTCTACATTGCCATCACTGGGGTTACAAATGTGGGCCTGCTGTAACAGCTTTTATGTGGATGCTGGGGATCCAAATTCAAATCCTAATTCTTGCCAAGATAAGCACTTTATCAACTGACTACTTCTATACCCCCTCCATTTATTTACTTATTCAATTTATTTCACCATAATTTTTCAGTTTTACTCATATAGATTTTGTTCATATATTGTTAGGTTTATACCCGAGTAATGTATTACATTTTAGACTGTATTAGTGTAAATTATATTGCTTTTCTTACTTCAAATTCTACTATGTTAATTACTACTGTATGAGAAACTGATGGACTTGTATTAATTTTATGTCTTAAACCCTTGCAATAATAGCCTATTATTCCAGGAAAAAAAGTGTTGATTTTTTTTCATGATTTATTTGTAATAATCTCATCTATGAACAGACACAGAATTTTTGTTGTTTTTGTGAGAAAGCCCTAAGTTGCCCAGACTAATCCCAGACTCACTATGTACCCTAGATTGACCTTGGACTCTTGGCGAGGTTCCTGTCTTAACCTTCTGAGTGCTGGAATTACAAACATGCACCACCGTGTCTAGCAACAAAGACAAGTTTAACTTCTTCCTTCCCAATATATTTATGTATATTTTTTCCTTTTCTTGTTATATTGCATTTATTAGTACTTATAGTACAATATTAAAATGCAGTGCTGAGAGGGAACATCCTTGAATTTTTCTTGATTTTTTTTTAAGAGGAATGTTTTAAATTTCTAACCATTAAGTATGGTGTTAGCTATACATTTCTTTGTAGGTTTTCCCTTCCTTCCCTCTACCCCTTCCTCCCTTCCTTCCTCCTCTTTGCCTCACTACCTTCCTTCCTCAGTACTGGAGAGTGAAGTCATGGCCTTGAATATGATAGGCAGGCAAGCAGGCACACTACCACCTAGGTACATCCCCTGCCCTGTAGTTTTCTTTATCAAGTTGAGGAAGTTCCTCTTTACCCCTAGTTTACTGAGGGTTTCTTTTTTAAAAATATTGTATGTGACTTCTTCGTTTCCGATGTTTATCCCCTTGATCTCCTTTAGTTGTCTTATTGCTCTAGCAAGAACTTCAAGTACTATATTGAAGAGATATGGTGAAAGTGGACATCCTTGTCTTGTCCCTGAGTTTAGAGGAAATGCTTCAAGTTTCTCTCAATTTATTGTGATGTTGGCCACTGGCCTGCTGTATATTGCCTTTATTATTTCTAGGTACGGCCCTTGTATGCCCGTTCTCTCCAGAACTTTTAGCATGAAGGGGTGTTGGATTTTGTCAAATGCTTTTTCTGCATCTAGCGAGATTATCATGTGGTTTTTTTCTTTCATCTTGTTTATATGGTGAATGACGTTGATAAACTTTCGTATGTTGAACCATCCCTGCATTCCTGGGATGAAGCCTACTTGATCATGGTGTATGATACTTTTGATGTGTTCTTGAATTCGGTTTGCTAGTATTTTATTAAGTATTTTTGCATCTATGTTCATGAGGGAGATTGGTCTGAAGTTCTCTTTCTTTGTTGGGTCTTTGTGTGGTTTAGGAATCAGGGTGATTGTGGCCTCATAGAATGAGTTTGGCAATGTTCTTTCAGATTCTATTTTGTGAAAGAGTTTGAAAAGTATTGGTGTTAGCTGTTCTTTGAAGGTCCGGTAGAATTCCGTGCTAAAGCCATCTGGCCCTGGGCTTTTTTTGGTTGGGAGATTTTTAATGACTGTTTCTATTTCCTTAGGGGTTATAGGGCTGTTTAATCTGTTTATCTGATCTTGATTTAGCTTCGGTAGGTGGAATCTATCAAGAAAATTGTCCATTTCACTTAAGTTTTCAAATTTGGTGGAGTATAGATTTTTAAAGTAGGATCCAAATATTCTCTGGATTTCCTCAATGTCTGTTGTTATTTCTCCCTTTTCATTTCTGATTTTGTTGATTTGTGTTTTCTCCCTCTGTCTTTTAGTTAATTTGGCTAAGGGTCTGTCTATTTTGTTGATTTTCTTGAAGAACCAACTCTTGGTTTCATTGATTCTTTGTATAGTTCTTTTTGTTTCTAAGTTGTTGATTTCAGCCCTAAGTTTGATAATCTCCTGCCTTCTGAGGTGGTTGAAGAACAGATATCTAGAGTCTCATAATTAAATTTTGAGTTGTTTAGGAGTCAAGAGAGTGTTACAGATATAAGAAGATACTTTTAAAATTGTGTTGCAAGTTAGTATGAATGTTCAGTTAGATATAGAACTTTAAACTCATGGAGATGGTTAGATAGTAGAATGTTAAAGTCAGGTACCAAATACATATGGACTGGACTTTGGGAATGTACGCTAAGCCATATAACCCTCATAACTGTGGCCTAATTACCTCTGTTGTTTTGTATTGTATTTATTATTATAAGAGAAAGAGCCATTTGTTGGACTGAAAGGGAAAACTGTAGGGGGAAATAAGATATACCTGAAACTTAAAAGAAAAAAAAGGGAAGAGTATGGGGGGTTGAGGGTTGGAGAGTGGGACTGGAGGGGGAATAGGGAGGGGACTGCGATTGAGATGTAAGTTGAAGAAATAAAAAATAAAGGAAAAAAAAAAAGAAACGAGTAGCTAAGCAACCCCATCTTTGCTGATCTGCAGTGCATTCTACTGAATGATTTCTCCCAGGCAAAAATATACTGAAGAGTGCTATGCCAATTACCTGAATGGGACTGGATTTGTTTGTTGTTATTGGGTTTTGTTTGTTTGTTTGTCTGCTCGGGTGAACTAAAGCTTCTTTACTCTGTCTTTTTTTATTTGACCCAGAAATAATTTCATATTGTGCGGGGGTGGTGTCTCCTGGTCTTCCTCCAACAGGAATATATGATCACTATTTTTTACTTCATGAGTCATCTCTCACCTCAGTAAAATGATCTTCACAGAAAAAAATATTGTATGTGTGTATACATGATTGTGTGTTGTGTGTGTGTTTCGTTGTATGCACATGAGTAAAGGTGCCCATGGAGGTCAGAAGCATTGGATCTCCATGGAGCTGGAGTTACAGACATTTGTGAGCTAGTAGATATGGGGTGCTGGGGACTGAATGCAGGTGCTTTAAAAGAGCAAAACATGCTCTTAACCACTCAACCATCTTTCTAGCCCATCCCCCTTAAAATCATGAGTGGGTATTGGATCTTGTCAAATGGTTTTTATGCATCTGTGGATATGATCATGTAATGTTAGCCTTTTGTTTTTAATTATCACAAAAAGTTTATTTAGCAAAAAGTGTCATAAGAAAATGCACACAACCCTAGTTTTCACCAGAGTTAAACAGGCTTCTTGGGTAGGGATATGGACTTCTCTGTTTAACACCCATTGTTTAAACTCTTTCCAAAGCTTGTAACGTGATGACACTGTTTCCTCATATTACTATTCCAGGGTTATTCTGCTTCCCACTAGTTGCCATCAATCACAAGATTCATAAAGATATCAAAGTCTCACAGTATTCCTAGTACTTAATGTAGAATATGGCAATTAATATTTTCAAATGTGGCCGGGCGGTGGTGGCGCACGCCTTTAATCCCAGCACTTGGGAGGCAGAGGCAGGCGGATCTTTGTGAGTTCGAGGCCAGCCTGGTCTACAAAGCGAGTCCAGGACAGCCAGAGATATTCAGAGAAACCCTGTCTCGAAAAACCAAAAAAAAAAAAAAAAAAAATATTTTCAAATGTTGAATCAAGACTTGCATGACAATTATAAATCCTAATTGATCATGTTATATAACATCATCAAATAGAATTTATTAATATCTTTACAATGCTTGCATTTATATTCATGAAATATCTTGATGTATAGCTTCCTTATAATATCTTTGGCTTTGTATTAGAGTAATTGTAGCCTTATTAAATGAGTTAAGTGTAAACGAAAATTTTATTTAACCTATATTTATTAATACTTAATAATCACCTATATCCTATAACGTATAGTACCTAATACCTATAAACACTTAACACCTAGAGCCTATAATACCTATAATGTAATACCTAAGAACACCTAAACAATCCTACTTTAACTCTTTTGAAAGGATACTGGGATTCTCTAACACAGATCCGTGATGAAACTTGGTTTGTAGTCTGTCTGAAGACACATTTCAAACAGTTGTCACACAGTCTGGCTCTGGCAGTCACGGCTGTCTCATCTTCAGCTTGACTCAGCTTCCTCTGGGCCTAGTGTCACCACTGTCCTCTGATTCGTGTGGCCAATAGGCCTCACCCACTCTACTCTTAAGCATTCAATATACCTTATGGGCATTTCTTCTTTCAGTTTAATATCTATTCTAAGTTTTGTCTCATTTTCACATCCATATAAGAAGTTCCTGATTCTAGATTAGTTCAAATACCCTGTCTTCTCACGCTTATACCTGAGTCTCTGAATATTGTTGCAGAAAGATCACAGTCAGTAACTCGGGGTAGCAGAGCTCAACTGGGCCCTTAATGCTGCTCCCAAATGCTGCTAAATTTGTTTTCTTACTCACTACAATGGATATTTCAAACATTCTCTCCTGAGACCCACAGGTCTGTCTCCACTATCTCCAAGCTCAGAATATTCTTTTAATAAATTCAGTAAACACTTGTTAGTTGCTTGTTGTATCTCCTTTTGATTTATAAAGAGACCAAAAACTATCAGACAACATATATTTCTTTAGAATCTGGATTGACTTTTCCGTCTCTTAGGGAATGGGTTCTGACTTCCGGCTACATTTAATAGCAAGCCTTTTGTATGGAAATTATATATTACCCTTCCCTGCCTCTCTGGAGCTATAGGCACAGGCTTTGAGGAGAATAGAGACTTGGACTTTACTGTCAATGGATATTGTCTTGCAGCACTCACCAATCCAGCCTCTATCTTTCAGGTGATGTACAAAACCAGTCCTTACGACACCGAGATAAGCGGCTCAGTTTAAATCTGGTACGTTTAGCCCTTGCATTCCTTTAAGTTTCAATTTGACCAGAAATAACCTGACCTATATGTGATGTTTCCTTTAAGTCTCCTGAGATTCAGCACTCTGAATCCCTGAGAACTCTTCTAGTAAAACCCTAAAGATTTTAACTAATTTGGGAACTGTTGGACTTGGTGTTTCAAATGGACCCTTCAGAGCCAAGGAATTAGACTTTTGCTGATTTGGGGTAGCTGTTAAAGCACTGTATTATAATTGAAATGTGTATTGCTACTTTCTCATTGCTGTGACAAATATCTGACAAGCGCTGTGTAAGAGAAGGGTTTAAAAGTGAAGACATGACAGAGTTCATGTATAATGAGGGCTTGCAGCTGACACTCACCTAGTTTTCCCCTTTTCTTCTTTTTATTCAGTTCAGGATTCTAGCTAAGAGGTTAGTACCACCTACATTCAGAGTGGGACTTCCCTTCTTAGTTAAACCTCTCTACAAATGCCCTTAAAGATATGTCTCCAGGGAATCCCAAGTCCAGCTAAGTTGATAATCAGAATTAACTACCACAAAGCAAATCATTAATTCAAAACCTTTAGTGTCCTAGCATCAGATGTTAGAGAGTCCTCACATGAGTTCAAAGGCAGAACTTTACCTAGATGCTTGTCCAGTTTTCCCAAGAAAATTCAGAGTTCCTTTGAGGTAATTTGGAACTGAAACTGTATGACAGCTGTAGTACCTACTAGTAGCAGTTTGCATTTATGGTCTATAGTTCCAAACCTATACTTGCTCTTCTGTCTTCCAGCCATGCAAGTTTTCACCGATATATTCCACAGCTTCATCCAGTGCTGAAGACAGCTATGTGCCCATGAGTCCCAAAGGCACTGCTTCTGGTCTTAGACCACACTACAGCCAGGATGACTACATCCCAATGAGTGCAAGCATACTGCCCGAGTTACCTGCAGACTTGGAGCCACCCCCAGTGAACAGAGATCTTAAGCCCCAGAGAAAATGTAAGGCATTTGACTAGGACTGCTATGTTGGGTAGGAGGGCAAGCTCTTTCCTTATAATTATTAGAAAGAAATAGATGGGGATGAATTAGGAGATTTGGTGTCAGGATACATTGTGTGAAGGTGTGTTTCTGTATATCTCTATATATGTAGGTTGATTGCTAAACTAGCAGAGAGCTAAGTACTAGCCAGATCTTGGTATTGTTATTTCTATGGTCCATCATTGGTCTTATATTTTGTAAATAGTCATCTTTCCTCACTTGCCTATTGGCTGTGTATAAAGATCTGAGAGCCAATAGCTGGGGCAGGAAGTGGAGGGTGGAATTTGAAAGAGAGAGAAACTGGGAGAAAAAAAGAGGAACGACAGATTCACCAGTGGACACAGAGGTAAATGGACAGACAGACCAGAGTGGAGCAGAGAAGTAGAGCTAGCTACGTGATGCGTGGCGGGACATAGTACCAGGATTAGTCAGGTTAAGCTAGATAGCTGGCTGGGAGACTACCCTAGCTAAAACGCCTAAGCTTTAAAATATTAAAAAGCCTCTGTGTCATTATTTGTACCATTGGCAGATCTGAAAGTCCTGCTATAGTTAAGAGTACCTTGCATTCCAAGATTATTATGATAAAGAGTCAGGGACCCAAGGGTGCTGTGGTTCTGCAAATGCAACCTACAAAGCCAAGTTGATTCCAAAGGGCTTGTTGTTGCCTACTTCCACCATGAAATCCCAATAGTAAGTGATGAGAATCATAATGGAAGCCACTAGACATCTCATTTAAGTAACACTTCTAGAAGACAACCATCAATGGTCTTTGACAAAAGTTTCTTAATGTCCTTCATACTCAAGTACAATTTATAATTTTTTTGCTCTGTGTGTACCATATGTCAGCAGAGGCAGTGGTAGGGGAGGACTTGAACTATGAACCATATGACTCCTATGCAAACAGGGCAACTTTGGGCCCCTGTGTTTCTAGTCCCAGGCAGCCATTCTGGTAGAAAAAGAGAGAAAGAGAAAGGATAGATCAAAGTGAATTCTTTAAAATTTTTTTGAAATTCTTTTATTTTATGTATGATGGTATTTTACTTGCATTTGTGTCTGTGTACCACATGCATTCAGTGTCCATGGAGGCCAGAAGGGGTCATCAAATACCCTGGAACTGGAGTTACACATGGTTGTGAGCCACCATGTAGGTGCTGGGAACAGAACCAGATCCTCTGGAAGAGCAGCAAGTACTCTTAACCATTTAGCCATCTCTCCCTCAAAGTGAATTCTTAACTTCATTCTTATTTACTCTCACCAGCTATGTGATTACAAGGAAACATTTGGTGTAGTGGCTATGATCCCCGACACACCATATGGTCTGCTTCTGCCTCTCATTGCTCTTTGAAAAAACTACCCCTTCTGGTGGCCATGCTCAAAGCTGCCGAGACCGTTTTCAGGTCTAGTCCATTCCAGCCACACCTTTTTGGTTGTAAGCCAACCTCATGTGTAGAGTGTTATCCATGCATGCAGTGGTGTGTTAGGCACTGGAAAGTATGCAGGGATTAAATTTGAGGAGGAGGATCATATATCAAAACCACCTAGAAGAAGGCATTTGATGGACTCAGGGGTAAAGACTTGGTAGGTAGGTGAAAGGGTGGGCATAAGAACAGGTGAGTTGTGGAATAAATCCTGAAGTTCATGTAGGAGAGAACAGGTGGTGAAGCCTGAAGACAGCTGGTTGGTGCCATGTTACTAGGAGAGACCTTCTCCCCAGGGACTTCATTCATGTGTTTCCCTCTCTCCAGCCTAGACCGTTGACTAAACCAATACCCGAGAAAACAATTAGGCAGCAGGAAGGTTTCTGTCAACATGTCTTTCTGTCTATGTAGTTTAGTGGAGGAAATAGATACCAAAGCAGCCAGATAGGCCACTGAGGCAAGTACTAAATACAGAGGCTACTGCCTTGAGCAAGCCAAAAGGAAACTCTGCCATCTGGGATCATGGTCTAGACTATGGTCAAGTAATCACAGATATTTGTTTCATCATAAATGTGGGAGGAATGCATGGATGTTAAGCATACAAAAGCATGAGGCCTGTGATGAGGGATCTGATAACTGTCAGGAGACCAGAGACCACTCAAAGCAGGGAACATTGAACTGATGTGTGAAGATAAGTAACTGGGTAACAGCATGAGGTGGGAGACATAGAGACTAGAGCCTCTCAGACGTGTAGAGTGTCTGGAATACATTGGTCTTCTTGAGGCTACAGATTTCTGTGTATTTGGTTAATATTATGTTTCCAACATTTGATTCATGACTGAAACACTGAGCCTCCAATAACTGTATCTTGACTAGATATATGGTCTCATTTTGTTACCTCTAGCATGTCATAGGGTAATTTGTTCAATAGTTGTCCTTATCCCCAAGGAATCAGGCAAGCGTGGGATGTTGAAAGTCTCATTCATCACCAGTAATTCCCATTAGCACATTTGATTGGCATGTAAAGAAAGTGGATTGTGATAATTTTTTACAATTTTTAGATTCCCTGCTTAAAACTCCTGAGTACTAATCATACTGAATACTGTACACTGTTTTTTTAGCACGGCCACCTCCCTTGGACCTGAGAAACCTTTCCACCATCCGAGAACATTCATCTCTAACCAGGACTCACACTGTGCCTTGGTAAGTCTCAGATCTTAGGTCTCTTGTGGTTGAAGCTCATTTCATCTTGCTTAAGGGGTCAAGGGAGGAGTTGGTCTTGTTATCAAGAGCCACAAGTGGTTTCTATACCACAAAGGAAGCTGTGTAACTGGCTTTCTCTGGATTCTGAAGCCCAGAAATAGAGCTAGGAACATCTCTCTTTTCCTACTGAACCTGTTCTATGAAGAACTCTTTTTTTTTTGTTGCATGATCCTGCTCTGTTTTAGTGAGGGTTCTCTAAAGAAACACAACTGTTAGAATGAATATATACATATTAAAAGGAGATTTGTAAAAATGACTTACAGGCTGTGGTCTGTTTCCCAATGGGTCTGTCTTCCAATGTTAAGGCCAGGAATCCTGTAGTTGTTCAATCAATGATACTGGATGTCTCAACAGTCCCAATCTGGTACTGGAGTCTTAGGGAATTCCCAGAGGGATGCTGATCTTCAGTTTACATTGGAATCCCAAGGAAGTAGGTTCTAATACCAGTGAAGGAATGCCTCAGGAATAAAATAGATGAACTTGCCAATGAGAGTGAGGGCAAGCAGACAAAAAGCAAAAACTTTCTTCCTTCCATATCTTTTTATGTGAGCTGCTGTCAGAAGGTATGGTCCAGATTTAGGGTGGATCTTCACACCTCAAATAATATAATAAAGAAAAATCTCTCACAGCTGCTTTGGGTTTTAGTTGTCTCTAGATGTAATCATGTTGACAACCAAGATTAGCCATCACATACTCAAAGCTTGTTTACATGCTTCAATTTCAGCACCAACAAAGATGGGTTCTTTTTCAATCCCAATGCAGATATCCAAGGGAAGCAAAATTATGGGATTCTGTCAGATTGGGATCGACTATGATGCAGAGTGCACAGATAATACTACTAACTAGGTTTACAGAAACTCAACTTTATGAATTATATATGAGAAATGATCTCCTAGAGAAAGTGGGATAGTTTAGAGGCTGGATGGACAAACCTCAACACATCGGTGCCTGCCCATTTTACCTCCTAAACACTGCACTTTTAGAATCTGAGGCTGGCCCAGGAATTTCCTGGCACATGATAAATGCCACAGGACATGGTAACTTTTTTTGAGACAGATCTCTCTGTGAGCCCTGGTTGTCCAGGACTCACTGTGTAGACAAGGAAGGCCTTGAACTCACAGAGATCTGCCTGTCTCTGTATCCCAAGTTCTGAGATGTGGACATGCTAACTTTGTAAAGCAGAATTCTTCAGAAAGCTTTATTTCCAGGCCAACCTTCAGAGACACTTAGTTTGTTCTTCTGTCTTAGGAGGATGGAAATTAAAGCACTGTCTCTTCTTGTCCTGTCAGATGAATGAGTATGCTTTCTTACTTCTCTATCTACTTTGGAAGGAAAAAGACCCCAAGGAAATGGGGAGGGGTTCTTGTTTGGTTGGTTAATTAGATTTTACTTTGGAGTATTTTTTTATTCTGTCAGCCGGATTTATTTCTCTGGGGCATTTTTGTTGATTCATTGTTTGCTAAATACAATGCATTTGTCTGTGTTACATGGCGGGGGGGGGCTTAGAAAAAAGCAATTGGGAAGCATTTGTTTCAGAGGGGGATAGGGCTGCTGGGAAGTGTCTTCTTCAAGAATTGCTTGGGTCAAAAGGAAGCTGTATCTGGAAGGGGAAGGCTCAAACCCCACAGGGCTATGTCTGTTCCTGGCTATGTTTCAGAGCAGCTGTAAGACATTGCATTGACCTCATCTGTATTTTTTGGTCTTAGCAATCGAACCAACTTTCTCTCTCCACAAAGAAATGGTATTAATTCTGGAAGATTTTTTGCCACTCCTTCCAAAGAAGAAGAAGAAAGCTACATCCAAATGGTAATCTGGTGTTTTTATCTTCTTTTTCTTCTTCTTCAAATCTGTAATCTTGAGAGTTCATTATGAGATGAAAGCATGGTCCTCAAAAGTCTCTGTGCAATCATAAAGCACACTTGATTGTATAAACAGGTCACCATTTTTTTAGATTGGGAGAAAATAAACTTGAAGTTAATTTCCTTTTTTATGTGTATTGTGTGTGGATGTGTGTAGTGTAAGTATGTATGTGTGCATATTGGTGCATGTGCACATGTGTATGCACATATGTGTGAGGGCCAAGGGTTGACATCAGGAGTCTTCCATTATCTCTCTTTACCTTATCTTTCTTTTCCTTTAAGTTTATTTTAGAATTGGCTAGGCTGCCTGGCCAGAGAATTTCAGGGATTCATCTGTCTTCTCCTCCCCTGCAAGTACCTGAATTACAGATGTATGTAATCATGCCTAGCTTTTATATGGGTTCGGGAGACCTGAATTTAGATCCTAACATTTGGGTGCAAAGCACTTTATCTACTGAGACACTCCTTAGCAACCTTGAAGCTGCTTTTCTTTCCTACAGTATTCAGCTTCTTATACCAGTTGAAGTCCACAATATTTCAGGATAACCTAGGACTAAAGACTGTTACGGAAAATAGAAATGGTAGCCAAACCTTTTTTCAAAAACTGTGATGTTCTGTCTGATTCCAGTGGGTTTGCAGTTCCCTAAATATCCAAAGTCCAGGCTGTGAAAATCCATTCATTGGAAGCTTTCTTTTATAAAAAAAATACCTGCCTCTGAACTTTCTGGACCTTCATGTTTTAGGGTAGAGATGTGACATCTTTGTTCTTTGATTAGACATTAACAATTCATGAGTGCTAATATCTCCTTCCTGTCCTGTTGCTCTGTCTATTCTCTTAATGTGTATTTTATTGAGATCATGGGTTTTGAAAATTATTTTAGCCTCTCTAGCAATTAGGAAGCCCTTTAGCTAGAACTATGTCTATTCACAACACAGAAACAGGGAGCTCCAGAGAGAACTTCAGTATGAGTATTAGATTTTAAGGAGATCTTAGCAGGATGATGTTCAAGGCACTGACAATATACTCTTGAGAAGATAATCTTATTCTCCTATGCATGAGGATACTAGGCAATTAAAACAGATTGTATGCATTATGAAATTTCAAAGAATATATTACAATATATAAAAATAAAAGTCTAAAATGAATTGCCTCTAGGAAAGCAACAGCTGAATGCTTCATTTGTCTTATTTGATAAAAGTTGTGCTGTAATTCACTTAACCATATGCAGGTGGGAAGTGACTCATCTATAAATCTGCTGTGTTCTTCCCAATATTTTTTACACTTAATAATGGCCCTTGGGAAACCTCTAGAAGAAAACATTCCTATAAAGGATTCTGAACAGCTGTGCTCTGTCTCTGGAGAGCAGAAAAGGGAAGTGAACCTAAAACATTATGGAATCAAGTGCAGTTATTCCAGACACCAACAGTTTGCTTCTGATATTTCAGACAGTACTCCAATATAGTTAAATATTGACTGCCTGACTAGTAAGTATAGGTAGTCAATGAATGTGTATTACTGAACAATATGGCACAGCAGTGAAGAGCAAGCAACACTGATTGATGGTAGATTTGAGTGAAATACTATATGAAAAAAGTGAAGGGGTGTCTTACCTCATTCAGCTGTATTTAACTTCAGTTAACAATATACTCTTAAATAACTTGTTTATATTCTTTACTTTGTGCTACACGATTGCCCAATATGATAGACAGAACTAACATGATTTATATAGATTTTTTCCATAATCATGTGTGGGTTTTTTTTTTCTTTGGCTGAAGAAAAGTTCTAATCTGATTATTAAAAGTGAGACCAGGTCAGCAGTTAAGATCACTGGCCAGGTTTGATTCCCAGCACCCACTCCAGTTCCAGAGGATCTGATGCCCTCTTTTGGCTTCTCTTGGGATTAGGCACACTAGTGATGCCCAGATACACATGGAGACAAAAATTTCATATACATAAATAGAATTAATTTTTTTGTTTAAAAAAAACGTGAGGCCAGAGACTGGAGGGATGGCTCAGTGGTTAAGAGCACTGACTGCTCTCCCAGAGGTCCTGAGTTCTATTTCCAGCACCTACATGGTGCCTCACCAACCATCTATAACTCTAGTTCCATTTGATCCAGTGACCTCTTCTGGTACAAATGTACATACAGACAACACATCCATACACATAAAATACAGAAAAGAAGTCTTACAAATTGCTTAAATTACAAGGTTTGAAAAACTGATATGTAGAAATAACATTAAAATTATGTTTAGTGTTCTAATTTTCATTTCACAAGAATTGAAGGATATATAAAAAACATTTGAATAGTAGTAAGACAGAATCTGTATTTCAAATCCTGGACTCACTTTTTAAAAAAGATTTTTATTTATGTATTTTATGTGTGTGATCAAGCACATCCATGTGTGCATGTCACAGTGCACATGTGGAGGTCAGAGGACAACTTGTGGGAATAGAATACTATAGTGTTAAAACTCACATTAAGCCGGCCTTGGTGGCACATGCCTTTAAACCCAGCACTCGGGAAGCAGAGGCAGGCTGATCTCTGTGAGTTTGAGGCTAGCCTGGTCTACAAAGAGAGTCCAGGACAGCCAGGGATGTTAGAGAAACCCTGTCTCGAAAAACCACAAAAAGAAAAAAAAAGCCTCATTAATTAACATGTACCATCATACCAGGTTTATTTGGTGCTGGAGAATCGAGCTCAGGACTTCCTGAGTGCCAGGCAAGCACTGTACAGTTGAACTATTAATAAACTCCCCGCCATACAGTACTTTGTACATGTATATGTGTGTATTAGTGTGTATCACATGCAAGAACAATTCAGGGAACAAAATGTACCTGAGGTAAAAGGCTCTCTGCTTTTTTTTCTGGAAACTCTCTCACAGTTTACCTTAGGTATTGTTACCATGGGTCTTTCTTTTGACTGTGAACTGACAGACTGGAATGTGTTTTATATACCTATTGATACTCCACTGGAGAAAACTGATGTTCCTTTTGTCAGCAAGTAACAATTGCAAATAACATCATGGTTAGGGATAGGACCCTGTGTTCACTTCCCCTTCTCAGTGCTGGGACTCCATCTGGTTTGAATCTCTGTAGGTCTTGTGTGTGCTACAGCAATCTCTGTGACTTCATATATCCATCAGTCCTGTTGTGTCTGGAAGACACTATTTCCTTGGAGTCATGTATTACTTCTGCTGCTTATAATTTTTTCACCTCCTCTTCTGCATAGCTTCTTAAGCCTTGAGGGGAGCAGTTTGATGAAGACATCCCATTTAGGACTGAGTGCCCCAAAGCCTCTCACTCTTTACATACTGTCCAGTTGTGAGTCTATTAATTACCATCTATTACAAGAAGTTTGTCTGATGAAGGTTAATCAAGACCCTGATCTCTGAGGATTTTGCTTGACATCCTAACTTCTTTCATTTCCAGTTTTATTTCAATTTGGCTTTTCTTTAGTGATTCTATTTTTTTATTAAATTCTTCTTTCGTGTCTTGAGTTGTTTTCATTATTTCATTCAACTGTTTGTGTTTTCATGGTCTTAAGTAAGGCACTTATTCATATCCTCTTTAAGGTCCTTGAACATATTTTTAAAATGTTTTCTGGGGAAAGGGGATAAGGAAGGAAGAAAAGAAGGGGAGAAACCCTAAAAAGAGAAGAATCTTGGTGAACATATGCCTGTCTACAATTCTCTACTGCATTTCAACTTCTCCCTGATCATTCATCCGTTGTTTAAGTCTGAAGAGCTTATTACTTAATTGTGCGAAGTGCCTTATGCTACGAGACCATTACGAACATCATCTTTACACAGCGCAAGGAGTCAACAAAGTCATGTTCTATTTCTTTTCTTTTTTTTTTCTTTGCCTCTTCATTTGGTTTCCAGTTGAAGTCTCTCTTCCTGTTATACCAGTTCTCGTGCCCAGGGCCGGAAAGTGGGCTAGTGATGTTAGCGCCATTTTCCTTTTCTTTTTATGGAGGAGTTGATTCACAACTGCAGTCCATCCACACTGTAAATACGTGTATTTAAAAAAAAACAATACCAAGTAAAATTTTCTTCTGGGTTGAGTAGACGCACCATCATCGCTCCCAAAGGAAAGAGCAGCCTCTCACTGCAAGAGCCATATGATAAGCCTCTGTGCTCTACAGTAGAACACTAACCTGGCTCACACGCCTCCATGAGCAGGGAGGCACTCGATGTAATGACTTGTCAGAGCCTTGACCCTCTTTCTTCTGTGGCAAAGCGCGTCCCGTAGAAAATTGGATGTGTATACTTTTATAAACTTTGTAAATAAGTTTTTTTCTGGGTTCATATATATATATATATATATATATAAATGTATTTACATACACACACACACACACACACACATATATATATATATTTGGATGAAGGTTGCTGGGATTAAGGGATTAGAATGATTATGGGAGCAGGTAAAGATGAGAGGGGCTCAGTTTTGTGCAACACTAAAGTCTAAAAAGTGCTTTGGCTTCTAACTATAGGAAGCAAACCTCTGCAGGGCCCTGTGTTGGTAAAGGGCCCAGAAGCTCAGGGTGCACTGTGTGCCGCCACACCGCTCTTGCAGGGTGTATGCAGTGGTCTTAGCAGAGAGCAAGGACACTTCAGAAATCGGTGATTCCTGAGAGCTTTGAGAAGCTCTGAGATTTGGTTCTCCAGTCCTAAAAGTTCCAGGAACTTCCCAAGTTCTGTAAAAGGGAACAAAGATTAATCTTGCTCGGAGTATGAGAAGTGTGTGGAGTGCAGTCTTAGAGCAGAGTATGTAAAGTGTGGATTTGCACTTCACAGGACCAGCCAATGCAGCCTCTACGGGCTTGGCAGTTGTGGACCTTAGCTGTCTGCTGTCACCTGTAGTGTGGGAGCGAGTGCCCTTTGCCCTCCTTCAGACATACATTTTTGCAGGAATGGGCAACCCCTGAGAGCTGTTAACTTCCATGCTGCAGAAAGCTGCTTGCCATTCTTTGTGCCGCTTGTCTGTCATTTTGCATTGTAAATCGCTGGCAGATGCTTTAGGTGGGTAGTGTTGCTTTAAATTGTGCCCCTCTCAACATGCTTGATATTTGGCCTGATCTCCAGGCAAAAGGAGTGAGATGAATCAAAACCAGTGAACTTTTTTTTAAGAAATGTTTTTAATTCCCTTTTAACCCAGTATAACAGGTCAGTCAGGAGGCATCTAGGAAACAAAAAAGCAAAAAAAATGCAAAAAAAGAATTTCCATATTCCATCGTTTTCAAAACCTTAAACTATGACAACATGTGTCATGTGTATGCTTTCATGCTTAACTCACCTGAATAAAAGAATCTGCTATTCAAAGTTGCTTTTTGACTTTGCCTAGTTTTTTTTTTTTTTTTTTGGTTTTTCGAGACAGGGTTTCTCTGTGTAACAGCCCTGGCTGTCCTGGACTCGCTTTGTAGACCAGGCTGGCCTCGAACTCACAAAGATTCGCCTGCCTCTGCCTCCCGAGTGCTGGGATTAAAGGCGTGCGCCACCAACCACGTGGTGACTTTGCCTAGTTCTAAAGCAAAACTATTTGTGACTTATCCCAAATTCCTTGGGGATCAAAATCCTACAGATGCCTCCTGATCAGACATAACCCTGACCCCATAACAACTGTACCAAGAGCTGCACAGTACAAACCCCCAAAACGCAAGTCCAGTCAATGTTGGTTATTAAACATAAACCAAATTAAGGAAGTCACTTTTTTAGGGAGGGTGGGGGAGGGGACTTAAAATATCTCTCTTTGAACATATTCACAATTGCTATTTTGATTCCTTGTCTAGTGCTCCAGTTGAATTGCTTTTCTCAGTGTGGCAACTGGTGGTCCCTTGTAGAAACTGTTTCTGTGGGTTGGTAGGTAACACAAAGGAATGGACATGTGATAGATGGAAAAGCTGAAGTCCATCCCTTTCTTGTTGGGCCTCTGTGAAGACAGGTGTGTAAGCTACTATTGTGTCTCCTATAATGCTTTTTAAGTTTTTAAATCATACAGTAAAATTATTCTTTCTTGCTTTGCAGTTTCTGAGTTTAGGTATATAGAGATAGATGATAAATTGACAGACTGATGTTAGATTGGTACATAGGTAGATGGATAGATAGATAGATAGATAGATGAAATTTGTGTAAACTTTACTATACTATAATCACAGTACTAAACACAGCCATCAACCCCAAATACTTACTCATTCTGTCTCTTTATATACTCTTTATACTCTACTGCCACTCCTAATGCCTGGTAGCAACTAATCTATTTTTCATAACTATCATTTTGGCTTGTCAAGAATGTTACATAGAGAGAATCATACTATACTTTTTTATGTTTATTTATTACTTCACGTTACATCTCCATCACGGTATTCTCTTTCCACTCCTCCTGGTTCCACAATCCCACCCTCTACCCCCTATCTCACCTAACCTACTCCTTCTCTGATGTGGAGTGTCCCTACATATCAGCCTTCCCAGTTCAGCAGTCGTATGAGGACAAAGCTTCCTCATGTACTGGGGGCCTACATGGCAGCACCACTAGGACAAATTATCCCACTAACAGGTAACAAAGTCTGTGTTCCTGTTCCTTTTGGTGTGTTGGTTGTAGGATAGTTATCCTGTACTATATGGCTAAAATCCGATTATAAGTGAATAGATGCCATGTGCATCTTTCTGAGTCTGGGTTAGCTCACTCAGAATGAGCTTCTCTGGTTCCATCCATTTGGCTGCAAATTGCATGATTTCTTTGTTTCTGATGGCTGAGTAGTATTCCATTGTGTAGATGTACCATAGGTTTTTTTTTATCCATTCGTTGGTTGAGGGACATCTGGGTTGTTTCTAGTTTCTAGCTATTACAAATAAGGCTGCTATGAACACAGTTGAGGAGATGTCTTTTTGGTTTGCTGAGGAATAATTTGGATGTATACCCAGAATCATACAATACTTTTGAGTCTCCCCTAATTTACTCAGAATATTGTCTGAAATTCAACCAAATGTGTCAGTACTTCTTTCTGTTTTATTGCTGAGTGGCATTTCCTTATATGAATGTTCCACATTTTATTTATCAACTCACTCATTGAAGGACATTTGGATTCTTCAAGTCTTAGGGCAAGTAGAACAGTTATAAACATTTTGTAGTATTTAATAAACAATTTACAGTAGTAAAATATACATAGCACAAAATTTACCATTTTAACCTTTTTTTAGCTACATGAATAACAATGTTACATACACATCACCACTGCTCATTTCCAGGCTATGTTAATACTCTCAAGAATATACTCTTACTCCCCTTTCCCTTTGCCCCTGATAACTTCTGTTGTACTTTATATCTCTATGTTCTAGGTCCCTTATAAAAGTGAAACTAGAGCTGTTAAGATGGCTCAACAGGTAAAGGTACCAGCCTGACAACTGTTATGACCTGAGTCCTCTTCCATTACAAAGACAACTAACCCCACAAGTTGTCCTCTGACCTCTACATACATGCTGTGGCATGTGTGTGCACACACAAATAAACAGATTTTTTTAAAATTGAAAGCATGCAATATTTATTCTTTTATATCTGTCTTTCATTTAGCATTGTGTTTTAAAGATTGATATATACACATATATATATATATATATACAGTGTGTGTGTAAATAGTATTTAATAAGGGCATACTATATTTTCTTTGTCCATTTATTTGTTGATGGACACGTGGGTTGTTTATACCTTCAGGCTATTGTAAAAAATGATGCTGTAATATCAGATACAACAATATATTTGAGTACCTGTTTTCTCAAATCTTTAGAGTATTTGCCTACAGGTGGAATTGTTGGATCATATGCATACATTCTATGTTTAGATGTTACCCATGAAAACCAGTCAGTAAGATTCCCCCTTCAGTAAACTTCAGGACTGACAAACTTCACTCACATATGCAAAGCTTTGAGTTAGTCCTTTAAAAAAATTCAAAATGTATGCCTTTGTGTGTCTGTCTCTGTCTGTCTGTCTGTCTCTCTCTGTCTCTCTGTCTCTCTCTCTCTCTCTCTCTCTCTCTCTCTCTCTCTCTCTCTCTCT
>CAJQZJ010037449.1:581621-608672 GCA_907164525.1 Lophiomys imhausi
TCTCTCTCTCTCTCTCTCTCTCTCTCTCTCTCTCTCTCTCTCTCTCTCTGTGTGTGTGTGTGTAGGGGGGAAGTATGTGCTCATGATTGTAGGTCTTCTTGGAAGCCCGAGGCATCATAACTTGGTCTTTCTTTCTGGAAGGGCAGTGTATGCTTTTAGCTATTTTGTTTTTCAACATGCTACAGATACTTTATTTCCTTTTTTCCAAGTCTTATTTTTCTTTTTATTATTTTTTTATTTTATGAATTTCACATCATGAACCCTGTTCCCTCTAATCTCCCACCTCCCCTCAGACCCACCCTCCATCCTTGCAACCTCCCCCAACATAAAAATTAATCTCATTGTGGAAGCTATAGTGTGTCACAGTGTATTGTGACATTTGCAGGGCCTGCTCTCCTGACTGCTGCAGCAGGTAAGGGGTTGGATCAGCTCTCCTGCTTTCATAACCCCCTCAGGGCCAACTTTCCCATCTGCGACCTGTGGTGAGGGCAAAAGAGTAAAGGGGATCTCTCCCTGGCCAACACCACAAAGCAGACAAAAGGTTGGGCTGACTCTCCCACACTTACTTCCTCAGAGCTGGTTCACCCACAATCCCCACATCAAGGGTCAGCTATAGTGTGTTGCCCAGGCAAGGTGCAGGGCCTGCTCTCCCCAGTGCTGCAGCATGTGAGGGGTAGGGACAGCTCTCCTGCTCTTGTGACCCTATGGGGACAGTTCTCCTGTCTGCCACCTGTGGTGAGGGCAAAAGGGAGGGGGATCTCTCTCTTGCCAGTACCACCACAAAGCAGACAAAAGATAGGGCTGGCTCACCCACAACCCCCACATCCAGGGTCAGGCAGGGTTCTTCTAGTCTCTGGCTTGCTTCTTGTCCTGGGAGCCCATCTGGTGCTTGCCTGGTGCTGGATTTGTGGTCAACACAGGCTAGCTCCTTGTCTAGGACCCATGGTGCCAAAGTGGTATTAGTATCCATCTTGCTCCCCACCCTCCGCCCCAGGAATGTTAGGTTACTATTCATTCAGATGTTCATAGGTCAGAACACTGAATGTAGACATAGCCTCTCTCCTCTGCCACCTACTGATGCACATGTGACACAGCAGCCACATCTATAATGACTCTAGGGGCAGTATACTTTTAACTATTAAGCCATCTCTCCAGCCCATATGTTAGTCTGACGATTTGCTTTTGTTGTTGTTTGTTTGGTTTGTTTGTTTGTTTTTGTTGTTATTATTTTGTTTTTTGAGACAGAGTCTCACCAGGTAGCCCTGACTGACCTGGAACTCACTATGTAGACCAGGCTGGCCTCAAATTCACAGAGATTCACCTGTGTTTGCCTCCTAATGCTGGGATTAAAGATGTGTGCCACTGCTCTTGACTTTGACCATTCATTTTTAAATTAGTGACAACAGTGATTTCATCTGACATTTTGAGAAAACTATGGCATGAAAGACAGGGCCCAAAATAGATGGGAGAAAATAAAACTGTGTTTAGAGAAACCTTTTAAAAAATTGTATTATTACCAATACTCAGAAAGATGAGCTATTAAAATAACAAGCCAGGAATATCTATTACATTAATTAAGAACATTAACAGATTAGAAGTTCCTGCTGCACAACCAATAATATCTGATTTCAGATCCCCAGAACCTACATTGAAAAATATGGACATGGCAACATGTGCCTCTAACCCCTTGCTGTACTGTGTTTAAAATGTCAACTCTTATTCAAATGTGCAGGCCTCAGATCACCCTCTTATGATCTGGTGGCAGCAGTTTGGATGAAGCTCAAACTTGCCTTTTTCCTAAATGCAGCCTAGCTAGTCATTATTTATCTCAGTCTTGTGATGTTGGTTCCTAGGAGGAATACAGAACAGTCAACTCCCTGAGCAATAGTGCTCTTACTTGGACAAAGAAATTCAGCCTGGATTATTTGGCCCTGGATTTCAATTCAGCATCACCAGTTCCTGTGCAGCAGGTAGGAACAGTGATTCTACTTCTGCCTAGATTTTTCTAGTGCTGAAACCATGTGTATTATCCTTAGATTTTAGAAGTACATATGTGTATAATCAAAATGCTAAAATTAACCTTAATCCTGCAACCTAGAAAAAATGAAGTCTCACTATATTTCCTTTAGGGCATTTTCTTTGGGTGCTTGCACATAGATACATGTAATATTCATACTTTTAAAATTTGGAGCCCTAAAAGTTACAGAAAAAATCCTTAGGCAGAGATGAGGGTAGGGTATACACAGGGCTCTTGAGGCATAGGAAGGGCCAGTTTAGGGAACAAAGAATAGCTTAGTCTATCTAGTTGTTAACAAATGATGAAAGGAGTTCTAAATTGAAGTGGATCTCAGTGAAGATCCTTGAATGCAGTTTTAACTCCATTGCGTAGTATTCTCCTCTGTATAGTAAGTAAGGCTCATCAATACTGTGAGGATTTAGTGATTAATAAATGATTTTAGTTATCACTCACTTGAAAGCATCAGTCATAAATAGATGATGGTATTTGAGCAAGGGGTGGTCATGATCCACCCTAAGAATGTATTGTTTGGTGGATAAAAAGCAACCCATTGAACAGAGTATATTTAATGATTCCATTTATGTGTCTCTTTACATTTCCAAACACTGCTCTGACATTGAAGAAAAGTCAGTGAGACAAGTGAGAGCAACAAGTACAGATGCTTACAGCAACAAAAGAACATTTAGCTATCACTACTAAGAAAGACTATTTGCAAGCCATGGCCTTTGTGTTATAGTCTTCAATCCACAGTTCTTGGAAGAGGTAAAAAGAGAGAAAACTGAAATCCAGGATGCTTCTACTTAATGTCAGTACACATCACTTCCACTTGCATCCCATTGATCTAAGCAAATCGAACAACTAAAGAGATGCTTATAAATACACATACATATAATATCAAGTTTCTAAAGGGAGAAGAGAAAGCAAATGTAACCTGCCAAAGAACATTTAAATTAACACAAATTAAAACATTTTTGTTCTCCCCCTTCAGAAACTTCTACTTTCAGAAGAGCAGAGAGTAGACTATGTCCAAGTGGATGAACAGAAGACACAAGCTCTCCAGAGCACTAAGCAGGAGTGGACCGATGAGAGGCAATCCAAAGTGTGAGAGGTGTGGGCTTGGGCAAAGTACGCAACAGGAAAGCTTGGGAATACGTTTGCAGTTTTTCCATTAAAAATACACCAGTGGTCAGTATAGGGCAAAACCAAGAGTAAATGTATGGTTTGGGGAGTCTTGACAAAAACCTTTAGAAAAGAGCTTATGCACTGAGTTCAGGGAATCTAATCTCCAATGCCAGATCCCATGGCAGAGGTTCATTTTTCCAGCATCAGGGATGCTTGCTATTGCTTCCACAGTCAGAAAGAGAAAGAGAAAGAGAATGCTATAGCCACAGATAGAAATGTTTAAAAAATGCCATTCATTCAGGCAGAGTAGGAACAACAACAAAGGATTACAAAAGTGTTTTTCTAAGCATTCTGTTAAAGTTTTGTCAGATGAAGTATTTGGAACAAAAATTGGAACCGGTATTGATACCAACAGGATAACATAATTTGTCTTCAGTATCTGAAATTCTGTTCTATCCTCTACACTTTGATCATAATAATGAATTATCCTAGCAAAGAGGACTTAGAGATGGTCTTGTCACAACCCCTGAAGACATAGTTGAGATGAAGTCTAGGAATGGTGGCAGGTGCTTCTATATCTTTACACAAAAGATTTCACTGGGCCAGGGCAATCCAATGTTCCCAAGGCAATGCAATTCCATTGATGGGTAATGGATCTATCTAGACATTATGGAATGAAAAAAGTTGAAGTGTAACTCTTCAGTAAAGGTTCCATGATGAAAATATCAGATGATAGTAGTAGCACTGGAGACATGGCTTCAGTTTGCTTTCTGTTGCTGTTGCCCTTTGCCCAGCATGCTTTTTCATGTATCATCTCATACCTTCCAAAACACATCAGAAGCAAGACATGCAAAGACTGTTGTTCTCACTTTGAAGAAAAGAAAACTGAGAAGCAGATGAGTAAACATATTGCCCAAGATCACTCACAGAATTGAGACACAATGTCAGGCTTAGAGTTGTACAGACTATGAGTTGTAGGCTTATTCTTTGGCCTTATATTACCTCTGAGAAGTCATATGAAATCCAACAATTGAGTCAGTCTTGGTGACCTGTAGAAAATACCTTCCGACATAAGATGAGCCATCACCTCACTTTTCATGGTAATCTGCACAAATGCTTCTGATATTTGAAAGGGAAGCATTGCCAATGAGGACCTGTGTATGATGTTACAGTACCTTCTAGTGGCCAGTCTGAAATCCATTCTTGACCACATAATCTCCTATGCAATCATCTTTTTTTTTCTTTTTTCTTTTTTTTTTCCTTTGTGAGCTGATTGATACTGGTAGAGGAATTTTTAGCACCTCAGGGAAGACATAAGTTGTTGTTGGTTTCCCTGTGAATGACTCAACCTTTTAAGTGATAGAAATGACCTGAAAAAAAAAATTCACAAAGAGTTCTACTCTCAGATTTCCTGACTGTTTTTCTTCTATACTTGAGAAGTGACTAACAGCTAAGACTGAAAATTTGTCTCTTTTCTTTGTTTCTGGAGGCTGAGGAACCCAAAACAAAGGTGTAAGTAGGGAATGGAATGTGACTTAATCTTTCAGAGCACTTGCAGCTAGAAGATATAACTGAACTGGGAATTAGTAGATCCAGCTCTACCACTTCAACTTGGCTATTGTGTCTTATATATGAGAATAGATCAAATAGGCAGCCAACTCTCTGAGAGTCAGTGTAGCCAGGCTTTGCCATAGGGTGTCAGCATTTCACACTACCTCATATGCAAATAAATGACAAAAATCTTTTTTTTTTTTCATACCATACAAGAAATCACTTTGATTTTCAAAACAGCAAGTTCTGGCTACATCATTTCTTTTTCATGTGAAAAATAGAGAAATTGCTAAGTGTGTTAAATCAGTTCAAGGACCTTAGTACACTTGGACTTCATATCCAGCCCCATCCCATAACACACAGGCCAGAGCCTGTGAGGAGTTTCCTTCTTCTGTCTGAAACTGACAAACAATCATAGAAATCTCAAGCATGAGTCCAAGAATACAGACTACCAATGCCTACAGACAGAAGCTAAGCTTCCACAGGTATAAGATACTTGTGTTTGGACCCTTGGTTACCTGGAAAAAGCTAGTGCAGAAAAATTATAACCATTCAAGTGTCAAGAACTGCATAAGAATGAAGACATAAGTTATAGCTTGAGTTGCCAGCAGGGAATGTCAACTCAATATACAAATTTATTTTTATCTACAAAACGTTTCTAAGAATATATTTTCAGTTACATTTAAAGATTGTATTACATTTAGTATGTGAGTAATACAACCCTTTTAAATATATTAAAAACAAGAGTACTCTAAGTAAGCACTCTTTTACAAGGTAAAAGATGTCATTTTCAGAATGTGTACAATTATGCCCTTCTTTGATAAAACTGCTAAAGGATGGCTGTATAAGAGCACAAAGTACAAGGAATTTTGTAAGCTGGAAGTGGCAAGTACTCCTGAGAAAGTTACCACTGAGTCAAAGTAGTACTATCTAAATCTTGGCTTCTAGTGAAAGCAGTATGTATAAGAGAGGGCTGTATTTCTAACCAAGGGCCTGGTATATGCTATCGGAATGATAGCAGAGGACATTTGGAGTCAAATGTACATGGCTTAGCTGTACACCGTTCAATGGACAACTTTCTGAGAACTCTAGGAACCAATTTAATAGGACAGTGCTGTTAATAACAATTTCACTCTGTTTTCTGTAGCTCCTTTCTATTTTTTTCCCAATGCAGGATGGGGAACAGGAGGCCTTCAGCCTGCAAGTTGGCAAAGCCGCAAACCCAGGAACGGTGAGGAGTTAAGCTTTCCTTAGGGAAGAAGGAGGCCTGAGGCACATACAACCTAGCTGTAGTTGTTTCACTATAGAGCTGGAATCAGCTGAACCATGATGACCTGTAGTTCAGTGTCCAATTGAAGGAAGCCCAACAAGCATTTCTTTTCTTAATGATCTCCTTAGTACCTGTCCCCCACTCATATCATCTTTGTACCTACAATGACACTGATTTTCAATTTTATTTCACTTTTACTATTTCATTTCTGGCACTAATAAAAGTTTTATAAGGAGGAATTGTGACTGAAGCTCTCTCATTATTTTTAAGTGGCAGCACTAGATGTAAATAAGAAGCATGTTTAGAAAGCTGGGTATTTGAATAAAGGCTTCATTATAGTTTTCAGGTATGACAAACTTAATCATACTCAGACGCAATGACATACCCATGTTATTTGACTGCAAATGGTGAGTAGATGGCTGTCACAAACAATGCTTTTACTCAGCCAAATCTTGACATCTTTTTTGCTTCATCAAAAACTAGATCTATGGCTGTGGAGTGGCCAGTGGATAAAAGTGCTTGTTTTGCAAGTGTGAGGACCTGAGTGAGGACACTTTACATATGTAAAGTTGGGCACACTTGCTCACGTCCATAATCCCAGGAGGCAGAGACAGGAGAATCCCTAGAAACTCAAAGTCAGTTAGTAAGATGTACACAGTGGTGAACAACAAAAAGAGAGACTCTGTTTCAACAAGGTGGAAGGCAAAGACTGACATCCAGGGTTGTCCTTTGATGGACATCATGGCATACAGGTGCACCCATGCTCACACATGAATATGCATAGAGATGCACACATCTACATCATACACATATGCATAGAGAACAAAGAAAAATTAAAAATGTTTTGAATAATACCCTAGATTAATTTATAACGGGGGGGGGGGACGACTGGAGAACCCACTGGGATAGTGGGATAGGATGGCTTTCCCAATTCAGGGAGCCCCATCATGAGATAGACATGTATCTAGTCCAGATAGACAAAATGGGCCTTTCCCAATGCTGCCTCCACACACAAACCCCATATCCAGGTGGATGGCAATGGGAAAGGAGTGATCATCTGCACATGTTCCCTCTGCTTTGTTCAACCCAGTTTGCTTCTACCTCCCACTGTCTCTATTTTCATCAATTTTAACATGTTTGTTATTGTGTGAAACAACACAACCAGTATTTGTGTTGAAATTTCTAATTGTTTTAATGTTTGCCCTTACATTTTAAAATATTTCAATTATTTTCAAAAATGTGAGATTTTTGGTTCATTTCCATAATTATAGTGAGGGAAGTCAGAATAATGGTTAACTATATTGGAGAAACTATTATTTTAAAAATTATTTTATTTTTATTATTTTTATTTGTGTGTATGTACAGGTGCTTGTGGAGGCCAGAAGAAGGTGTCAGATTACTTGGAGCTTTAGGCAGTTGTGAGCTACACAATATGTTCTGGAAACTGAACTCAAGTCTCCTGGAAGAGCAGTAAAAGCTCAAACTACTGAGCCATTTTTCTAGCTCCTGGAGAGACTATTATTGATTGGAAAGGAGAATAAAGAATTTTCTGGAATGGAGGAAATGTTCTGATTCTCAGTATGAGTAGTGGTTACATGGATGTGTATACACACACAAAGATGATCAGTCTATAAACTTGGTATTTGTACATTTGTTGCATGTAAAGTATAACATGACAAAACAGTTACCATGGAGGAAGGAAGAATAAGATTCCTGGGACATTAGCAAGTTCCTGTAAGATATACAATTATAAAACAACTAGAAGATACAGGAAATATTTATTGTCTTGGATGTAGAAGACATTAAGCAGCAAGGCATTAAAAATTGTTCATTTCTAAAAAAATGTTCATTTCTATTGATAGTCCCATTCAACTCAACAAATTTTAGCGACCACCTACTATGTGACAGGCATTTTTTAAAAAATTATTTATTGTTTCAGGTTACATCTCCATCATAGTGCCCTCTTTCCACCCTTCCCACTCCCGCCCTCCCACCCTCTACCCCCTAACCCTTCCATCCCACTCCTCTGGAGTGGAGGTGACAGGCATTCTTGAAGGCACTACAGATAGATACACTAGTAAGTGAACTAATACTATCTCTCATGAAGGCACTTACATTGTAGTAGGATATAGTAGTCACTAATGGGCTTTACCAAATTTCCAGGGACCCTTTTCTCTGTTGTGCTACTACTAGCCTTAATGTGCTCCCAATTCTGAGAACCATTATTCCTAGGACACTTGATTTTCTTGTTTTGCTTCTCCCAATTTATAGAATCCAATTTTAATACATTCCCTTCTTGAGAAATGCCCACAGCAATGTTTCCTGTCTGCTTACTTTTCTAGAATATAACCACTTTTCATTGAGTGGTGGAGACTGTGTGCCTACCTAGAACCTAAGTAGGACTAGACAGTCACTACCTTGGTTACTGGCAAACAGCAGATGGGACTCTGACTTCTTTTTTTTGTTGTTTTTTCGAGACAGGGTTTCCCTGTGTAACAGCTCTGGCTGTCCTGGACTCACTTTGTAAACCAGGCTGGCCTCAAACTCACAGAGATCCGCCTGCCTCTGCCTCCCAAGTGCTGGGATTAAAGGTGTGCACCACCACTGCCCGGCAGGGACACTGACTTCTAAGGCAGGATCATACAAGGCAATATAGCCCCCTACTCGCTTTTCTACTTTCCTTTTCCTCTCGTGCAACCTTAGTATGTTTGATGCAAAATCCTTGGCTCTCTGGTCTTTGTGGTCTTGGTTAAAATAATTCAGACAAGGGGCTGGAGATGTGGTTCAGTAGTTAAGAACAGCAATTGCTGCTCTTGAAGAGGACACAGGTTTGTTTTCAAGAACCTATATGACAGGTCACAACCATCTGTAATTCCAGTTCCAAAGGATCTAGCGTCCTCTTCTGGACTTCCTGGGTACAAGGCACTCAGGTGGTGCACATACATACATTGCAGGCAAAAACATCCATATACATATACTTCAGACATGGCATACAGAACATGGTGTAGAAGATAGAGATTATTTCAGAGTAAAATGAAACACATTCTGAAGAGGTGAACGATTGTTGCCCTGTCTGTTTTAGGCAGTTTTTATATTGTTTCTAAAGTCTCTACAACAGGCAGCTTTTCCTGAACAACTCTATCTTGTTCAGGAGACTAACTGGTCCATTTTTATTGATGCTATATGAATATAGACCATTCCTAGGGGCAATGGTATATCCTTTATTCTTTTTCAGAAAGCTTTGGGCTGCACTGTAATTTTATAAGGTTTAGAGCTCCTGGAATCAGGTTTAGATAGTTAGCCATTGTCCTAGTTAGGGTTACTATTGGACCAAAAGCAAGTTGTGGAGGAAAGGGTTTATTTGGCTTATACTTCATATCCTTCATTATTCAGAAAGTCAGGGCAGGAATTCAAGCAGGACAGGAATCTGGAGGCAGAAGCTGATGCAGAGGTCATGGAGAAGTGCTGCTTACTGGCTTGCTCAACTTGCTTTCTTATAGAACCCAGGACCACCAGCCCAGGGGTGGCACCAAACACAAGGGACTGAGTCTTCTCACATCAATAACTGGTTAATAAAACACCCTAAAGGCTTGCCTATAGCCCAATCTTATGGAAACATTTTCTTAATTGAGATTCCCTCCTCTCAGATGACTTTACTTTGTGTCAGATTGACATAAAACTACCCAGGAGAGCCATTAATGACCTTTTGTGTACTTCATAATGTCACATCACATTCTAAAGCCAACAAAAGGACTCAAGTCACATTTTTATCAGTAATTTAAGTACTAGCATTTCAATCCTTGGTTTTATAAGTTGATGATTATGAGGGAAAGGTCCATCCCCAATATCTTCTAAGCTTAATAATATTTAACTAGCTGCCTAACAACCCACCCCTCAAAAGATGAAACTCAAAAATCATTTAGGAGATTACTGACAAAGCCAATCAGTTTCTTCTGGGTGAAATGGAATATAGAAGGGTTAAGGTCTCCATTCTTGCTGACTTTTCGTCTTTGGGTTTATACTATTTCAAAGGTACAGCTTAAGAATTCCATTTCTGTTGTTTTGTATTGTATTTATAGTTATAAGAAAAAGAACCATTTTTTGGACTGAAAGGGAGAGCTGTTGGGGGGAAAAAAGAAATACCTTAAAAAAAAAAAAGAAGGGAAGATTACTGCTAGCAGAGCAACAATCTCTGAGCCAAACTTGAGATTGCCATGAGGAGGGCCAGTGAAGGATTTTAAAAGGCAAAAAACACAAGAAGACCTTGAGTATTTACACAAGAAAGCCAAGAGTTGTTTTACTGTGCTAAGGTTAGGTAGTCAATGCAACTTGAATATCTATACAAGTAGGTTACAGAAGCCAAAAAGCAGTTAGTCATAACATGACAAGTACATGATCATATCTGTACATTTCTGGAATGGGGAGTGGTCACTGAGTCAGGATTACTGGAAACTTATGTTCCAGGGACTGGAGTCAGAGACTAATGCTTACCAAGATGGATGCCTAGAATAAAATGGAGGGGTTTTTTTTAGCCATCATGTGTAGTGAGAATTTTGATTTCTTTAAAAAACCCAGTTATATTATGTGAATATGTTTTTGTTTCAATCCAAGGTATGGGATATGGAACTGTGTCCGATTGTCCACAGCAATTAACTACAATGTGTCTAATGCTCTAGCAAGGGTGTGATTTTGCCAGCTGAGGATAGTTTATGTTTGGAATTCTGGGGACTTTTGAGAGGGTATAAATTCTAGAGCCCCAAGAGGGCCTGTCTGTGGTGACTGCTGTTCCCCATGCTGCTACTGGTTCCTGCTGCTGCTTTTGGTGTTGCTGGATTGCTAGATTGCTGATTGCTGGTTGCTGGTTGGAGATATTCTGACAACAAAGACTGGACTTTCACTTAGGAACCTAATGACCCTAATCAGTAAGAAGTAGTCTAAAGAGCTCTATACCCCCTTTCCCTTCTAACCTTCTTTCTCCACGTGGTACTTAGTGTTGTGGCATTGAAAGGGATGTGGGGTGGAGAAGGATGGTAGATATAGGAACCCAAATAAAGTAGCAAAAATTGCAGTTACAAGTGGCACCCAAACATTTGGCTAGGGAGAATGGGAAACTTGTTTTCTAATGCTATAGAGGACGGGGCAAAGAAAGAAGGGATTAATATCCTGTTTCAGGACACCAGCAAAAAAGTTTATTGCTACTGCCGCCACTGGGTTTTCTCCCACTTTGCTTCCAGAGGGGATTTTCTGTTTTTTCTTTTTCCTCTTCATATATTCTGTTTCAAAAAAGGTTGAAAGAATGATTGAGCAGTTTGAAAAATTGTGGGTGTAAATAAGGAATCTGAAACAAAAAATGGCTGAAACTGGAAAGCCAAAGGATAACTCTATTTTCTCATTTTTGAAAAGGTGAAGAGTTGACTATGCAACTGGAAAAGTTACAGGTAGAGGTGGAGAGGCTTGGAAAACAAATAGCACTGAAAAAGGGAGGAATAAAGGGTTCAGACCCAGTGACTGACCAAGAGAGCAGATGCTTTCCAGAGGATGAAAGAGGGAAACAAATACAAGGCAGATCACTGCCCTGACCAGTTTCATGCATTTTTGCTTTCAAATCCCCACAGGTGGGTTAGGGAGCCTGGACTCTATAAGTTCTAGAGCCCCAAGAGGGCCTGTGGTGGCTGCTGCTGCTCCCCCACCCTGTGGTGCTGCTCCCTGCTGCTTTTGTTATTTCTGGAGTGCTGGATTGCTGGATTGCTGGGTTGCTGGTTAGAGATATTCTAACAATGAAGGTTGGACTTGCCACAAGGAACTAGATGCCCATAATCAGCAGGAAGTGGTCTAAAGAGGTTTGCACCCACTTTCTCTTCTAACCTTCTTTCTCACCTACCTAGGTTGGGGGTTAGAAGGGATTGGGGTGGAGAAGGATGTTAGATAAAAGAACCAAAAGGTCTGGTTATAATCATGGTTTCCTTTAAAAAGTTCTTTTAAAGAAATACCTTAAACTAAAAAAAAGGGAAGAGGATGGGGGGTTAAGGGGGAGGAGGGTGGAAGGGTGGGACTGGAGGGGGGGAGTAGGGAGGGGATTGTGATTGTGATGTAACTTGAAGAAATAAAAAATAATTAAAAAAAGTTCTTTCTGGATCCCTTTTGATGTTGAGCTCTATTAATAGGTCATTGGAAAACATCCTATTCATCAACCACATTTGAGATGAAAGAAAAACCTCCTAATGCACTGTTGTGATTGATTCTAGCCATCTCTTGGAAGAGTGAATGTCCACCATGGAAATTGAGAAGTACTATAAGAGTTAATAGATCCAGCAATTATTTTGTGTACTTTCTTGGGCATAGTCTGGACCCATATAAGAAATGAGTTTTCACCTTGGGTACCATAGGAAGAAATTAGCAGCCAGAACCAAAGACAGGCACTAAATACCACATAACCTTTTTTTTGTTTTTGTTTATGTTTGTTTTTGTTTTTGGAGACGGTGTCTCTGTGTATCCATGGCTGTCTTGGACTCACTTTGTAGTCCAGGCTGGCCTTGAACTCACAGAGATCCACCTGCCTCTGCCTCCTGAGTGTCGGGATCAAAGGTGTGCGCCACCATGCCCCGCTACTACATGACCTTTTAATGAGGGAGGAGCAAGCAATAAAAATTTTACTCATATGCTCACTTGAACAAGTATTTTAGGTCACTTATGTGTTTACTGTCCCAAGAACTCATGTGAGTATTTGGAGGAGAATTCTTTTAAAGTGCACCTCAACTCAACAGTGATAAAGAGGAGTTATCTGTTGGTCCTGATTGTCTCTCCTATGCCTTTTAATTAGCACTTGTTATCCTGGTTAAATTCAGAGTTTAATCTCATGTTTTTTGCAATAATTTTATTAAGTCTTTAAGAAAATCATAGAGCCATTCCAAGTTTTCTAAGATATCATCAGACTGACCATAGTGGTTATACAAGTTTGCACTCTCACCAGCAATGGAGGAGTGTTCCCCTTTCTCCACAGCCTCACCAACATATGCTGTCTTTTGAGTTTTTGATCTTAGCCATTCTGATAGGAGTGAGATGGAATTTTAGAGTCCTTTTGAGATGCATTTCTCTGACAATTAAGGATGTTGAGCATTTCTTCATGTGTCTCTTGGCTATTTTAAATTCCTCTTTTGTGAATTCTCTGTTTAGATCTGTTCCCAATTTTTTGATTGGGTTACTTGGTTTGTTGATGTTTAATTTCTTGAGTTCTTTGTAGATTTTGGATATTAGCCCTCTGTCAGATGTGGGGTTGGTGAAGATCTTTTCCCAATCTGTAGGTGGCTGTTTTGTTTTAATGACAGTGTCCTTTGCCTTACAGAAGCTTTTCAGTTTTATAAGGTCCCATTTATTGATTGTTGATCTTAGAGCATGAGCTACTGGTGTTCTGTTCAGGAAGTGGTCACCTATGCCAATAAGTTCCAGGATTTTCCTCACTTTCTCTTCTATTAGATTTAGTGTCTGGATTTATGTTGAGGTCTTTGATCCACTTGGATGTAAGTTTTGTGCGAGGTGATAAATATGGGTCTATTTGCATACTTTTACATGTCAACATCCAATTAGACCAGCACCATTTGTTGAAGATGCTGTCCTTTTTCCATTTGGCTTCTTTGTCAAAATCGGGACTGGGAGGGGTGGAAAGAGGACACTGTGATGAAGATGTAACCTAAAGTAATAAATAAATATTTTTAAAAATTAAGTGACCATAGGTGTGTGGGTTTATTTCTGGGTCTTCAATTCAATTACATTGATCAACTTGTCTGTTTCTATATCAGTACCATGCTGACCACTATAGAAATCAGTCTGTCGATATCTTAGAAAACTTGAAATAGCTCTACCTCAAGACCCAGCCATACCACTCCTGGGCATATATCCAAAAGATTCCTTACCAATCCACAAGGACATCTCCTCAACTATGTTCATAGCAGCTTTATTTGTAACAACTAGAAACTGGAAGCAACCCAGATGTCCTTCAGCTGAAGAATGGCTTAAAAAAATTGTGTTACTTTTACACAATGGAATACTACTCAGCTATCAGAAACAAGGAAATCATGCAATTTGCAACCAAATGGATGGAACCAGAGAAGCTCATAATGAGTGAGCTAACTCAGACTCAGAAAGATACACATGGCATATATACAGTTATAACTGGATTTTAGACATAGGATTTTAGTATAGGATAACCATCCTATAATCAATAGACCCAAAAGAGCAGGAATAGAGACTTGGTTACCTATCAGTGGGACATGCCACTCTAACATAACTGCCACGTATGCCTCCTGTGTAAGAGGAAACTCTTAGACATCATGTGACTAATGAACTGAGGGGGGCTGATACACGGAGACACCCCACACTGGAGGCATGGGAGGGGTGGGAGAGGGGGTAGAGGGTGGGAGGGGGTGGAGGGAGGGGGTGGCAATGGAGACATAATGAAGTAATAAATGTTTAAAAAAGAAAAAAGAACAAAAATAATTTTAAAAAATAAAAATCATAGAATGTATTTTGAACATACTCCCTCAGCTCCCTCTTACTACCTTCTCCATGTTCCCATTCCTTCTCATCCAACTCTGAGATTACTTTTTTTCTTCTTTCCCTTTCAAGTCTAGTTTGTGTTGTCCAGCTTGTTATGGAACCTTTCCTGGTGTGAGCCTACCAGTGCTCAAAAAAATTAACAAAAAACAACCATGACTCTCCTTCAAATGGCAGTCCCTCCTCAGTTAGTGGTGAGATTATGTGTGTGCCTTCCTCTCTTTAATATATTATGCAGCCTCTGTAACCCATATTCTTTCATAACCTGTTGTAATTCATTGATGCTATAGGTAATGTGGCTTAAAGACAGAACTTCGTCATCTACAAAAGAGTTCTGGATGTAGGGGTGCCTATAAGAGATTGAGGGCCTATATGAAATCTAAGGAAGTTATTGGTCATACTGACTAATAAATAAGATGAATCTCCTAAACATTTCTTCAAAATTTTTATTTATTTAATATGTAAGGTAGTTTTGTCTGCATCTATGTATGTGTACCACATACATACCTGATGCCTGAAGAGGCTAAAATGGGGCATTGGATCCCTTAGGACTGGTGTTACAGATAGTTGTGAACTGCCATATAGGTGCTGGAATCCAATCCAAGTCCTCTGAAAAAGCAGCCTGTGCTCTTAACCACTGAACCCTCCTCCCAGCCCCTGCCAAAGCTGTTAAAATGGATAACTGTAAGGTTATTCTGTTCCACTTTCCCAAGCAATTAAGGTCTCCAAGAGGAATGAAGACGGTGTCTAATTCCCTGAATGATCTAAAAAATAAAGGAGGGGCCATTATCACTTCAAAGAGATCTCAGGAAGCCAAATAGAGGAATAATATCCTGGAGGAGGGCTTTGGATACTTCAGTGGCTTTTTCAAATGGAATTTGGAAGGCCTCTACTCTTCACATGAAAGTAACACCAATAATTTGCATTCTTGACAATGAGGCAATTTTGTAAACTCTTGTGTTAATCTTTATTTGATTATTGTTCATGCCACTGGGCTGGAGTCAATAAGGGAGGAAGTTGAGGTCCCTGAGGATGATTAGTAGCACAAAGAGCAGAAGCACAGAGAAATTGACCAGTGGTCTTGTATTAGTCAGGGTTCTCTAGAGTAACAGAACTTATAGGATGTTTGTATATGTGTGTGTGTGTATGTGTTGTGTGTGTGTGTGAGAGAGAGAGAGAGAGAGAAATATCTATTAGAATGATATACAGGATGTGTCCAGCCAATGGAAGGTCCAAGAATCCAGTATTTGTTCAGTCTGTGAGGCTTGATGACTCAGCTGGTCTTCAGTATACACCAGAATCCTGAAGAAGTAGACTCCATTGCCAGTGAAGAAATTACTAGAAAGGTGAGGGCAAGCAGGCAAAGAGCAAAAGCTTCTTCCATGTCCTTATATAGGCTTCCAGCAGAAGGTGTGGCACACATTAGAGGTGTGTCTTCCCACCTCAAAAGATCTACATTAAAGGTGTGTCTTCCCACCTTAAAGATCCAGATTAGAAGGGGATCTTCCCACTTCAAATTAAGTAAAAGTCCCTCACAGGTGTGCCTCTCCATTTTTGGGGTTTAGTTAATTTCAGATGTAGTCAAGTTGACAACCAATAACAGCCATCACAGATCTTAAATAGTCTTTTGCTATGAAGCACCTGTTTACAAATATGCTACATTCAGTATCACCTGTGTGGTGGCCAGACTAATGAATTCCTTAATGATTTTTCACTGAATAGATTGGAAAAGGCAGAAGAGGTTGTGTTAGCCACTTTTCTATTACTGTAATTAAGTACCATGGCCAAGGCAATTTACAGAAGGGTTTGTTTAGGCTTACGGTTCCATAGGGATAAAAATTCATCATCATCATAGGTGACAGACATAGCACAGGAAGGGTGACTGGAGCAACATGCTTTGAGCTCAGACCTTGAACTGTAAGCACAAAGCAGAAGGGGAAAAATGGAATAGTTAAGTGTATATCTTTTGAAACCTCAAAGAATGCCCCCAGTGACACACTTACTATGATAAGGTACACCTCCTAAGCCTACCTAAACAGTGCCACAAACTGGGGACTAAATATGCAAATGAGGGTATCTCATTCAAACCACCACAGAGGTTTTCTGATTTAAGGTTACATTATCTGATTTCTTGTTTATAACCTGTACATAAAGCTTGGTTAACTTCTTTCAGAGAGTAAATTGAGAAAAGGTATCAGGAGCCAAATGCTCTTGAAGCTCCTTCCTTCATGTCCATTCTTAAGCCTTTAACATAGTGTTCAAGTAGTGTCAGAAGCTCTCTGAGAAAGGGGTTCTATAAACATGTAAGCTTCCCAAAAAGCTATCTGGCATTTTACAAAGTCTACACTAAAGATGCACCCCAGAGTTGCTTCTGTAAGACTGTAAAAAAAGGAGGAAGCCTTCTCCTCCTTCTTTAGACCCTGACCTCACTTCTTCAGGAGACATTCCACAGAACTCAGTCCTTGAAAATACCAAAACTTACATAGCTGGCTGGTTTGTTTTCACTCCCCTCTGATTCCTCATTTTCACTCCCCACTTGCATCACCACCTAACTTAACATACTCTTTGTTCCTTAATCCCCACCTGCGGCTGTCACCTGGCGGGCTAAAAAAAGCTACTCCTTTATGCTCCCACCTTTTTTTGTAGCCGCTTGTGTACTTAAAGGGACTGAAAACTGTTTTAAGGCATTCACTCCTCCACGGAGGTAGTAGAACACTGGGGCGTCGGCCTAAATAAACCTCTTGTATATTGCAATGAATCTGGGACTTTGGTGGTCTCTGGGCGTCAGGTTTTGGGAGCCCCCTCGCAAGTTCAACATTTGGTGCATGGGCCGGGAAATGCCTGAATGCCCCCAGACCCCAGGACTCCAGGATTCAGAGGTACGCATGCTCGAGCAACTCTGTTTGTTTATCTGTCTGTTCTGTGCAAATTGCCGTCTGTAGCCGGTCGCTCTGGCATCTGAGTAGCTGGAATTGATTCCGGTATCTGTATCTGTAGCCAGTAGTTCCGGCATCTGGTGGAACCTCTTAGGAGGCTCCCATCCATTTCCCAGGCGATCTTGCAGCTTCTGTCTGTGTCCTGTGTCGTTCCGTCTCCTCGTTCGTAATTTGTAACCATTATCCTTTTCCCTGACAATCTGATGATGGGACAGGCGCTCGACTCTGCTGTCTTTGACCCTGAGCCACTGGACTGAAGTTAAAAATAGGGCACATGACCTGTCAGTCATAATTTAAAAAAGGAGATGGCAAACTCTGTGTGCCTCAGAGTGACCTACATTTCAGGTTGGGTGGCCACCCGAAGGATCTTTTTCATTAGACAAAGTTAGACAGGTTAGGTCTAAAATTTTTAATCCAGGACCCCACGGGCACCCAGAACAAGTGCCTTATGTCTTGGTGTGGGAGGCTCTGCTGGTCTCCCCTCCTCTGTAGGTTCTGCCTTTTGCTTCTTTCACAGGTCAATCTCCTGCACTCTCTACATCTCCTGTTACAGCTACAGAACCATTGCCTTCACACTCCCCTTCTGAGGTCCTCGCTCTGAATCAGACTCCAGCAGAGAAGGAGCCCATCCAAACAACGGGCTCCCCAAAGAAATCCAAAGAGATTTACCCCAACACCCAAAAGGAGGAGCTACTCCTCCTAGACCTGCCCTCTCAGCTTTCCTCAGGTCCGCACTCCATGCCACTGCATGCACCGCCACACCCTCCCCAACCTATCCCAAGCAGTCCCAGGGGTCAGGGCTGCCCAGCCCTCCACCCCGCTGGAACCCTTGCTAGGAGCCGAGGAAGGGGCCCCTGCCACAGGGATCAGGAGTCAGAGGGCTCCTACCCCAGACTCCACTGCACTCCTGCTCATGGAGTATGGTCTCTCTGATGACCAGGGGAACTGGCCGCTTCAGTATTGGCCATTCTCCGTAGCAGATCTCTATAACTGGAAAACTCATAATCCCTCTTTTTCTGAGAGCCCGCAGGCTTTGACTTCCCTGATAGAGTCCCTTGTCTTTTCGCAACAGCCTACGTGGGATAGATTGCCAGTAGCTCCTGCAAACTCTCCTCACCACAGAGGAGAGATAATGGGTGCTTCTTGAAGCCAGGAAAAATGTGCCTGGCACAGACGGGCAACCAACTCAGCTGCCCAATGAGATTGATGCAGGCTTCCCTTTGAATAGACTGGACTGGAACTTTAATATGCCCGAAGGTAGAGAACACTTGAAGGTTTACTTTCAGGCTCTGGTGGCAGGTCTCCGGGGTGCTGCTAGATGCCCCACCAATTTGGCTAAGGTAAGAGAAGTGACTCAGGGACCAACTGAGTCACTGACGGTGTTTCTAGACTGATTGATGGAAGCTTTTCGGAGATTTACTCCACATGAACCTACCTCTGAGCAACATAAGGCCATTGTAGCCATGGCCTTTGTTGATCAGTCAGCTCTAAATATTAGAAAAAAGCTACAGAGGCTGGAGGGCCTACAGGGATTCTTGCTCCAGGACTTGGTTAGAGAAGCAGATAAGGTGTTCAAAAAGAGAGACAGAGGAAGAAAAAGAAGAAGAAGAGAGAAGACACAGGGAACAGGATGAACGAGATTTAAAAAGAGAAAAAAGACAGGAAAGGAATTTGCGTAAAATCCTGGCCACTGTAGTAAAGGAAAGTGACCAGAGAGACAGGCGAGGTCAGAAAGAAGAAGGATAGGGCAAGAGGCAACCGTTAGACAAGGACCAATGTGCCTACTGTAAAGAAAAAGGACATTGGCTCAAGGATTGCACCAAGAAGAAGAGGGGAGGACCCCCCAGAGAAAAAATTCTGGCTTTAGAAGAATAGGGGAGTTGGGGCTCAGACCCCCTCCGCGAGCCTAGGGTAACTCTCAATGTGGAGGGGAAACCCATCCAGTTTCTGGTGGACACCGGGGCTCAGCATTCAGTCCTCCTCTGAACAGAAGGACCACTATCCACTAAGAGGTCCTGGGTGCAGGGAGCAACAGGGAATAAACAATACCCATGGACTACCCGAAGAAGAGTGGACTTGGGCGTGAGCCGGGTATCCCACTCGTTCCTCGTGATTCCTGAGTGCCCCATCCACTCCTGGGCCATGACTTGCTCTCTAAAGTGGGAGCTCAAATTCATTTCCAAACAGAAGGACCATCAGTGACAGACAGAGACGGGAGGCCGCTTCAGGTCTTCACTATCACGCTGGAAGATGAACATAGGCTCTTCAAAAAACCCCCTCCTCAAACAGCGGATATGCAGGAATGGATGGCCAAGGTTCCCTCAGCTTGGGCTGAACTTACTGGCATAGGAATGGCCAAACATTACCCACCCGTGGTGGTGGAGATTAAAGCTGCCTCCACCCTCTTTTCGGTACCCCAGTATCCCATGAGCAAAGAGGCCAGGGATGGCATCCACCCACACATACAGCAGCTCCTCAAGCTCGGGATCCTTGTTAAATGTCAGTCAGCATGGAACACCCCTCTGCTCCCGGTTCAGAAGCCTGGGACCAATGATTATAGGCCAGTACAGGACTTAAGGGAAGTTAACAAAGGGTTGCCTATCTTCACCCTACAGGGCCCAACCCTTACAACCTCCTTAGCACCCTTCCCCCTCAGCGAATGTGATATACAGTATCGAGTTAGATATAGAACTTTAAACTCATGGAGATGGTTAGCTAGTAGAACATTAAAGTCAGGTGCTAATGGCTTAGCCCTTCTAGCCAGCCTATATTTGCCTTTGAATGGAGAGACCCAGCCTCAGGATCATCTGGACAACTATCTTGGAAATGCCTGCTACAAGGATTCAAGAACTCTCCTACCATCTTTGACGAGGCTCTTCACCATATTTGGCCCATTTCAGGGCCTCCAACCCCCAGGTAACATTGCTTCAGTATGTTGATGACATTCTCCTAGTGGTGGAGACCAAAGAAGACTGCCTCCTGGGAACTAAAAACCTGCTGACTGAGCTCAGATCCCTGGGATACCCGGGCCTCAGCCAAAAAGGCCCATATTTGTCAACAACAGGTCAGTTACTTGTGGTATCTAATCAAAAATGAAAAGAGATGGCTGTCGGATGCTAGGAAAAACACTGTGGCTGAGATACCCGCCCCCAAGACTCCCCAACAAGTCAGAGAATTCTTGAGAACTGTGGACTTCTGTGGGCTATGGATCCCAGGGTTCACAGAACTGGCTGCCCCTCTGTATCCACTCACAAAGGAGAGTGCATCTTTCTTTTGGGGAGAGAAAGAACAGGAGGCCTTCGACAAAATTAAATGGGCCCTGCTATCAGCTCCAGCCTTAAGACTGCCTGATGTGACTAAGCCATTCCATCTGTATGTAGCTAAAAATAAGGGGATAGCTAAGGGAGTCCTGACTCAGAGATTGAGTCCATGGAATCGGCCTGTGGCATATCTGTCAAAAAAATTAGACTCTGTGGCAGCAGGATGGCCCAGGTGCCTATGGATAGTGGCTGCTGTGGCGGCTTTAGTCAGAGATGCTGACAAGTAGACTTTGGGGCAAAACCTTACAATTTCGGCCCCCCATGCTCTAGAAAGTGTAGTGTGCCAGCCTCCTGAGAGGTGGCTGACAAATGCCAGGATGACTCACTATCAGTCACCCCTCCTGAATTCAGACCGCATCAAGTTTATGCCTGCCACAGGGTTTAACCCAGCCACCCTGCTCCCTGACCCTGACTTAGAAGGATCAGCTATCATTCATGATTGCCAACAAGTGCTTGCAGAGGCTCATGGTACTCGCACAGATCTCACTGACCTGCCGCTCCCCGATGCTGAAGCCACTTGGTATATGGATGGGAGCTTCTTTCTTGAAGAAGGTAAGCGCCAGGCAGGGGCAGTGGTGGTAGATGGAAAATGGGTAATTTGGGCCACAGCTCTTCTCCAAGGGACTTCAGCACAGCGAGCTAAACTGATTGCCCTCACAAAGCTCTTGAAATGGCAAAACAGACAAAGATAATTATCTACACAGATAGTAGATATGCTTTTGCTACTGCCCATGTACACGGGGCCATTTATCAACAAAGAGGGCTCCTCACTTCAGCTGGAAAGGACATTAAAAATAAACAAGAGATCCTGGCTCTACTAGCTGCCCTCATGCTGCCAACTAAAGTAAGCATCATCCACTGTCCGGGTCATCAAAAGGACGGGTCCCCTATAGCTGAGGGAAACAATATGGCAGATCGGGTCACCCGAGAAGTGGCTTTGGGAGATGCTATACTTGAATTACTAACTATAGACCCTAATGAAACAGATTCCCCACCACAACTTCAAAACGGTAAGCAGACTGTGAGCCCAAAAGAGGCAGAAGAGATGTTAAAACAGATGCACTGGTGGACTCACCTGGGTACAAGAAAATTAATCACTCTAATTAACAAAACTAACTATGAGATTCCAGGACTTCACAAGATAGCAGAAAATGTTGTCCAAGCCTGTATACCATGCCAGAAGGTCAAACCCAGTCGGGATAAGAAAGAACCCGGTAAGAGACTACGTGGAGACAGGCCAGGGGCCTACTGGGAAGTTGATTTCACTGAGGTGCATCCTGCCAGGTATGGCAACAAATATCTTTTAGTCTTCATTGATATATTTTCAGGGTGGGTAGAAGCCTTCCCCACCAAAAATGAAACCGCCTGTACGGTGGCTAAAAAAATCCTAGAAGAAATATTTCCCCGCTTCAGGGCCCCAAAGGCACTAGGGTCAGACAAAGGGCCAGCCTTTACTGCCCAGATAAGTCAGGAAGTGGCCAGGTATTTGGGGACTGATTGGAAGTTACATTGTGCATATATTCCCCAAAGCTCAGGACAGGTAGAAAGAATGAATAAAACTCTAAAAGAGACCTTGATTTAATTGTCCTTGGAAACTGACAGTACAGACTGGACAGTGCTTCTCCCTTTGGCCCTGTTCCATATAAGGAACGCCCCCTCTCGTTTCCATCTTACTCCCTTTGAGATTTTGTATGGTGCTCCCCCTCCCTTGCTTACCCTTGGAAAAAAATGACCCTAGCTGTTGTCGTAACAATGATTTATATGCCAGATTAAAGGGATTCCAACTGGTCCAGAAGGAGGTGTGGATGCAGCTTGCTGACGCCTATCAACCAGGCACCCCGGAGACCACTCACCCATTCCAGATCAGGGATTTTGTCTACATTCGTCAACATGGTTCCCAGAATCTGGAGCCTAGGTGGAAAGGGCCATATGTTATCCTGCTAACCACCCCGACTGCTGTCAAGGTTGACGGAATCTCAGCTTGGATCCACGCCTCCCACGTAAAGAAGGCACCTAAAGCCTCAGCAGAATGGTGAGTTCACCGCACTTCCAACCCTCTCAAGCTCAAGCTCCAATGATCCTTGGACTCTTATCTCCCCTTTTGCTTACCCAGCTGACTGTGAGTTTCCCCAGCCCCCATGTGCCCAAACACCTCACTTGGCAGGTTTTGTCTCAAACAGGAGATGTGGTTTGGTCTAATTCCACCCTAGCTGCCCCCTGGACGTGGTGGCCAGAATTGCAACCTGATTTGTGCCAACTGGCTGCAGGGCTAGACTACTGGGACATCCCTGATTTTTATTCGACAGGGGGAAAGGACCCAACAACAAAAGGGGTTGCCTGAATGTAATGGAAAGCCAACCTGCTAGCACAAGCCATGTTCTGGGAGTAGGCTAAGGTGTAGAGGATTCAGCTGCAAACACCTCCAGTTACACAATGAACTATGAAAAATCCCAATTTATGTATGCCCTAGGAATAACTCTAGAGAAAAAAGCAGCACATGTGGGGGAATTGAAACCTTCTATTGTGGTGCCTGGGGTTGTGAGACGACAAGAGATACTTACTGGCTTAACTCAAAGAGTGACTTAATACAGGCGACTCGGGGTTATGACTATAAACAACCAGGGCTAAGTCAACACACCTGTACTAGGCCTCTCGGTGGTACTACCTTTGTCCAATATGGGGTCTCCATCCAGGTAGATACTCAGTGAGGAGACTGGAAATGAACAGGCCCATGTCTTAATTTTACTTGTAACCCCCTCATCTTCTGGTTCACAGAGGCAGGAAAAAAACTTACAACTCAATGGATAAGAGAAATAACATGGGGCCTAAGATTATATGTCGCTGGACATGATGATGGAGTGATTTTCACTATTAGACTAAAAATTGAATCCCTGCTGCCCACTGTCATCGGACCTAACTCAGTCCTTAACCAAGGGGTTCTGGTTCCCAGAGCGGTCACTCAAACCCCAGAAAGTCAACAATGGTCAAGGATGCTGACAACTGTCCCCACCTCATCCCTAGACCTACCCACCCAAACGAGAATGCTAAAATTAATCACAGGTGCTTACCAGGCTCTCAATGCCACTAACCCAGGGGCAACTGAGTCTTGCTGGCTTTGCTACACTGCCCCACCACCTTATTATGAAGCAGTTGGGGTGGATGCTGAAGTAAACACCACCCCCTCCTCCGAACAATGTAGATGGAAACAAGGTGGGGAAGCCAAGATAACCCTTTCCTCAGTGTCAGGAAAAGGAGTCTGTGTAGACACTCCATCCCTCTCCCAACAACACCTCTGCAATAGAACTGAACATGTCACAGACTCCTACTCCTCTGGGTACCTCATCCCACCTGATGATGGATGGTGGATGTGCAGTACAGGGCTTGTCCTATGTGTGTCTGTAGCTGTGTTGAATACAACTAACGAGTTCTGCGTGCTGGTGCAACTATTTCCCAGGCTAACCTACCACCCAGACTCTTCCTTCTTAGACACCTATGAGGGGGGGCCATAAAACTAAAAGAGAACCTGTAACAATGACTTTGGCTGTACTACTGGGTTTAGGAGTGGCAACTGGAATAGGAACAGATGCCACAGCTTTAGCACAGCAACCACGATACTATGCTAGGTTACGTCAAGAAATAGATACTGACCTACAAGTACTGAAAGATTCCATTTCAAAGTTAAAAGAATCCTTATCTTCACTGTCTGAGGTAGTCATGCAGAACCGGAGAGGGTTAGATCTTCTATTTCTAAAAGAAGGAGGGTTATGTGCTGCCATAAAAGAAGAATGTTGTTTCTATATGGATCATTCTGGAGTCATTACTGACTCTATGAATAAACTAAGGGAAAGGATAGCCACTAGATAAAAAGAAAGAAAAAGTTCCCAGGGATGGTTTGAGTCATGGCTTAATAAAGCCCCATGGTTTGCCTCTTTAATATCTACACTGATAGGACCCCTCATTATCCTTTTCCTCCTATTCACCCTAGGGCCTTGCATACCAAGCCAACTAGTTTCCTCTGTTAGAGAACGGATCAGCACTGTTCAAGTGCTAATGCTAAGACAACAACATGCTGAGATCCCACTTGAAGAATCAGGCCCCTGATTTCAAGATTGAAATCACTCACTTGAAGAAGAGGGGAATGTAAGACTGTAAAAATTAATGAATACAAGGCCTTCTCCTTCTTTAGACCCTGACCTCACTTCTTCAGGAGACATTCCACAGAACTCAGTCCTTGAAAATATCAAAACTTGCATAGCTGGCTGATTTGTTTTCACTCCCCTCTGATCCCTCATTTTCACTCCCCACTTGCATCACCACCTAACTTAGCATACTCTTTGTTCCTTAATCCCCACCTGTGGCTGTCACCTGGCGGGCTAAAAAAGCTACTCCTTTGTGCCCCCACCTTTTTTGTAGCCGCTTGTGTACTTAAAGGGCCTGAAAACCGTTTTACAGCATTCACTCCTCTATGGAGGTAGTAGAACCCTGAGGCATCGGCCTAAATAAACCTCTTGCATATTGCAACGAATCTGGTACTTTGGTGGTCTCTGCGCATTAGGTTTAAGGGAGCCCTCTCTCAGGTTCAACACTTCTTGCTAACACCCAGCTTTTCCCATCATCTGTTATTACTGACATGGAGTGAAGATTCCCTCATTGCTAATTGCCACTCTCCTTGTCTGGCCAGACTTCACACAGGGTCCTACTAAGGTGATATTATTATTTCTGATAAGAGTTTTACAAACTGCTTGACTCAGTCCAAACTATTGTAGAAGTTAAAGAAGTTAGATAGTTGATAGAAAACATACAGCTGTATGCAGTGAATCCTCTTCCGGAACACTGTGTATCTCATTAGGAGACAGGCCTGAGACAGATTTATGACCTCAGATAGGCTTTCACTCTAGAGATGATAAGACCAAACTCCACGTGTACCATAAAACCAATTAAGGACCCTATACTCTCTCCATAAACTTAAGAGATAATGAGGTTACCAAGAAATGCCTAAATTTAGTACAAATCTTTACGACAATATGCACAAACTGTTTTGTTGTTAATTCCTAATTCCTTGTCAGCTTGGCCATAATATGTTGTCATTTTAAATTTAACTTGTATATAGAAAAGCAATGCTTAACTGAGTGTCTAAATATGTGATTGATAAGTGCCCTCCTATTGCATTGATTTTTCCTGTCCTTGTGATAAATGCCTTTGAACCATGAGATAATTCTTCCTTTGATGTAGAGAGCCTTTGCTCAGGGTATAAAAAGAATGGTCACCACCTTAAAATTGTTATTGCATCCTAGCTTTGTCCATTTCTTGTTTCTGGTGTGAGTGTGTGTGAGAGAGTCCCTCTGTTCTCATCCCTTTGTTATTATTTTCATATAGCTCATGGAACAGGTAAAAACCTCGGAGCTCCACCATCAACTTCTGAGATAAATTGGTCAAAATGTAGTTTAGTCCACTGAACACTCAGTGGGTGGCCTGCCAGCTAATAGGCCAAGCACTTGCAGTAAATTTCAAAACAAAGGCTGTTTTACCACCTCCTGGGCTTGCAGCCCCAACCAAAGGAAAAAAGTTGGTCATTTTAACTCTGGAAGTCACCAGCAAAAGATTTCCTCTGAGCTACAGAGGAGAAAGGACATAGGTCTCTCTCTCTCTCTCTCTCTCTCTCTCTCTCTCTCTCACTCACTCTCACTCTCTTTCTCTTTTCTAAACTAACCAGCATTATTGGTTGTCTCTTGCAACCCCCGAATTTAGAAGGTTTCTGAAAGATGTCAGTCTCCGAGAGCTGTGACTGACCCCTATCGCCGACTACGTACTCTCAGTGGTTTTGTGGATATCAAAGGCTGGTCCTTGACCGAAAGGAGATAAGATCTTATAGAGAGAATTAAACACAAGATGGTTTTGGCACCATATCTGCTCTTTCATTTTCTAAAATCACCTCATAGATTCCTCCTGTTTGTTGGCTATTACAGTGGAGTACTACTATCTAGCAGTGAGGCTGGCAAATGCATTGCCTCTAGTAAAGCTAAGATGTGGGACCTATGCTTGATGGACTATGTCCACCACCAAGGTAACTGTCTCCATATGGCAATATGTAAGCTCATCTACAGTGAGTGTTTATGGTCACCTGTTTGCCCCAAGTTCCAAACCACTAGTTAAGGCTATAATTCAGCCAACTATGATAAGGTTCCAGGAGGCAGATGTTTGGCCTCTGTGATAAGTTGCATAATGGGTTCATTGTTCCCAATTTTCATATAGGAGCTGTCATCAATGAATCATATCACCCATGGA
>CAJQZJ010037449.1:673672-792718 GCA_907164525.1 Lophiomys imhausi
GTGTGTGTGTACAAACAAATATGTGAAAAATAACAAATAAATAAATATGTGGTGTTTGTATAAACAAATGTGTGATGTGCAAATGTGTGTGTGAAAACAATAACAAAAACAAAACTGGTACATTTTCTAACCAACTGCTCAATTAGAATCAATTAGACCAACTGCTTTAGAATTAATAAAGAGGCAGAAAAAGAAAGATTATATATTTGGGACAGGGTATCATGTAGCCCAGTTGACCTTGAACTTCTCGTATTTCTTAGTTTGGGAAGCTGCAGGCCCTGCACTTCCTATAAAATCAGATATATTATCCCTCTCAGGTCTCTGAGATGGTTGAAGAACAGACAGCTAGAGTCTCATAATTAAATTTTGAGTTGTTTAGGAGTCAAGAGAGTGTTATAGATCTAAGAAGATACTTTTAAAATTGTGTTGCAAGTTAGTATGAATGTTGAATCAGATATAGACCTTTAAACTCATGGAGATGCTTAGATAGTAGAATGTTAATGTCAAGTACCAAATACATATGGACTGGACATTGGGAATGTATGTTAAGCCATATAACCCTCATAACTGTGGCCTAATTACCTCTGTTGTACTGTATTGTATTTGTTATTATAAGAGAAAGAGCCATTTGTTGGACTGAAAGGGGAAACTGTAGGGGGAAATAAGATATACCTTAAACTTAAAAGAAAAAAAAAAGGGAAGAGGATGGGGGGTTGAGGGTGGGAGGGTGGGACTGGAGGGGGAATAGGGAGGGGACTGCGATTGAGATGTAACTTGAAGAAATAAAAAATAAAGGAAAAAAAAAGAAATAAAATGAGAAAAAATCCACTTAGTGTAGGCTTTTCAATTTTAAGACATTTCTTCTTCTCAAACTGAGTGCCACAGCGCACATCTGTAATCCAATCCCATTGCCCAGGAGATAGAGGCAGAGGGAGCTGGAAAACAGCCAGGCTCTGCATTACCACCTAACTTAACATACTCTTTGTTCCTTTATCACCACCTGTGGCTGTTGCCTGACAGGCTAAAAAAAGGTACTCCTTGGTCCCCCATCTTTTTGTAGCCGCTTGTGTATTTAAAGGGCCAGAGAACCGTTTTACAGGGTTCATTCCTCTACGGGGGAGTCGAACCCTGGCGCGTCAACTTAAATAAACCTCTTGTCTATTACAGCGAATCGGGGACATTGGTGGTCTCTGGGAGTCAGGATTCAGGGAGCCCCTCTCGGGTTTAACAAGACCACTGATTTGAAAAAGAGCAAGGAGGGATATGTGAGAAGGTTTAGAGGGAGGAAAGAAGAGAGAAATGATATAACTGTATTATCTCAAAAAATAATTTAGAAATAATAAAAATAACAAATCCTATCATCTATGTCAGGCAGCTCTCAACTCTCTGACCCTCCAGCATCTGCAGGCATCTGTGTGTACTCATGTGCACATACCCTATACAAGACATACACACATACACAAAATTTAAAAAAAAAATACAAAGAAATAGTTTTTAAATGACAAAGCCAAGATTTCACCCTGCTAAACTCTCAGAAGTGCTCTATCATTTGCTAAACATATTAAGCTTGCTTAAGCTGCTTCTCACCTGAATTCTTCCCTTGAAGGTAACAAACAGTATGGGTAATTAATTCTGGCACAATAACAATGTCAGTAGTTGTGTACCTACTTTTGTTTCAGCTGGCAGTCATTTTCAGTTTTATCTCTGGTGAAGCTAAATGTGTCTCAGTTATTCTTTAAGAACATCCTTATATTTCTGGGACAAGATGTTTTGGCTCATCTTGTACTTTCTCTGCCCTAATCCTGGAACCTGTCAATTCTCTAGTAAACCCCCTTCTCTGCAGTGAAGAAGAATGTTACAAAACCTCATCTTCCACAGCTCAGAGCTCCTCATTTGTATCTTAAGCTGTGAATTCACCCCATTAACTCAATTATTCCTAGATAGTGTAACTACTTTTCACTCTAGGTCAGATATAAGTTCCTTAGAATCTCTGTGATCCTGCCCGTTATAGCCACAATGGCCAACACAGTGATCAGCAATCCTCTAGAGCACTGGTTCTCACCCTTTCTAATGCTATGATTCTTTAATACAGTTCCTCCTGTTGTGGTGACCCCCAACCATGAATTATTTTTGTTGGTACTTCATAACTGTAATTTTGCTACTGTTATAAACTGTAATGTAAGATATCTTATATACAAGATATCTAATATGCAATACCAAGGGGTTGTGACCTACAGGTTGAGAACCACTGCCTTATACAGTAGTGACAGAACTCAGTCCATTGTGACATTGTAATGTAATGGGAGTTAGATTTGGTGAATATCTAGGGGCTTCTAATACAGTCTCTTTAAAGGGAGCATGGAGATCAGTCTAGCACCTGTGGGCATTTGGCATGGTAGCATATAGACTAAAAACAGGATTTATGGCTTGACGATGTTTTCAGTTGCTAATAGGGATGAAGTGGGTGGAACTTAGATTAGACTGAAGCCAGGTGAAACCAGGAGAGACCCTATTTAAGGACATAAGGGTGGAACCTGAACTGCTTGTTTTATCTGGCGGAGCCAAACAGGCAGACTGAAAAGCGGATCCCAAACGGAACTAGAAAAATACTGTCAGCTCTGATCCTTCAAAAGAACAGCTTTTACCCTGAGTTGGAAAAAAGCTGGTGAGCAGAGAAGGCCTCAGCAAGGCAGCAAAAAACCAAGGACTAAACCTCAGCACTTGCCCTGAGGGGTTCAACTAGTTCAAAGCCTGAATCGAACCAGGGCTGGCCCCCACCCCACAGGTGCAACAGCAATGGCAGAGCAGCTGAGACAAACTGACCACATTGACCTACGGGCAGGTGAGATGCCTAGAGAGAAGGCAGCCTCCAACCTCATTTAGCCAATTACACTAAAGGACCTACCCTGAGGTGTTCCTGAAGAAAGACTGTTTTGTTTTGTTTTCAGGTCCCCCCCCCACCCAGACACGGTTTCTCTGTGTATCCTTGACTGTCCTGGACTCACTCTGTAGACGAGGCTGGCCTTGAACTCACAGAGATCCACCTGCCTCTGCCTTCTTAGTGGTGGGATTAAAGGCATGCGCCACCATGCCCAGCAATTACAGACAGGTGTGAACTGCCATGTGGGTGCTGGGATTTGAACCCAGGTCCTTTGGAAGAACAGCCAGTGCTCTTATCTGCTGAGCCATCTCTCCAGCCCTCAGAAAGACTGTTAATCAAGTGCCATAAAAGGACCTACAATTGAGGACCTGCCCCAGAGACTGTATCCTTCTAAAAGATAAGGGTTAGTTGTTAGATAATAGGTGTTTACAGTTATATTTAGGGTTAGTTGTTAGGTAATAGAGGTTTATAGTTATTCTTAGGATTAGTTATTAGATAATAAGTGTTTATATTTGTTATAAGTGGCCATAGTTATTAATGAATACATTTGCTATTAAAGTTTCAACTTCATTGTAAACTGTCCTAAACTCTTCTTCAATCACACAAATTATTTAAAGCAAATCTTCTTACCCTTTCCACATTTGGGTCCCCTTTCCATTAATATACTTACTATGGAACCAATCTTCAGAATCCATCAGGCCACCATGAAACATGACACACTTTCCTCACACTCCAAGACACTGTCGTTCTTACAAGGTATGCCTTTCTCTCATAGGTCTGTGAATCCTTCAAATCCTTCTCATATAGGACACTGCTGTTCTCAGCAAGGAACCATTCTTTATACCAGGCCAACTCTTTCCACAATGTCCCTGCCCTCCCATGAGGCTCACAGACCTAAGAGCTTTGGGAAGCACAGGCATATGGGATAGGGGTAGGAGGAAAGATTATCAGGAAAGTCTGTAGGGCTGTTATTTTTTCTAATGATCCCCTATTCATATCTAGTGATGACTTCAGTTGCCAGCTGTGTCTTCCTTACAAATGCCCAACATCTTTTATAATTTTCTGTATGTCTGATGTTGTATTTGTATATGTGCTAATATGTGGGATCTCTGCATACATGCAGGGGCCAGAGGAAGATGCCAGGTGTCCTGCTTTATCATCTCCTCCATAGTCCATTGAGACAGGGTCTCTTCCTGAACCTGGAGCTAGCCTAGCAGTCAGCAAGCCCCATTCATCCCTCTGTCTCATCCTTCCACAGTGCTGGGGTTCAAGACAAATATAGCCATATTCACCTTTTCCCATGAGTGCTGAGGATTCAAACTCAGTCCAACATGCTTACCCACTGACCCATCTCCACAGCTTCTCTTGTTTTATAGGATGTCTCAGATTTGGTCTAGTGATATGAAACCATAGGTAAAGGTGCTTATACCATGCAAACCTAACAACCAGAATTCCATCTCTGGAATCCAGGTAAAAGCATACAGGGTGAACACTTCACAAAATCACAGTTTTACCTCCACACACATGCTGTGGGACTCATGCATTTACTATACATACATCACACAAACACACACACAATAATTTTAAAAGATGTCTCAGGTTTGGGCTGACAAGAAAGCTCAGTGGGTAAAGGCATTTGGCTCTGTAGAAAAATGGCTAGATAAATTATTTACCAGTATTTAGATTATAATTAATTGGTCAGTGGCTGTTAATCCTTAACCCACCATTATAAATGAGCACACGGACACCACATGGATTTTAACAAGCCTTGGCCTGAATTGTGCAATCTTAGCCCATCTAAGCTAGCTCATAATTTTATTTCCTAAATACAACCCCATATATACATATGTCCCTTTGGACTGCTATTCTCCACATTATGCTGATGTTTCAACCCACGTGGAATGATCTTTTTAAATCTACCCCATCATGTGTGTCCTCCTCCCTCCTGTTCCTTGTTCCTTCTTCCAATCAACCTCTCTGCCTCAGAAGCCCACAAAACTTGGTCCTGCCTATTTCTGTCTTTGCCCAATCTCAGGCCTCAGCATTTATTCAACCAATCAGAGACAATGTAAGTAACAGACAGAAAGCAGGACCAATTAATGAACATTTAGAATGCTTAACATCACCCCATCATGGCTCCCTGATGACCTGAGTTCAATCCCCAGGACATACATGATAGGAGAGAACCAATTCTACAAGTTCTCTGACCTCCACACACATGTCATGGTGTGCCTATGTGTACATATAAATAATGGTCATTTTTTTTAGTATCTTGTTTACCTTGAATAGCTCCTGTCTCATGTCTGAAATAAGTCATTTCTCCAAGAGGCCCTGATTCCCTTTAGTGAAAACATTTCCAAAGAAATCTTTGTTTTGTTTTCATTTTATTTAATTAATGATGCTACAATAATTCTTAGTTATTTGAATATATATATATATATATATATATATATATATGAGACCCATCACTGAGTTTTCTATTTGTAAATGTTTGAATGTTTGTCCTTCCACACCTGCCCAAAAGATGAAGGTCAGGCAGCCCTCGTTGTGTAAAGGCAACCTTAAGAGATGGATCTTATGGCTAATTGGTTATAATAAAGATCTGACAGCCAATATCTGGGGCAGGAAGTACAAGGGTGGAACTTCCAGGCAGAAAGAGGGATGCAAGGAGAAGTAAGCAGAGGAGATTCAGAAGAGACATGGAGGAGAACAGAACAGATGGGAAAAGAAGCAGGGAGGTAAAAAGATCATTTCCTGCCAGGAAAGTCAGGTTAAGTTAGAAGCTAGTTGACAGCTGCCCAATGAAAGGCCAAAATCTTTAAACTGTATAGAAGTTTCCATGTCTTATTTGAACTGCTAGCAGATCTTTAAAAGCCCTGGAATAAGCAAGATGGTTTCGTGGGTAAAGGCAAATACCACCAAGCCTGACAACATGAGTTCAATCTCCAGGGCCCACAAGATTGAAAGAAAAACCTGACTCCATCAAGTTTTCCTCTGACCTGTACATATATACATGCGTATATACGTATACACATGCACAGATCTGCCTGCCTTCCAAAGGAGACCAACAGGCACCACTAACAACCAGAGGGCTAAATGGTGTGTGTGTGTGTGTGTGTGTGTGTGTGTGTGTGTGTGAATTCTCACTGATTCTTTCAGTAGAGTGTTTAGCATTTATGAATGTCAATGAAGGCAGTCTTGGTGCCACCTGCAATTGTGTAATTCTTGCTTTGAGGCCATTTCAAGATGAGAAAAAAATACGTTTTGTTTTGTTTTTTCAAAAAGAAAAATCAGCCGGGCGGTGGTGGCGCACGCCTTTAATCCCAGCACTTGGGAGGCAGAGGCAGGCGGATTTTTGTGAGTTCGAGGCCAGCCTGGTCTACAAAGCGAGTCCAGGACAGCCAGAGATATTCAGAGAAACCCTGTCTCGAAAAACCAAAAAAAAAAAAAATCAAAAAGAAAAATCAACCTCATGCTAATATTTCACACTCAAAGTTACATACCTTATACTTTGTGTTTATAGTCACTTTCTTTAGTTTCTTATTCCTTACATGTTCCCAAAAATTTTCTTCAAACATTTTTTGCAGTGCTAGAGACATAAACCAAGTGTATCCAAGTGCCTTAACACTAAGCCTCATCTTCAGACTCTTTTTTTTTTTTTTTTAGGTTTTTCGAGTCAGGGTTTCTCTGTGTAATATCCCTGACTGTCCTGGACTCACTCTGTAGACCAGGCTGGCCTTGAACTCACAGAGATCTGCCTGCCTCTGCCGCCTGAGTGCTGGGATTAAAGCATGTGCCACCACGCCTGGCTCTTTTAACTTTTTTTAAGATTTATGTTATTGATGCTGTCCTATGAGTTCCAACCTGTAGCCCACAGCTCTTCCGCCTTCCCAAGGAGGCCTGCCAGGCCATAGGAACATTCAGGCCCACCTGTGGCACAGTCAGCAAAGATGAGCAGCGAGCTGCTCCCTGAGCTCCATTGTCAGCTCCACAGGTCTGCCTGCCTTCCTATGGACACCAGCAGGCACCACTGACAACCAGAGGGTTAAAGGCCACAGTAAGAACACAATCAACAAGAGCCAGGGCAATATGGCACCACCAGAGCCCAGCCATCCCACTACAACAACACCTGGATATCCTAACACAATGGAAACACAAGAAGATGACCTTAAATCCAATCTTATACAGATAATAGAGGCGTTTTTAAAAGGAAATGGTGCCAGATATGGTGGTGCACACCTTTAATCCAAGCACTAGGGAGGCAGAGGCAGGCAGATCTCTGTGAGTTCAAGGCCAGCTTGGTCTACAGAGTGAGTCCAGGACAGCCAGGGCTACCCTGTATAGAAAAAAAAACAAAAAATTAAAATTAAAACTTGGGCTGGAGAGATGGGTCAGTGGTTAAGAGCACTGGCTGCTTGTCCAAAGGACCTGAGTTCAAATCCCAGCACCACATGGCAGCCCATAGCTGTCTGTAATTGCCAGGCATGGTAGTACACACCTTTAATCCCAGCACTCTGGAGGCAGAGGCAAGCAGATCTCTGTGAGTTCAAGGATAGTCTGGTCTACAAAGTAAGTCCAAGACAGCTAAGGATACACAGAGAAACCCTGTCTCAAATAAATAAATAAATAAATAAATAAATAAATAGGAAATGACTGCCCCTTAGAGGCATTGCAGATCTGGCTGCTATGTCACATGTGCATCAGTAGGTGATAGAGAGAAGAAAGGCTATGTCTACATTCAGTGTTTTGACCATGAACATCTGAATGAATAGTAGCCTAACATTCCTGGAAAAAAAGCAAGCTGGAGACCAACACCAGTTCAACGCCATGAGGCCCAAACAGGAAGCTAACCTGTGACGACCAACAGTGTAGTACCAGGCAAGCACCAGATGGGCTCTCAGGACAGGAAGCAAGCCAGAGACTACAAGAACCCTGCCTGGCCCTGGATATGGGGGCTGTGGGGAGCTTGCCCCAAGGGCATGAGTGTGAAGAGCCAGCCCTGCCTTTTGTCTGCTTTTCAGTGGTGGTATTGGTGAGAGAGAGAGATCCCCTCCACTCTCTGATGCCCTCAACACAGGTAGCAGGTAGGAGAGTTGGCCCTGATGGGCTCATGAGAGCAGGAGAGCTGGCCCAACCCTTTACCTGCTGCAGCACTCAGGATAGCAGGCCCTACACCTTACCTGGGTAGCACAGTAGAACTGGCCCTGGATGTGGGGTTACAGGCCCAGAACCAGGGCTTTGAGTTGGCCCACACCAACATACACCCCATGGATGAACTGCTGGAGTGCATGAAAAGGCCAGTTCCACAGACACAAAACTACAGGATCTCCATGGTACAGGACAGCAACAGGATATCTGAGAGGAGTCCTGGTGAGGTTCCAATATTGACAAAGTAGCAGAAGCCAGAGGCCTCATACCAGACCAAGGAGTCATTAGAATGGACATTTTCAAGTAAAAAAGTGTGGGCAAATGGAATATTGTGAGACACACTACAGCTTTCACAATGAGATTTTTTTTATGTTGGGAGAGATTTCAAGGGTGGAGGATGGGTCTGAGGGGAGGTAGGAGATGACAGAGAACAGGGTGCATGGTGTGAAATTCACAAAATAGAAAAAAAAACAATGACATCATGAAATTTGCAGGCTAAGGAATGAAACTAAAAAAAAGAAAATCATCCTGAGTGAGGTAACCCAGACCCAGAAAGACACCCATAGTATATACTCACTTATAAGAGGATATTAGCCATAAAGTACAGGATAACCAGACTACAGTTCATAGACTCAAAGAAGCTAAGTAACATGGAGGGCCCAGAGGAAGATGCTTAAATCTCACTCAGAGCCGGGTGGTGGTGGCGCACGCCTTTAATCCCAGCACTTGGGAGGCAGAGGCAGGTGGATCTTTGCGAGTTCAAGGACAGCCTGGCCTACAAAGTGAGTCCAGGAGAGCCAGGGCTACACAGAGAAACCCTGTCTTGAAAAAAAAACTCACTCAGAAGTGAAATAAACATTGGAGGTGGATGGAGGGAGGGAACTGAGTGGGAGAGGGAATGGGGAGAGGAACAGGAAGGATCAAGTGTAAGGAGGACTGACAGAGAAAGAAAACTGAAATTGGGAGGGGGGGCAGCTCTGGGAGGAGCCAGAAACCTAGGACAAGGGAAACTCCCCGGAATCTATGATGATGACCCTAGCTAAGACTTCTAGCAACAGGGGACATGGAACCTGAAATGGCCATCTTCTGTAACCAGGAAAGACTTTCAATGGAGGGATGGGGACACCAACCCAACCACAAAACCTTTGAGCCAAAATTTGTCCTGCCTACAGGATATGCAAGGATAAAGATGGAGCAGAAATTGAGGGAAAGCCCAACCAATGACTGGCCCAGCTTGAGACCCATGCTATGAGAGGGAGTCAACTCCTGACACTATTAATGATACCCTGCTATACTTGCAGACAGGAGCCTAGCATAACTGTCCTCTGAGAGGCTTCACCCAGCAGCTGATGGAAACAGATGCAGAGACCCACAGCCAAACATTAAGTGGAGCTTGGGGAGTCTTGTGGAAGAGTGGGAGGAAGGATTGAAGGAGCCAGAGAGGTCAAGGACACTACAAGAAAACCTACAGAGTCAACTAACCTTGATCCATAGGGACTCACAGAAACTGAACCACCAACCAAAGGGCATGCATGGGACAGACCTAGGCCCCCTACACATATGTAACAGATGGGCGGCTCGGTCTTCATGTGGGTATTCTAACAAATCGAGCAGTGGCTGTCTCTGACTCTGTTGCCTGCCTCTGGGTCCTTTTCCCCCAACCTTGTGCCCATTATCACTCACTTCTCACCCCATTCATCCCCAGGGAATTACCTATTGACTGTTTTATGAGACAGGATCTTGGTATGTAGCCTAAGCTAGCCTAGAACTCACTAATATCTTGCTTCAACTTTGAGTGCATACTCTACCATAGACAGGTCCAACTAACTTTCCTTCTAGCAGTCAAAACGGAACAGAAAATTTAGACTTGGGTCTAAACTAAAATTGCTTTGCAATTTTACAGATGAGGAAACCAAGGCTTGGAGATTTCATTAATATCCAGATTGGGACTTGTCCATATGACCCTGCTCAGAATCGGTTTCCTTAACTATATATTATGAAGCTCACATGATCTATTCTTCCAATTCTGTTTTTCTTACCTGAAACCAAGTCTTGCTTTGTAGCCCAAGATGGCCTCAAACTAATGGTACTCTCCCTCTCAAATGCTGGAATTGTGTGTACCACTATACATGATGTCCAGAATACTCATTCAAATTCTGAACAAAATGTTAATCAGGCATAGTGGCACATATTTGTAATCCTAGCACAGGAGAGGCTGAGGCAAGAAGATGGTTGTAAACTCAAGGCCACCCTGGATTACATAGTAACTTCCAAGCTAGGCAGGGCTACAGAGTAGGACTCTATCAGAGATGGGTAGGGAAATAAATCAAGAAACTGATAACCTGAGATTGCAGCTCAGTAGTGGTATGCATGCTTATCATATGCAAGACCCTGGATTCCATGCCAAGCATCACACAAAAAAAAAGCTATAGTCACTACAATTCTCAAATAAGATTTCTATACTATAATTTCTAGTACATTAATATAATTTCTATAAGTCACCAATTATGGTGACAAGTGATGTCTATGAAAATATAGGCAAGGGAATCCCGATGTCACCAGCCTGAAGCTCAGTCATCAGTAAACTCGCAGATATTCCTATGCTGATCTCCTGTCTAGGGTATGTGATTAAACTAAATTGATAGGCTTCTGTCTCCTTGAGCTTAGACAAAGCTTCTAGCTCCTTCTAGTGGAAGGAAAGAAAAAAAAAACAGAATAGAAAAGGTTTTGATGTGAGTTAAAACAGGGAATTGTGACTTTAGGATGAAGTCATCAGAAGAAAGAACTTTTGTTTACACTTAGATAAATGACAAAAAGAAGTTGACTGTGCAGATTAGGGGACAGAGCCTTCTCAGCAAAGGAGACAATAGGAGCCAAGGCCTTAAGAAACAGAAGTGCTAACTGGGTTTGAGGAAAGGGGGTAAAAAGGCCAGTGTGGAATGGCTGGGCTTTTAGGGAAGTTAGATCAACACAAGGCTAAGAATGGAGTTTAGACCTCAAGCAATAGAAAATCAGTGGAGGACATTAAGCAAAGTATAAACAGATTTACCAGGCCATGCTGGTTGCTGGTAAACAATGGATAACAAAGACCCTGCAGTCTCAATGTGAAACCCCACCCAAGAGTTAATGCAAGATGAAGGGACCCAGGACATCTCACACTGAGCACGGTTGCATTAGAAGTGAATACTGAACAGCTTCTCTCACAACTCTGACTTCCCCTTTCCCTAGTCCTCCCAGTGATAAGTAGATGGTCCAGGTACCCAGGTGTGAAAACAAAGGCCCAGCAGTCACTAGATGCCTCTTCCTCTCTCCTTAATATCCATGATGTTGGCCACAGCTCCATACTTAAGACCCTCATGCTGCTCTGACCATCTCTGCAGATCAGCTCTATAACTGTCAGTAGATACCGAACAAAATGCTTCCATAATGTTTCCAAATATCCACCTTTGTGTGACATTGGTGTGCTTATAAAAAGGAAAAAGACCCTGCCCCTAAGAGGCATTGCAGATGTGGCTGCTATGTCACATGTGCATCAGTAGGTAGCAGAGGGGAGAGAGGCTATATCTACATTCAATGTTCTGATCTGTGAACATCTGAATGAATAGTAGCCTAACATTCCTGGAAAAAAAGCAAGCTGGATACCAACACAATGTTGGTGCCATGGGGTAGCCTGTGATGACTACCAGACCAGTACCAGGCAAGCACCAGATGGGCTCCCAGGACAGGAAACAAGCCAGACACTAGAAGAACTCTGCCTGGCCCTGGATGTGAGGGTTGTGGAGACCCAGGCCTGGGGTGAGATCTGGACCAGATGGGGTCAAAAGAGCAGGAGAGCTGTCCCTCCCACTCACATGCTGCAGCACTTGGGAGAGCAGGTCCTGCACCTTGCCTGGGTAGCCCACTACAGCTAGTCCTGGTTATGGGGGTGTGGTTGAGCCAGCCCTGCCTGCTATGTGGTGATATTGGCTAGGGAGAGATCCCCTCCTCTCCCTTTTGCCCTCAGCAACATTGGCCAACAGGAGATCTGGCCCAGATGGGATCACAAGAGCAGGAGAGCTGCCCCCTGCCCCTCACATGCTGCAGCACTCAGGAGGGTAGGCCCTGCACCTTTCCATAGTACAACTGGCCCTGCAAGTGGAGTGTTGCAGGTCCAGAACCAGGGCTTTGAGTTCGCCCACCCCAACATCTACCCCATAAATGAACTGCTGGAGTGCAAGAAGAGGCCAGTTCAACAGACCAAAAACTACAGGATCTCCATGGCACAGGACAGTTACAGCATGTCTGAGAGGAGTCCCAGTGAGGTTCCAGTATTGACAAAGTAGCAAAAGCCAGAGGCCTCATACCAGACCAAGGAGTTAATATAATGAATATTTGCAAGTAAAACATGTGGACAAAATGGAGTATTGTGGGACACACTGAGACACACTGCAGCTTCCACAATGAGATTTTATTTTTTATGCTGGGACAGACTGTAAAGGTGGAAGGTGGATCTGAGGGGAGGTGAGAGATGAGAGGGAACAGGGTGCATGATGTGAAATTCACATAATAAAAATTTTTCAATATAAAAAGGAAAAAGACAAGGTAGCCCTGTGACAAAAGTGGCATAGGCAGAAATACAGGTCCAACTAGAGAGACCTAAGAATTGCTGGGGCCTGCCATACAGTGAGAGTGACCTGGAATGAGGAACCCACTGTGCCCACACCTTTATCTCAGATCTCTGCCCTCCAGAACAGGGGGACAGGAAATCTGTTGCCTAAACCCACAACATGTAGTACTTTGTTGCTGCAGCAACAGGAAATCCAAGCCCCAACTTAGTTGACGTGGCCCCTTGCACCACTCTGTTGTGTCAACAATGAGCTTTCCTCAGCCATCAGTAGAGGAAACCTCAAAGCTGTGTGTAACAGCTACTTCTTATGTAATGCATGTGAATTAAAAGCATAGAAATAACACAAAAGAAAAGCTTTGCTACTGGCAATCCTACCCCTGCATCCACCAAGTGAGGACAGGGTGCATGCTTACAGGTCTTACTTCTTTATTTCACATCTTATACATAATTTAATCCTCTGGCCTTTTTATATCATACTACAGAGAAGCTTCATGTAACAAAATGTTCAACATGCTGGCCATGTGGGCCCATGTCATCAGACATGTGGCATCTTATTTCATCACAGTTTTTGGTGGTGACAGATGATGGTGCCCTGAGGGTCACTCCAATGAAGTAGTCACTATGAGAATCAAGCTTTCGTGAGGTGAAGAGTGGTGAGGATGCTTGCACTGTGCTTGTTCTATCTCACCAAAGACCCCCCCTTGAAAGGGGAAACACTGAAAGGTCTCACTTTGCCTGAGGGTATCACATACAGGATTGCAATTGTTCTTATTTTGACATTATTCCTACTTACAATCTGCACTTTATCGTTTGTTAGTGCAGTGAATGAAGTACTCTGCACTGTCTTATTGACTCTCTGGATTTCTCTTGGACATGAGCCAACAGGAAGAGAGCATAGATTAGTAACAGTAACAGGACTTCTGGAAAGGATACACTTCTAGCTGTCTGGATCCAGAAGTTGTCTGCCAGGGGCTACATAAAATTTGTGTAAAAGCAAGTAAGCTAATTCCCTTTAAAAGGGGCAACAACCAGTTTTTTTCAGGTCTAGCTTGAGTAATTCTGGAAAAGAAAGGAGCATTTCCCATGTCCGGGAAGATGGTAGAAACTCAAATCCTTAATCCTACACCATACTGCAGGGAAAGCAGATAGTGAGGGCTCTCACCTTCTGGAAGGCTACTAGGTCCCAACCATTACCTGGGGCAACCCTCATATTTTTACTTGATCAGTCCATGGTGCCCAAGCCAGAATGTTTTCAAGCTCCAAGATGATCCTGCTGTGCAACCTGAGATAAAGTACTGCTCAGAAATGTACCTGTGCATCTCTGTTTACCCAAGAAGCAGGCAGCCCAATAGCTCTCTCCAATGCAGCCAACCTGTCACACCCTGGCACTGCTAGCAGCATAGAACCTACAAGGGCTTGATCTCCTTCAAACTCTGAAGCCTAGTGGTCACCATCACCTAGAGACCAAGCATCTTTAGCAGAATTGCAAGACTGAAAGCCACCTGCCTTTGGGCTGCATTTACTCGGGTTTTGATAATGTTCCTACTGGTGGTTGTGTAAGCCCAAACCTCTAGAACTTGAGAATATGACTTTATTAGGGGAAAGGCTCTTGGTAGGTGGAGTGAGATAAGGGTCTTGAGCTGGACATCCTTCTTAATCCAACTAGATAGACCACACATCTACAATTTGGTTTCCAATTTCAAACTGACAGAAGACAGGAGGAGAACATGAGGCCCTAGAAACAGAGATTGGAGTGATGGGTCTACAAGCCAAGCAACACCAAGGACAGCTAATACAAAGCCTGGAATTGATTCTGAGAGCCTCCAGAAAAAAAAAAAAAAACTTAAACATCTAGCTTCCAGACATGAAAGAATGATTTTTTTTTTTTTTTTTTTGCTGTTTCAAGTCTATGAGAATTTTTAGAGCAGCTATAGGAAAGTCATATATCACCACAAAGTTGAAATTAATGAAACCAATAGTACTCCTAAAGAAGAGTTAGTGGTTAGATATCTAAATGAAAAACTCATGAGCAAATAACTTGTCTGTTCGTTAACATTTTCTCAAAGATCTGTCTGATAGATATCTGGGAACTACGTAATAGAAAATTTGCTCCCCTTCCCCTGAGAATTCTGAGAAAGCCCCCAGCTCAGGCTTACTTTTTAAATCCTTTTTTAAAATCTGAATTCTACTCAGCCTTCTCACTCTTAATTAGAAAGAAGCCCAGGGATGGATTTACAGATCCCACTCAGAACCATTGAAGCATATCCCACTCCCACTTACATCACCAGGAGCAGCTATAAGAGGGAAGGAAGGGTTTCAGGCCTGAGGAGTCAGAAAGGTGTATCTACTGCTTTCTTGACTCTAGCATCCTTTCCTTTACTATAATTGCAAGGCTAATACCAATGACTGTAAGGTCCTAGAAAATGTGTAGAATCTTGCAAAACAAGTGAAGAGTTCCCTTTTTCATAATCTGCCAGTCACTGTTAAGTGGTTCCCTAGACAAGACATCTGGGCTGGTGGCGAACATGTCATCACAAACTCCTGGAGTGTGTTGAACTATGGCCACCACCACTCACATGAGGCAAAAATGTGCTTGGCAAAAACAGAACAAGAAAAGCACACATGTGAGACACCCTTCTGCCAGACCACAAAGCAGTCATAACTCCAAAACCAGAAAAATGGGAGGAACAAATTGGGAAGTGGGAGTATATAACAGTTTCTAGGCCCAAAACAATAACACAATCAAAGTGGAACAAGGTGTACACTTTCTGTGGTAGTCAAGAACTAACTTAACTGATCTTCAGAGCTCCCCAAAGCCTAGGAACAAATGACAATGACCCAAGAGAAAAATGGGTAGGAATTATGAAAATCCAAGTTACATCAGAGGAATAAAAAGGCTCCATACAGCTCAGAAAAAGACACTTAAGCACACTATTTAAGAACGGCATATCTAGGAGATGGCAGAAACCCAAAGGTCTGTTCACCTCCCACTATGACAGGGCTCCAATGCCACATCTAAGCATGTGTCCTAAAGGTACACACAGATCAGTGCACAAGTACTTTAACTGCACCTTTAGTCACAGTAGCAAAAAGACAGAATACTTCCCACTTGTCCTCCAGAGGCAACACATGTTATGGACCTAAGTCCCACATGCCCCAGAAGGAGAGCCTGAAGCTCCCAGGAAATAAAGGCACCAGCTGGAGGGAGGAAGAGGTGCACCCAGCCCTGCTTCGAGAAGGGGTGCTCCCTGAAAGCCCCTGGCCTCCATTCTAGACTCCCTAGGAAAATGGGAGAAGAGGGGGGAAGAAGCCACCAGAGGCAAGTGGCTCAGGCACACAGAAGAAAAAGAGGAAAAAGAGCCCTGACTGGGGCTGTCTACCCTAATGGAGGACTAGTAGACCAAAGGGCTAAACCAAGGGTCCTGCTAGGTCCCAGGGCCCACTCTCTGACATCAAGCCCTTCATTATGGACTATGTAGGTAAAACAGGAAAGCACAAGTTGCATAGTTCGAGACACAGCATTACATCTGCTGCTCCTACTCTATGCACTCCATGACATGTATCTGTAGAGTATCCATATCAGGGGCCCGATACTGGCACTTGGGACAACAGAAGTCAGGTGGTTCCTCAGGAGGGCTCCTCCGCTGGTTGTGCAATGGCAGATGGAAGGAGTGGTGAGCTGAGAAGAAGAACACAGGCCAGCTGAATAGGCTTCATGCACAGCCTAGGTAGAACTTAAAGGGAAGGAAAGGCTAACAAGGTGCTGAGACCTACTGATACCACCATATTTGACTACACCTGTGGCTGGGAGCTACCTCTACCAGCATGTTTTTCCTTTTGCCTCAGAGTGGTATGGGCTACTGATAGGGGTGGCCAACAAGAGCTCCCCAAATCAGAGCAGCAGAGAGGCCAACAAATGCTTTCCCTCAGCACAGCACTCTGCCCTCTCTGTCCATCCCCTCCCACCTGTTCACTCACCCTGAGCAGGGAGTAAAGGGGGTTGAGAACTCTCTACATGCCGCTTCCTCATGTCCTCAATCCTTTGAAAACAGAAAGCATTCAATCAATGAATAAATACCTTCATTGAGATACAATTCACAATTTAAACTGTATTGTTCAGTGGGTTTTACTCTATTCAGCATGTCCAATCATCAGTATAATTTTAGAACATTTTCATCATCTTTCCAAAGAAACTTTGCACTTATTAGCAATTACTCCGAGTTCCCCCTATATTAGTTTCTTCAGAACCCTGCTACAAACTACCACACACCTGGTGGCTTAAAATAACAGAATTGTACATGATGCAGGCAGCCAGGTGCCATAAATCAACATGTCAGAGGACTAGGCAGAAGTACCATGCCCTCCACTAGCTGGTGGTGCTTAACAGAGCCCTTGGCATTTCTTGGCTTGCAGCTGAATCCCAGAGTCTCTGCCTTGCCCTTCTTGTGGGCGCCTTCTGTTATCTTAATTTCGTGCTTCTATAAGGATCACAGTCACATTAACCTAATATGACTTTATGTTAACTAGTTACATATACAAAGATACTATTTCAAAATAAGGTCAGATTTTAGACACGTATTTGTATTGCTTAGGTTTTTGTTGTTTTTTTTTTTTTTTTTTTTTTTCAATTTGACAAAAGCTGGAGTCATCTGATAAAAGGGAACGTCACTGGGCAGTGGTGGCGCACGCGTTTAATCCCAGCACTTGAGAGGCAGAGACAGGTGGATCTCTGTGAGTTCAAGGTCAGCCTGGTCTACAGAGTGAGTCCAGGACAGCCAGCGCTGTTACACAGAGAAACCCTGTTTCGAAAAACCAAAAAAAGGGGGGTGGGGTCCTCAAGTGAGTAAATGTCCCTATTAGGATGACCTGTAGGCAAGCCTGTGGGGCATTTTCTTCATTGTTCATTGATGTGGGACAGCCTAGCTCCCTAGGGATGGTGCCACTCCTTGGGCAATCACCTGGGTTATATAAGAAAACAAACTGAGCAGCAAGCCATGGAGAACAAGCCAAAGAACAGTTCCTTCATGGTTTCTGCTTCAGTTCCTGTCTCAAGTTCCTGCACTGACTTCCCTCCATGATTAACTACAACTGTAAGCTGAAATAAACCCTTTCCTCCCCAAGCTGCTTTTTGGTCATGGTGTTTGCAACAGCAGTAGTAACCATACTAAGACAGACAATGGTCCAGGTTCTTGGGGAATTGCTGACACAGACCGGACTCATGTTGTTTTGTGGAAGACTGGAAGGATTTTGGAACTTTCGGCTAGAAATGCCATCAAGTGGTTAGAGCTTAATGGGCTGTTCTGTGGACACCAAGGAAAATAAGAATGCTGAGACCCATGTTAATGATGAAGGCCTAGCTTGTTAAGTTTCAGAGGGAAGCAAATATTCTATCACGGTCATTTATGTGGTATTTTGAATTAAGAATCTGTAGTTCCGGTCAGCTGGGACTGAATAATCAGGTGTGATGAACAAATCAGCAGAACTAAAATAAAATTTTTGCTTTACTGGGACAATCAATGCTGCTTAGCTGAAGCTGAGAAATCAGCTGTGATTAACAGAAGAACAGCATCACTGAGGTGAAATCTTCTAGACTCTAGAATCTAGAGAGTATCAGATTCAGGGTCAGCACACAGAAGAGGGGCCAAGGCTGCATCTCATACTAGCAGTCAAACTTGGTAATATGAAAGGATCATGGGAAGCAGCTAAAGAGCTTGGCACTATTTGAGAGGTCAGGAGAAGCTACTGGTGAAGGTGCATTCTCAGCTGCAGTGGAGACCCCAGCATATTGGATGCCAGTTCCATGGAACGACCACCAAGGAGAACAGCAGCTGGAGCAGAGCCAGGCTAAGCTTACGAGATAAACTATGTGTGTTATGAATGGTAGACCCAGGGAGGTATGACTGCCCAAGTCCTTTGGAGCCCAGACATCAAGCACTGCATTTTTTTATACTGTTGGATTTGTGACTGTGCCCTGGTTCTTCATTCTTGAAGTAGGAAAATATCAAACATATTATGGGAGCCCATTTGAGAGACTTTAGACTTTTAAAGAGACATTGGTTTCTTAAAGAGTGACAAAATGTTTTAAAGAGTGTTGGACCAGCCAAGTGTGGTGGCACACAACCTTAATCCCAGCACTTGGGAGGTAGAGGCAGGTGGATCTCTGTGAGTTCAAGGCCAACCTGGTCTACAAAGTGAGTTCCAGGATAGCCAGGGCTGGTACACAGAGAAACCCTGTCTTGAAAAACCAAAAAGAAAAAAAGAAAAAGAAAGAAAGACTGTAGGACTCTTAAATTTATGTTTTATATTGTGATATCAACCATGAATTGGAGAATAAACAAAGGAAAGGTTATGACCTAACAGTGGTGTATTTGTATATCAAGCAGACAAAGAGTTAATTGTGCTAGTTGGCTTTTGTCAGCTTAACACAAACTGGAAAGAGAATCTCAACTGAGGAAATGTCTTCAACAGACTGGCTTGTAGGCAAGTTTGTAAGGCATCTTCTGGATTAATTATTTATCTGGGTGAGTTCCAGCCCAGCCTGATCTACAGAGTGAGTTCCAGAACAGCCAGGGCTACATAGAGAGACCCTGACTCAAAAAAATTTCTAGCTGGACCAGTGGGAACAGTCATTGTTGGAAGGACAGGACACGGGGAAAGCAGCAGGAAGTACAGGGAACTTAATACAAATGCCAAGAGCCATCAATCTCCTGCAGTTACTACTGTTTGCTGCCAAGTATACGACTGTGTGTGTGTGGCTGTGCTCCTGGCTGCACTCTTAGAGGCCTACCTGGCTGATTCATGGCAGCCAGCTTTTAACTTGTTGAACTCGCGCTGCAGCTGCTCCAGCTGCTCCTGCAGAAGCTCCTTCTTCTCCACCAGCTTCTCTCGGGCATGCCGCTCAGCTTGGAAGTCAGCCTTGTAGATATCCGCCTGGCAAATAGAAAAGAGGTGTGCCCACTATCCATCAAGCATTCTATGCCATGCCCTAGAGGAACAGAGCCCTGTCCTGTCCCCTAGGACCCCATGATAGTATACAAGGAACAAATATGAAAACCTGTGATCCCAAGGCCACCAAAAGGTCAAGGAACAATGCAAAGGACTCAAGAAGAGTAAGAGAAACCAGTACAAAATGATGCCAAAAAAGGTGCACCATATCCCATTGCATGGTGGGCAGGCCATTCTTGTGGTAGATAGGCTAGAACAAAGCCCTCACCTGAGCCTTCAGGACTGGCACAGTTTCCATCACAATCTTGTGCTGCTCAGCCTCCTCTTTCAGCTTATCAATCAATTCCTGTTTGGCTACCAGGGCCTCCTCAGCTTGCTGGAGCTGTTGCCTAAGATCTTCCAGCTGCATGCCCTAGAGAAGGACAAAGGGTGCTTGCAGAAATCTCTTGGCCCACAGTAGGGCCATGCTACCCCCGTGGCTGGCCACTGTTCTGAAATATAAGAAGGAAAAGCTGGAACAAAGCCAGTCCTTTAGACTTGGGGCCAATGACAAGATCTCAATGGGTGCAGGGAGAAGACCTCATCCTGTTGTGGCCCTATAGTACAAAAGAAATGCTGAGGTCCTTCTCAGGATGCACAAAGATCTTAGGACTGACAGGAACTCTGAGGATATCTAAGGCACTGCCTCCTACTCTGTGTCATTCTCTTCAGAGAATTTCCAGGTAGGCAGCCTTCCCCTTGACTTTTCAAGGACAGAAGCCACCCTCCCTCCTGAGACTTCCCACTCCACATCAATAAGTACTATGCACTAACCCCCCATAGACTGCAGGCCACCACACACCAGGCTGAGACCCATGGGCCCTTCCACATGATCAAAGGTCTGCTGATCACACACACCCTATACACATGCACAAATGCTCTCAACCAAGAATTCCCTCCAGAGATTAAGCAGCCATTTTTTAAAGATTTTCTTAATTTATGTGTGTGGGTGCACATCCCACATGTTGTGTAGTACCCACAGAAGTCACAGATGCTATTAGATCTGGCAAAGCTAGAGTAACACATGGCTGTTAACCACCCAATATGGGTTCTGGGAACAGAACTTAGGTCCTCTGAAAAAATAGTAAATGCTCTTAACCACTGAATCATCTTTTTCCAATCCCTTAAAGCAGCCAGGTAATTAATTCTTATCAATTTCCTATGAGTACACTATGATGACAATGTCCTTCTTAAAATGTGACCACTAACTTTGAGTAACTATGTACAATTTGTGTTAGTTTTCAAGTCCTTTTCTCAATTGACTTCTATTAGTAATTATTAAATTTTAGACAAATAAGAAAACACAGGTTTTTCAGGGACAAGGCAAGGATGCCCACTTTCGCCATATCTCTTCAACATAGTACTTGAAGTTCTTGCTAGAGCAATAAGACAACTAAAGGAGATCAAGGGGATACAAATTGGAAACGAAGAAGTCAAATTATCCCTATTTGCAGACGATATGATAGTATACATAAGCGACCCCAAAAATTCCACCAGAGAACTCTTACAGCTGATAGACACCTTCAGCAAGGTGGCTAGACACAAAATTAATTCAAAAAAAATCAGAAGCCCTTCTTCATACAAAAGAATGAATGGGCTGAGAAAGAAATACTAGGGAAATAACACCCTTCACAATGGCCACAAACAATATAAAATACCTGGGGATTATGCTAACCAAGCAAGTGAAGGACCTGTATGACAAGAACTTCAAGTCCTTGAAGAAAGAAATTGAAGAGGACATCAGAAGATGGAAAGATCTCTTATGCTCATAGATTGGTAGAATTAACATAGTAAAAATGGCCATTCTACCAAAAGCAATCTACAGATTCAATGCAATTCCCATCAAAATTTCAACACAATTCTTTACAGATCTTAAAAGAACAATACTCAACTTCATATTGAAAAACAAAAAACCCAGGATAGTTAAAACAATCTTGTACAATAAAAGAACTTCTGAGCCTGGCATAGTGGCATACACCTTTAATCCCAGCACTCAGGAGGCAGAGGCAGGTGGATCTCTGTGAGTTCGAGGCTAGCCTGGTCTACAAAGGGAGTCCAGGACTGCCAGAGCTGTTGAATAGAGAAACCTTGTCTCAAAAAACAACAACAAAAACAAAACTGAACTTCCGGAGGTATCACCATTCCTGATTTGAAGCTGTACTACAAAACAGTAGCAATAAAAACAGCATGATATTAGCATAAAAACAGACAGGTTGATCAATGGAATTGAAATGAAGCCCCAGAAGCTAAACCCGCACACCTATGGACACTTTACTTTTGACAAAGAAGCCAGAAATATACAATGGAAAAAAGAAAGCATCTTCCACAAATGATGCTGGTCTAACTGGGTGCTGGCATGTAGAAGAATGAAAATAGATCCATGTTTATCACCCTGCGCAAAACTCAAGTCCAAGTGGATCAAAGGGCATCGATAACAACCTTGTTAAAATTTCTAGATGCACTGTTCTAGAACTGCACAGATCTTTATGGTACACAACTTTAAGAAATTCTAGTAAGAAGTAGAAATGCCTTCAGAAATCAGTCTCTAGTCTATGAATATCATTTGGCTTCCCATTGCTCTCTGGAGTTATTTATTCAATGGGAGTCTGTTTTTGTTTGGGGGTTTGGTTTTTTTGGTTGTTGTTGTTGTTGTTGTTTCAGTTTTGGGTTTTGAGACTGTACACAGCCCTGGCTGTCCTGGAACTCACTGCGTAAACCCAGGCTGGCCTCTAACTCATCCAGATCCACCTGCCTCTGCCTCCCAAATGCTGAGATTAAAGGTGTGCACCACCATACCCAGCATCTATATGTGGGCTTTTGACAACCTTGTTAAAATTTCTTATATGAGTACTGGCTTGTAAAGAACTATCCACAATCCATCCTATTTATGAGAAAGAGAAAACAGCTAATAAACTTTATTGCTAAAAGTAAAATATAGCCGGGTGTGGTGACAGACGCCTTTAATCCCAGCACTCAGGAGGCAGAGGCAGGTGGATCTCTGTGAGTTCGAGGCCAGCCTGGTCTACAGAGTGAGTCCAGGACAGCCAGGGCCACACAGAGAAACCCTGTCTCGAAAAAAAAAAAAGAAAAGGAAAAAAATATGACCACCTGTAATCTCAGCACATGGAAGATGGAGGCAAAAGGATCAGGTGTTCAAGGACAGTCTCAGCCACCTAAAAGTTCAAGATCAGCCTGGGCTCTACAATACCCTATCTTTAAAAATTTGAAAAAGAAAGCCAGGTGTGGTGGTGTTATGCCTTTAATCCCAGCACTAGGGAGGCAGAAACAGGGGGATCTCTGTGAGTTTGAGGCCAGCCTGGTCTATAAAGCAAGTCTAGGACAGCCAGAGCTACACAGAAAAACCCTATCTTGGAAAAAAAAAATAAAAAAAAGGAAAGGAAGGAAGGGAGGGAGGGAGGGAGGGAGGGAGGGAGGGAGGGAGGAAGGAAGGAAGGAAGGAAGGAAGGAAGGAAGGAAGGAAGGAAAGAAAGGAAGAAAGAGAGAAAGAGAGAGAGAGAGAGAGAAAAGCAGCTAGGAATATAGTTCAGTCAGTAAGTTCTTATGAGGACCTGACTTCAAACCCCAGAACCCATGTAGGAAAAAGAGCTGGGCATGCATAGCTCCTAAGGAATAACACCAATGGCATTCTCTGGCCTCCACATATGTTTGTGAATAGGCGCACATACTAAATAATCACTAGAAACTGCAGTCAGTTTAGACCTGATAAGGATAAACTCAAAAAAGAGCTCCAAGTCACCTCAGAAATGTTTCTAGGGGAAGTAAAGAGAGGCTGGAAAGATGGCTCAGCAATTAAGAACACTTGTTCCTGGAGAGGACCCAGGTTCAGTCCCCAGCACAAGGCAGCACACAACCATTCCTAACACCAGTGCCAGTAAATTCACCACTCTTTTCTATCTTCTGTCCATACCAAGCACACACATAGTACACACACACATATGCAAAGTACTTCTTTACATAAAAGAAATAAATGTAAGAATGTTTTTAAAAAAAAAAATGTTTCTAGGACTCCCCCTGGGTCTGAGCATGAAGGAATGAATGATCATGAAGAAAAACAGCCCTGCCACAGACCATATCTGAAGGTCCTAGACCCAGATACCCTATTGATGTCCTGTGGTTGTGCCCCCATCTCCTTGTGGGCACCCATAAACTGTCACAGCTGCAGCCCCAATGAAGGTAGCAGACAACCTGAGAGATCCTTCCAAACGCTATATGTGCTAGATCTCAAAGGTCACGGCACTCCCCTTCAGGTAAACTGTGGGAAGAAGGAAAAATCTTCTCCCTGGACAGCCCAGGGTAGCCATACTTACTAGCTTGTGTTCTCCACTCACCTTGCTGTTCTTAATGTGGCTGTCATAGTCTTGGAAGAGCTGGTGATAGGCTGCCTGTAACTGAGCCAGCTTCCGCCTATGCAAAAGGAGTTGTTATTGGAAAAACTGCTTTGTCCCAGTACAGCTGCAGTTTGCCTAGTACAGCTTCACCCTCTTCCTTCTTGTCCCATAAGAGACCTGAAATGTGGGCTTCCTGGATGACATCTGGAGTTCTGAGGCCATCAACTCTAAGGCAAGCTTTGCTGACTGCAAGGATTCACTGTAACTGATTTGTCTGCTACATAGTTCATGTTTTCCTTAAAGCCAAAATCTTGGGATATTTCTAATAAAGGTTAGGGCACAACTCAGGAGCAGAACCTTCGCCTAGTGTGCTTGAGGCCCTATGCTCCATCTCTAGTATCAGAAAGAAAATAACTATAAAGGCAGGGAGATTGTTCTAACTTAAAAGAAACTCAAAAGGATGCTGAACCAGATGCCAATAGCAGGTTGAGAGCCTGTGCAGGCATTGTGGGCTCAGATAAGGAGTCTTTAGGGACCGCTTGAAGCCACCATGTCTCCCTGCTTACCTTACACCAGCAGCATATTTTAACTGTGGTGAAAAGAAACTATGTAGGACACATAGTAAACTATGAATGTGTATGGAAAATATTTGTTTACATATAATAGTTGACTCTGTCATTAGCAAGGCAAAAGGAAAAACATCAGCCCACAGTCAGGACTCCCCAGAAGGCAGAAAGCACCATAGATGCTCTGGGATCTCTTGGTACCAACCCTCCCAGCCACTCACTTCTCCTCTGAAGCAGCCTGTCGCTCCATTCGCAGGGCAGCCTCCACACTTTGGTTCTGCATGCGTAGCTGGTCCACCTGCACACTGTGTTGCTGCTCAAGCGCCTCCCGCTCACTCTCCAGCTGTCTGACCTGCTCACTAACTGCTCGCATCCTGATATGCAACAAAAAAGAGCATACTGAGGGAGCTGTGAGCAGGGCAGCCTAGGGAAGGTGTCAGGTCTGTGTCTGAGAGCTGGTTCTGGTGGCAGAGTAAAGGGACCATGGCAACGAAGCAACTGGAAGATGGAAAGTAAGAAGTATCTCCGGACATGTGTTGCTTCTATGCAGGGGCCCAACAGACAATCAGTGCAGTTGGTAAAGAGGTACAGTAGGAAAAGGATAAGGTACCTGTATCCTAAGTTGCTGCTGGGACCAGGTGGGAGGAGTCCCTGGAAAGGTACCAAAGCAGTCTGGGTAAAGGGATATCAAGAGACTACTCTGGAAGCAGAAGGGAAGATTGACATCTGAGCTCATTAGCACTGAGCTCAGGGATAGGCAGGAACTACTGTGCTTCTCACAACCCAGCTAGAGTCCCAAAAATCCTCATTGGAGGCTCAGGTTCCATACCTGGGTTATACAGTCTCACGGGCTAAGAAATGGCATCAATAGTCTCAGCAAGGAATTAATCTCTCCCTCTAAACCCTCACTATAAAAGCTTAAGTTGTCTCACCTATATTACCCATGGCCCCCATTTCTTCTGATCCTGTCCCATAGCACCCCATAGTTTTCCTTAAACTCCAATTCCCAGGCACTAGCCTCATCACACTGGTACCTCCCTGTGTGGTCATTACAAAGGCAATGATGCATATTTCCATGGATCTCTGAGGAAGCCTCTGATGGCAGGTCACTCAATTTTGCCAAGGCAGGTCTGGACTACCAGGCCTGCTTCCCTTCGGCCTTTTCTCACATTGCTCTTCCTCCACCCACCCATATGGTCTCTGAGCCCAAGTTGAACTCTCCTCCTTCCCACAGGACAGGAGTCCCAAACCACTGGTCCACAAACATAATGACTACCTACTACTGCACTGAGAGGGCCAGGGCTACCCTGTTAGCTTCCCCAACTATCTGGAGGACAGCAGCAAGACAGTATGAGAGGCACAACACTGCCCATGCCTGTGACTCAATGATCCCACGTGACAACCCAATCCCCTTGGCAAAAAAGAATGAGTGACAATCCCAAGGTCACTAGATGACAAAGTCAGCCAAATTCACTTTTCTGCCAGGACTCAGAAATGTTGGTACATGCCTGGCAGAGGATGCCAACGTGTTCAACTCCCAACAGAAACATGGGGTTCACAGTCTCTAGTGAGAAGTAGTTCGTGAGGGCTCTGTGCTTTTCATGGAAAAGCTGTGGAATGCACCCAGTCTTCTTCACCTAGGACTTTCTGTCTTGGTGAAGTCACACTGCTTATCAGTCTAGATAGTGAGCTCTTGAGTGTGGTCTCAGGAGCCCTGCAGTGCTTCCTAAAGAATAAGCTGAAGCCGGGCAGTGGTGGCGCACGCCTTTAATCCCAGCACTTGGGAGGCAGAGGCAGGCGGATCTTTGTGAGTTCGAGGCCAGCCTGGTCTACAAATTGAGTCCAGGACAGCCAGGGCTACACAGAGAAACCCTGTCTCGAAAAACCAAAAAAAAAAAAAGAATAAGCTGAATCCTAGAATGATGGTTTCAATGAAAATGGCCCCTATAGGCTTATAGGGAGTGACATTATTTGAAAGGATTAGGACATGTGGCCTTCTTGGAGTAGATGTGGATTTGTTGGAGGAAGTGGGTCACTGGGAGTGGGCTGTAAGGTTTCAGATGCTCCAGCCAGTTCCAGTGCACTCACTCGCTCTCTTTCTCTTTCTCTGTCTCTGTCTCTTTCTCTCTTGCTGTCTCTCTCTCTGCTGCCGGCCAATCCAGATGTAGAAGTCTCAGCTACTTCTCCAGCACCATGTATATATGCTTGCCACCATGCCTCCCCACCATGACAATAATGCACTCAACCTCTGAATGAACTGCAATTAAATGTTTTCCTTATAAGAGTTGCTATGACCATGGTGTGGTGTCTTTGCACAGCAATAGAAACAGTAACTAAGCACCCAGTAAAAAGTCAGAGACTGGAAGCAATAGCTGAAACTAGATTCCTGGATACCTGGCCAGGGCTCTTGCAAGGCAACCCTGAGGGGCCTAGGGAATTTAAGAAAAGATTGAATCCTTCCTCTCAGAGGAAAGAGGAATTTCCTAAGGGTTCCCTACATTTGCCTCATTCAAAACCCTGGAAAGGGTCTCCTGGCTAGCTTCCCCTCCCCACTCACCTTCCCTCTAAAGTTTGCTGTTCCTTAGTGGCAGCCTCCAAACGACTCTGGCTCTCCTGGAGTTCCCCCAGCAATGATGTTACCTGGGCTTTCACAGAGGCCTTGTCCTCAGCCATCTGCTGCAAGAGAAAAGGTCATTTCCTATCAGTACTGCTTTCTCCCATGCTGCCCACTTTTGGCATCCCCAAGACCGGAGGCAGCCTTTAAGCAACTCATGTATTGAGGGCTTCTCCTGCCTCTCAGTACCTATAAACCTGGGTACTTTGGAGCTTCATTAGCCCAATGGCTATCTGTCCTCTCTAGTCACCAACCTTGACTTTCAGCTGGTAGTGAACCTTTCTCAGTCTCTTTGAGACTCTGTAAAAAGAGAAGAGACTCAAAGACAGCAACAAAAATAAATACCTACTCCATATATACAAGTTGAGAAGTTTCAGTATGAGAGAGGATACTGGATTTTTTTTTTTTAACTACTGAGAGCTGAACCAGCAAGAAGGCTCACTGGGTAAAGGTACTTACCACCAAGGTCAATGACCTGAGTTTGATCTTCAAAACCCACATGGTGGAAGGAGAGACACCAACTATGACAAGCTATCCTGAGTGCAAACCATGCTCAGCTCAGCCAAACTTCAAGGCTGACCAAACTTTAATATACCTTCAAACAGCTTAAGATTACATTCCTGTAATGTCCCAGGCCCCTTCTTGGTTCCTACTTGCAAATGCTCAGAGCTGTTAAAGGAACTGACACCAGACATAGGCTTGACTTTCGCTAGGTTTACCAGTCATAACTCCTTCTTCTATCCCTCTCAAAGCCCATGTATTTCCTGCATGTCTCAAAAACCTGAGTGTAACTCCTTTGAAATGGAATCATCAGTAAGGAAAGGACTCAGACTCCCAGTCTCCAGGTACGGTAAAAACCTACATTTGATTGCACAAACTCATAAATACACTGGTCTCATCACACTGACACTAATATCCTTGGTCATCCACTTGAGCTCCTTCATTTTCTTTCTATCTCTATCTCTGTCTTTATTTTATTTTTGAACTCCAGACCTCACACGTACAAAGCATACACTCCATTACTGAGCCCCACTCTGGCCCCTATTCTCAATTTAAAATTTCCAGTCACTGGCTGGACAGATGGCCCAGTACTTAAGAGTACTTGCTATTATTTAGAAGACCAGGGTTCAGTTCCTAGCACCACAACCATCTGGTAGCTTACAATCACCTGGAATTCCAGTTTGAGGACATTCCAGTTTGATGCTCTCTTCTGGCCTCCAAGGGCACTTGCACAGACACATAAATAAGACACATACATAAAAACAAATCTTTTTTAAAAAGGTAAAATACAGAGTCAACTCTGCAGATTACCAGAGCTTGGCTATCTCTTTCCTTTTCATTGTCATTAGTTACTGAAAAAAATCTGTTTTTATAGCTTTAGTAACTGTCCACTTTTATGTTTTACATTGGTATCCTTATAAAAAGAAAAGAGGGCTGTGAGAGAACTCAGCAGGTTTCAGTGTCTAAAGATACCTGCTATGAAGCAAAAGGAAAGAACTGACTCCTGCAAGTTGTCCTATGACCTACAGGTGCACACGATGGCATATACACACCCACATGTGTGAGTACATGCACAGACACACACTACACAAAATGAAATGTGATAAAAATTTTAAGAGAAAAGACAGAGAGAAAAGGTCATATGACAAGAGAATTGGGGAGCACCAAGGATTGCCAACACTGACAAAACACTTGGAGAAGTACCAGGAACAGCCCATGTGAGGAACTCACCTGCTTATACCTTCATCTTAGACCTCTGACCTCCAAAACTAGGGACAATCTGTTATCTAAGCCCCCAGTGTGTGGTACCTTGCTGCTGTCTCCCCAGATAGTAACCAAATACTTTCACCAGCATCATTGTGAACTTAGCCCCATCATGTAAAACTTGACTGTGGCAGGTCCTCCCTACCCTTCCTCCCCAAATTGGCCCTCCCAGATGGCACAATTCCTACTATTGTCACCAGGGTCCAGACGCCAGTCAGTCTGAAAAGGCCCTGAAATACACCCTCATTCTACACTAAGCACACAATCCTTTTGGGGTAGTGTAATACAGACCCAACTCACAACTCTGGGGTCGAGTACTTCCTCCAAAGGCTCCTTGGGATCATCTCTGAGCCCCCTCAGAAATCCTACCTGATGTGAGTGCCTTGGTTTATCAGGGATCTAGGGCTCAGCCACACTGTCTGGGCTGATGGCAGGGTATGTGAGGGCCTTAGACCACCTGGTATGGTGCCTGTTAGACTGCAGGATGGCTAGAACTTGAGGAAGCCAGGTCAGGTACTCAAGCACTCCATGCCTTCAAAAGTGAGCCCAGTATAAACCCTGGCTCCCAGGGCTCAGGCATGCTTCCCCCACTGCTCACAGCAAAAGCACTATTCCCTGGAAAGTTCACATTTGGCCTCTCCCGGCTCCTACCCTATATGCCTTGTACTTTAGACATTTTTGTTTTTGTTTTTGTTTTTTCGAGACAGGGTTTCTCTGTGTAGCCCTGGCTGTCCTAGACTCACTTTGTAAATCAGGCTAGCCTTGGACTCACAGAGATCCGGCTGCCTCTCCCTCCTGAATGCTGGAATTAAAGGTGTGTGCCACCATGCCTGGTCATTATAGACAGTTTCAAACTGCCATGTGAGTACTGGGATTTGAACCCAGGTCCTTTGAAAGAGCGGCCGCTGCTCTTAACTGCTGAGCCATCTCTCCAGTCTCACCTTAGACAATTTTGATGTGCACCCTAACAGTGAGTGTGATGGTTTCTCTTGGTTCTGAGAGTGCTCCCAGCAATCAAGCCTAAAGAAGTCTGAGGGACCCCCAACAACATGCTTCCTATGGGAACATGAGTATCACTATGGTCTTCAAACACAGGTGAGGCAAAAGGGGCTGTCCACCCACCAGCTACCTGTTGGCATTTCTTCAGGTGCTCCAAATCCTTTAAGGCCTGTTCCCTCTGCCTCCGCAAGTCAAGCTTCTCCAAGGTCAGTCTCTCCACCAGCTTCCTGGCTTCCTGGAATTTGCACATAAGGAATTCCTTCTCCTCCCGCTGGCTGACCTGAAAATGCAGCAGCTCCTCACAGCGTTCCCTCAGCATCTGATTGCTCTGCTGGATGGCATCTGAGGACAGGAAAGACAGCAAAGGAGATGTGAGTCCTGACAGCCAGGCACACCTATAATGCTAGGTGGCCTTTCTCTAAGAAGTCAAGCCAATCCCAAGCCAATTTCCACAGATGCTATGCCCCGAACTGTCTGCATTACTGAACACATCATCCTCACATGAAGAGATTCACCAAAAATTCAACTTTCGTTTTAAATGCCTCATTTATATTCTGGTAAATTGGAGGTATCCCTACCCTGGAATGCTCAGTCACAGTCCTCCCAGGCCTGCATCTCTGTCTTCAGGATCAGGGGGACCTAAAAATGCCTGTAGGACTTGGGGAGGTAGAGAGAAAATCCCCAAGGCAAATTTCACTGTGTAGTTTCTGGCTGTAGCTTGGGAGCTCAGACAGTGCAGATAGGACAAGTTAGTTGCTTCTCTGAGTTTCATCATCTTCAGCTGCATATTCAAGAACAGTTAACATCCACCTTACAAAATGAGGGTGATGTGAGAAAGGAAACCATCTCAGTGCAGAAGACATGCTCAAAGATCTCCTCTCACTGGAGCTGGCCACACCCTTCCAAGAGCAGGCTATACTCCATCTTAGGAAAAAAAACTCTCTCTCCTCCAAGGAAAACAATATTCCTTCCTACCTAAAAGCTTATTGAGTCCCAAGAAAAACCAAGTCTACTGCCATTGATCCCTATAGCTCACTTTTCCCCTACCCACCATGGTTTCTCAGCTTGTCCTTCCCCTTCCCTTTTCCCTTTCCTGGTGCTGGCTTTGAACCACATTATTTTCTGCATGTGAATCTTCACAGAGAACTCCACCTGAAACTAAGCAGGAAGATAGCTAAATTTGAAATGCTGGCTGGTTCTTGGGCATATCATGACCTCATACCCTGCCAATAATGAGGTGCAGATGAAAATAAGCTTTGTCCTTAGTGTGCCAGACCCCTCCTGACTTTTTATTTCATGCTTCCCTCACACCGCAATCTTCACCTCGGAGCTCTTGATTCTCTTCCATAAAACGCTGGAGGGTCTCAGGAGTACCCTGCTCTGAAGGCAGATGTAGCATTGTCGGCTTCCCCAGAGAAGATTCTTCACCCAGCATCTCCTGGTCCCCTGCTGGGCCACCACTGGGCTGCACCATCTCACCCAGTTGATTCTTCCAGAGGTGCCTGCTCATTCAACAAGACAGTGTCTAGAAGAAAAAGGCAGTAGGAGCACATGACACAGAGCAGAGTTCTCTCAACCAGCAGAAGTTGTTCAATCTGTACAGAAGTCCTAGAATTTCATTCACAACAAAGGCTGGACATTTTGTCTAGTGGAACCAGATACAAAAGTGCAGTTTGGGTCTAAGACACTGCAAATATTCCCACTCCAGAGAGAATTATAGAGGGAAATGGCAATCCTACCTCCTCCAAACACCTTCAGGTAGAAGCAGAGGGTCAGGGCCCCTCACCAAGTGTAGTGGAATAATTGATATATCCATGCCCTAATCCCTGCAACCTATAAATGTGACTTTATTTGGGGGGAAAAAGGTCTTTACAGGTGCAGTTTAATTAAGGACCTCAAGCCAGGTATGGTGGTATATGTCTTTAATCCCAGCACTTGGAAAGCAGTCAGGCAAATCTCAATGAGTTCAAGGCCAGCCTGGTCTACACAGTAAGAACCTGTCTCACAAAAATTAAGGCTCTAAAATTGAGATCATCCTGAGTTACATGGGTGGGCCATGACCCCAATAACAAGTACCCTTCAGACGAAACAAGACTGGAAATGTAGTTCAGTAGTAGAACACTCGCCTAGCATGCTCAAGGCCCTGGGTTCAATTCCCAGCTCCTCACATACACACAAGAGAGACACAGAAAAGAAAGGAAAACAAGTGGAAACACAGGAAGATGGCCATGGGAAGACAGAAGCTGAACAACTAAACCACCAACCACCAACTGAAAGACACTCTTATACAACTTGTAAATGAAGATGACCTTGTTTACTCTCTGACTTTATTTTCCTGGACTCCAGAACTGTGAGATATCAAATTTCTGTAATTTCAAGCCATTGGGCCTATAGTCATTTCTTACAGGAATCAAGGAAACTCAGAGAATTCAGGAGACCACAATGAACCTGAAAAGTGTCCCTTGGGGAGGAAACCTCTGGTGTCTTCTATATGCTAAGATATTTGAAACTGTGACTTGGGGTGTCAGCCTGAGACAAATGACCTCTGATCTGCTTGCACTGTCTTGTAAACCAAATTAGAGAGCATGCGGAACAGTGCTAACCCGGAGACCTTCTAAATTCTGCCTAAGACCAACTACCAGGAAGAGGATAATCTCAATGTAAGCTTCCAAGAAGGAAGGATGCCTGTAACACTGCAGAGTCTTGGCTATTCACACTAAACGTATGGATACCCATAGATCCATCTGCCCAAGTTCACCCAGCTAACCCTTCCTCTTTTTCACCTACTTTCTTCCTTCAGATTCCAGAAAAGCTTCCTCTCCTCAAAAACAAAAATGAGACTTCAAATGCACTCAAGTTTGATAAACAGCTTGGCCTGGTGGCGCACACCTGGAGTGTTATTCCAGCACTCGAAAGGCTGAGGCAAAATATCTTTTTTGTTTGTTTGTTTGTTTTGTTTTTTCGAGACAGGGTTTCTCTGTATAACAGCCCTGGCTGTCCTGGACTCACTCTGTAGACCAGGCTGGCCTCGAACTCAGAGATCCGCCTGCCTCTGACTCCCGAGTGCTAGGATTAAAGGCGTGCGCCACCATGCCCGGCGAGAATAATCTTGAGTTCGAGGTCTGCCGGGCCCACATCGAAAAATGTGCTTCAGAAAACAATTTGATCAACAGAAATGCCTTCGAACTAGAAGAGTTCTGGCACTAGGGATCAAGCCCTTACGCAACAGTGCAGTGGAGGGAAGGACAGAATCAGTCATATTAGCCCGCCATCTGGGTAGCGAAATCAGCGCACCTGAACTGATGTTCTAGAAGCCTACGGCAGAACAAACTGGGCCTAAGGTGGGGGGAGGGGTGTGAACCTCTGGAGCCTTGGAAGGGACGGAACGGACACCGATGGAGGCCTGATCGGAGTCCTGTCTTTGGAGAAGAGGACCACACCTGTCAGCAGAGTCGGCCAGAAGTGAAGAGGGCAGTAGCAGCCGGATCCAACCGCTCCGATAGAATAGGAGCTCCTAGAAAGTCCTAGTCAGGCGGTCATCCTTCCCTTCTCTGCTGTGGAAAACCCCGCTTCCGGCTTCCGGTGTCGTAAGTGTGGGATCCGGAAGTAAAACACAGACTCGAAGCCATGGAGATTAACTAGAGATGCGAGAACCCCAATGGTGCCGCACCCTGTTCCAAAGAAAAGCCTTAGACTGCCGGCCTGCGTTGGCCAGCGGAACAGCAGAACATTCCTGACAGATAAAGATCACCCACCCACCCATACTCTTTTTTTTTTTTTTTTTGAGACAGGGTCTCCTAGCTGTCCTATGTAGACCAAGCTGGCCTCGAACTCACAAGGATCTACTTGCCTCTGCTTCCCGTCTGCTGGGATTAAAGGCGTGCGTCACCACACACACTCGTCCCCACCCCATTTTCAAGGCCGCACTGAAACACGCTAGTTTTAGTCTGGTCCTGCCACTGGACTCTCTGCCTCCATCCCCCTACCACGGAAAAAGCCTAGAGGAAGCTGCAAAAGCCCGGCCCAGAAGCCAAACCAGCCACTAGGGGAAGCGTATCTACGTAGCTAACGGAAGTGGGGTCATCCAGAGAGGTGCCAGGACTCGAGAGTCCAGCAGAAAACTAGACCATTCATATGCCTAGGGTGGCGATGGGGCCACCCTAGTTCACCTAGGAGAACTGTGCGGAATTGCACTTATACCAGAAAGGCATCGCGATCGCGGGGCAGGAGTATCAGCGACAGCTAACAGGGCGGGGCTGGTCAGCGATGCGCGCGCACCTACCTCTGCTCTTCTCCTCCCCTCCCGCACTAATGGAGTAGTCCGAAGCTCCTCCCCTCCTGCCTCTTCTGAGGCGGGTCAGCTCAGTGGAAGCACCCTCCCTCCTGCGTTAAATGGGCCAGCGCTGCGCAGCCCCCGGAGACTGGCTGTGCACTCCAGAGCTGTAAACGTATTTGGGCAGCGGCAACTAAACGCAGGTAAAGGGGTGGTCTGATGGCACACCGGTGGAGGGACTTGCTGGCCGCTCGTGAGCTGCGTTTCCTTTTGATGAGCGCTATTTGCCTTGCTTGGATCTGGAAAAACAAATCTACGAGGTCTTAACCCATCCCTTTGTACCCCTCACTTTCCCCTCATTGGGCCCATGAGGACTAGACCTTTAGAAGAGAAGGGACTTTCCTGAATTACACAGCTGGACCAGAAGAGAGCTGGAGCTAAACTCCATCATCAGCACAATCAAACATGCTCAGTTCATTGTGGAGTTTCTGTGCAGACACCAGATGTGCGATGCCCTGACTGGATTATATCTAGCTGCCCAGAGTGGATACCCTAGGTGAATTCCATTAATGCTTTTAGTAATTTCGTAATGTACAGCCCCCAGAGAAGGCAAAATAGGAGGCACAGTATTGCTGAAGCCCAGAGGCATCAATTTCTGACTCTTCGAGCGTGCACGTGCATGTACAGAGAGACAGGGAGAGGGAGAAGGAGAGAGAGAGGGAGAGGGAGAGAGAGAGAGAGAGCACGTTCCCAGCCAGTGGTTTTAGAAACCAGCCTGGTGAGAAGGTTAAGTTGTTGATGCTCTTCTGTTCTGCCTTATCAATGAGCCTTTCTTCCACTAGAAAACATCATGGCACAGCAGGTGGCCCTGAGCCGGACCCAGGTGTGTGGGATCCTGAGGGAAGAGTTGTACCAGGGTGATGCCTTCCACCAAGCTGATACACACATATTTATCATCATGGGTGCATCGGTGAGTCTCCCCTCAGGCCCTGAGTCTAAAAGATCAAATATAGCGTTATGCAAGGAACTTCTCTCTCTGTGCCTCAACTTTCCCAGCTGACTGCTGAGGGGCCCACAGGTTCTATGGCATATGTTCCCACCTGTGTGTCCTGATCATCACGGGAGTACCTGATATAAAGGTACTTGTGTCACATTTATCACTTGCATGGCATTTCAGAAATCTGGGCTCAGCCATTGAATGTAGACCAGACTTGCAGCGTCCAGGCTCTAAAGCACTATCCTGTTGGACTTCTTCCTCCTGGATGGAAAAAAGCTGAGGTGCAATCTGTCTATATTTGTAACAAATCTGTAATTTGATTAATTTTACAGTCAATTTCCGTGGAAGGATCTGCAACTGGAACAACTACCATTGTGCTCTGTTAGGATAAACTAACCAACAGAAGCACAGGGGGGTGGTGTATTGATGGTACACAGTGAGACAGGGGCAAGTGGGGGCTTAGACCAGATCACCCTCTCTTATGTGCTATATGGCAGCAGGGCATATTCAGTGACCAGTGTCTGATGGCAAAGGTAAACTCAATTGCTTGCTTTTAAACCTGGAATCAGCTCACCCTCATATGACCATCTTCACCATTAACTTATTGTGTAATCTTGGGCAAGAACTTCATTAGAGCTAGTGTGTTCTTGAGAGGGTAGCCACTGGCTCAGCATCTTCCACACTGGGCCCCTCAATGTAAGAGGCACTCTGCGGTTCTTTGTTCATATGGAGCATTGCTACCCACCAAGGTCTAGGGTTATAGCTTTGTGGTAGAACACTAACCTCATATACATGAGGCCCTAAGTTTAATCACAGAACTACCCAAAAAATAGAGATCAGAACATGCCTTTGCCAGATTTGTTTTTTGTCAGTCTTATGTTTCTGAGCAAAACTGGGAGTAGGAGAACTTAAAAAGGGAATGCATAAACAAGCAGAGGAAAGGAGCTCTACCACTAAAGGGGGAAGGGAGAGACACCCCAAGGCACTATCCCCGGTACCTAGTCGGAACCCACAATACAGCAGCCTACCCTCAGCTCTGACTCCAGCCTAGTCCTCAAAGGAGCTGTGTATGTATCAGCCACAAACCTTAGCATGTAGGACTCTGACTATTAGGCCCTTCAATCTAAAGGGCCAACTGGAAGAGAAAGTAACTGAGGGTTATTTCCTCTGCCCCACCCATGCTTTCATAAGCACAAAGCAACAATAACCCAGACAGCAAAGATGGCTGATACCTGCAGGACCTGAACTCTTCGACACCTCATTGATTGCTTGTTGTGTGACCTGGAACAAATGTCTACATTTCTCTGAACCTTAGTGGTTTTTACCTAACAAATAAGGGCCAGGCAGCCTCTGGCTTTATCTGAGGCTGATTATGTGAGTTCTAGCCTGAAGTTGAGCAACTTCATTTCACTGCAATCAGTAGAGTTCCCCTTTGCTCTCCCCTGCTCTGGGAGTGAGAACCCAGGTTTCCAAAGTAGAAATGGGATGTGTTAGCTCCAGCAGAAGGGAGTGGGGAAGAAAGAAAGATTTGCTGAAGACCAGCATTGTTTCTCTCTAACCCTCTCAGAGGGCCTGAGACAGTCAGACCCTCTGCTAAGACAGCCCCTAGAGTAGCTCCTGCCTGACACTTGACTGAACACAAGAGGCAGGTAACGTGCTAGCTGATCTAGGAGACCTGCAGGTTTTCCATTCATTCAATGTAGTAATCGGGGTTTATGTCTCTTCCAGTCCACAACAGCTTCAGTTCCTATCTTCCTTGTGGAGACAGTGTACTTTGGGGACCTGCATGTGACAAAAGTCACAAATGGGCTTTTGTGTACTAGGCCCCCTGCAACACACAGGTCCCAAAAGGACCTAGAGAGCAGGGCAAGCTGACGATCTAGCTTAGTGTGACCTAGAAACTAAAAAGAAACTATTGGCTGGCAGGCCCCAAGTCTAGGAAACTGGAACACACTAGGACACATTGATCCCAAGTAGTTATCCTCTGCCCCTTCTTCCTCCTTAAGTCCTTCCTTACCTAGTCCTCACCCATGTACCCAGCTTCCATCCTAGGGGCATTCTTAGCCTGCCTCACTGTAGGACTCCCTTAGGACCCCCACCTTAACAAGAAAGGGAACAGAAATCCTTAGTGTCCCACTCCAGAAAACCCTGTCATTATGGACCAGTACAGGGAAGGAACTTTGGGCCTAAAAGGGCATCTCTCCCAACCAATAGGGCCTTGATGAGGCTACAGAGTGACTCTCCTATACAGAAGAAAAGGAGTAGGCCTGGGAGTCCACATGGGCTCACTGCAGGGCTCATCTCTCTAGTTTCCCCACCTGGACTATGTGGGTACTCAGGGTCCATCCTGCTGCCAGACCTGTGTGAAGAGTGACCTAGCTGATCCAGCCCATACCTCTTGGGTCATTTCAGAGCTGACTTCTCCCTTGGACTGGTAAGATTCTTGCTGTATCATGATGAAGTTGGCATTCTCCCAAAAGCATGGTGACTCATGGAGCCCCAGGATGTAGGAAGGAGGCCTTTGTTAGACTTTTAGCCGAAACCTACCTCACATTTCCATGAGTCTCATTCCAGTGACTAGAAGCTAGCTAATCCTCAGTCACAGCCCAGAACTCCAACTTGGGAAGCTAGTGGGTCCCTCATCCCCAGCAACCCTTGGGAATTGAGTGCCTCACTCTTGCAAGGCCTGCACTTGAATTTTTCACTCCTAAAACAAAAAGCTGGGTGTGATTTGTGTTTATAAAACAAGAGGCCAGGCTGGGCATGTTGGTGCGTGCCGTTAATCCCAATACTCAGGAGGCAGAAGCAGGCAGATCTCTGTGAGTTTGAGGCCAGCCTGGTCTACAAAGTGAGTCCAAGACAGCCAGGGCTAGAGAAACCCTGTCTTTAAAAACCAAAACAAACAACAACAAAAAAGAAACACGAGGCCAAACCTCAGCTAACTGCAGACCAGTTGGTACTCAGGTCTCTTTGCCCTTATCTGGCCAGATATTTGAGAGATCTTAATCATACCTTAATTCTCCTAAGTCACCACATGTCCTTAGGTAGATCCCTCCCCTGCCATGGCCCTTGGGCATTGGGAGGGGTTGAGAAAGATGAGAGACTTGCAGCTACCTATGTAATTGCCCCCACTCCTACATGGTAAGTTTAGATTTTATTTCTCATGTTCCTTACTTCAGAGGCGTTTGGTGAGAGTCATGAAACCAATAGGAAAGGCAGGGTCACCCCATCCCTGAGAAGAATGGCTGCCTCCCGCCCCCACTATCCTTAGTCCTAACTCACCTCCCTTGGGTGACTTGAAGCCAGGCAGACTGTTGATTGCAGGGACTGAGCTAAAACAAGGAGAGCAAGTTCTCTGTCTAGTTAATCCCAAAGGGAACAAGAACAAACCAGCGCTGGGTGTGGGGCAACTGTGACTCAGCAGACCAGTCCCTTGCCACCAATACATTGGCTGGAGTCTGTCCTGATTCCTCCCAGTCTGTTGGAATTTGATCATAAGCAAACACTGCCTGCTTAGAGAGGTCTACAAGCCAGGGTTCTCATTGTTTCTTTCAGTGTCTAGTTCCCAGCAAGCCAGCCCTTTCTGGAGTATGCAAGGCCAAGACAAAGCCCTCTGAACATGAGCAGTAACCCACATCCCACTGATGGAAGATGCCAGAGGCAGGCATTGAGGGAACTCTGAGGAACTAAGAGCCATCCTAGGGGTATATCCTGGCCCAGAATGGGATTTGTCTAAGCTGAACTTTGTGGGACCTGTAAGGGCAGCCATCTTGCACAACAGGGTAAAAGCTTTGCCCAGCAGAGTGACTTAGGGGACAGTAATTAGGCCACTCAAGTGGCCATGGTAGTTATCACATGTGAGAGTGACAGTTGAGGAGGCTTCTGAGCAATATGAGCCCAGCTAGCAGCAAGTCTTCAAAGTTTTCCTAAAGACAGCCATCATAGCATGAGGTTACAAGGTGGCCATTGGCCTCAGGCTCCCCACTCGACAGTGCTCAGGACTTTAATCCTGAGCAGTTGACAGACATGGGCACTGAGCGGAAGGAGTTGGCAACAGCCCCCTATGAAAGTTTTGGGAACAAAGTAGAACCTACAAATGACCTGCAAACACTTGCTTTGATGGACCTGTCACTCAGCAAACCTCTGAAGACAAACATTCAAGCCACTGGAAATCCCTGAGTTCCCATAACCATCCTTATCCAGAACTGCCATTTCCTATAGAAATGTATTCATTAATGGAGCCATATGGCTCAATCTCTTTTGTTTATTAATATGTTACTGGGAATCTACCTCAAGGCTTCCTGCATGCTAAGCAAGTGTACTACTCATCTTCAGCCTCCCCCAAGCCTCTGCCCCCATGTTTTTTTTTTTTATTTTTGAAACAGGGTCTCACTAAATTTCCCAGGCTGGCCTTGAACTTGTTATTTTCCTGTCTCAGCCTCCCAAGTATATACTAGTACATCTGGCTCAGTCATTTTTGAAGTTTGTATGTAAGGTGGTATTACCACTTCAGTGTTTTGATTTTGTTTTATTTGTTTTATAGTATGGGTATTTTCCCTACATGTATGTCTATACCACTTGCATGCCTGGTGCCTTTAGAGGTCATAAGATGGTGTCAGGTCCTGAAATTGGAGTTACAGATAGTTGTGAGCCACCATATGGATACTGGAAACCAAACCAGAGTCCTCTGAAAGAACAGCCAGTGTAACCACCAAGCTATCTCCCCAGGCCCAGACCCACCTCTTTTTTTGGGGGGTGGGGTTTAGAGACAAGGTTTCTCTGTGTATCCCTGGCTATCCTGGAACTCACTCTGTAGACCAGGCTGGCCTCAAACTCACAGAGATCCACCTGCCTCTGCCTCCCTCCTGAGAGCTAAGATTAAAGGTGTGCGCCACCACGCCCGGCTCCACCTCTCCATTTTAAAGAGCTAGTCAGCTTGGGCTATGTTGTATACTAGTCCACTTGTGATGGCAGGAAGTTGCCTATTGAATACTGTGCTAAAGGGGACATCAGTTCCCTTCACTTTCTGGGGGTCCATGGTGGGCCAAGGTGAGGACTATTGTTCTGTATAACTTGTTTAAACTTGGCAAGGTTCATGCCACCCAGACCAACTCCATCTGAAAACTCATCCCAAACACCTGAGAAATTAGTGCCAAAATACCTTGTTAGATGGACTGGCATTTGATTTTTTAGTTAAATATACCTGTAGTAAAAGTTTAAACAGCCGGGCGGTGGTGGCGCATGCCTTTAATCCCAGCACTTGGGAGGCAGAGGTAGGCGGATCTTTGTGAGTTCGAGGCCAGCCTGGTCTACAAAGCAAGTCCAGGACAGCCAGAGATATTCAGAGATACCCTGTCTCGAAAAACCAAAAAAAAAAAAAAGTTTAAACAAATTACTTTTGCATAAATATTCAGGTCCTTAATACCAGAGTTGCTTTTTCTGTAGAGAGTAAGTTGGGATACAGATGGAACCCTACTCCTGTGCCACTTGCTCACCTCTCCCCATGGAGCAGCAGTGCCCTGTGTAGTGTGGGTTCACACCCATTCCATTTTTCTAATTATAGTGTTTGAGATGAAAGAGCAGGTGCCCTGCCCTATTCTTCAAGAGCTTGGTAGCCATTTCTGCCCCTCTTTGTACCTGGTTTGGCAGGGTACAAAATGAAAATATATTGGGCTATTGATGATTTCTGGGAAACTGAATCGGGTGTGCCCATTAGCCTGGACAAGAACATGATTCTCCCCAGAACATGGGGTTTTATATAGGTCGTCTTTAATGAATTGGATCATTTTCTCTGTAAACCCACACGTATTCTATTGAACTTATTTCTAGGTTCTTCATAACATTTACTTTTTTTTTTTTTTGGTTTTTCGAGACAGGGTTTCTCTGTGTAGCCCTGGCTGTCCTGGACTCACTTTGTAGACCAGGCTGGCCTCGAACTCGCAAAGATCCACCTGCCTCTGCCTCCCAAGTGCTGGGATTAAAGGCGTGCGCCACCACTGCCCGGCTAACATTTACTTTTTTTAAAAGATTTTATTTATTTATTTTATGTATATTAGTGCTTTATCTACTTTATCTGTACATTTGCATGCCAGAAGAGGGCATTCAGATCTCATTATTAGACAGTTGTGAGCCACTATGTAGTTGCTGGGAATTATGTAGTTGCTAGGAATTGAGCCTGGGTCCTCTGGAAGAACAACCAGTGCCCTTAACTGCTAGCCATCTCTCCAGCCCCATAATATTTACTTTTGTTTTTTTTTTTTTTTTTGGTTTTTCGAGACAGGGTTTCTCTGTGTAACAGCCCTGGCTGTCCTGGACTCACTTTGTAGACCAGGCTGGCCTCGAACTCGCAAAGATCCGCCTGCCTCTGCCTCCCAAGTGCTGGGATTAAAGGCGTGCGCCACCACTGCCCGGCTTTAATATTTACTTTTGTAAATAATACTGTTCTAAATGCCTATTTTGCCAACTGATTGATGTTAGTAAGTAAAAGCAATAAACTTGTATCTATTAATATTTATGGTGGGGTTTTGGGTGGGTGCTGTTTGCTTTATTCATTTGTTAGTTTTGGGGTACTAGCGATCAAACCCAGTGCCTCACACTTGCCCACTGAGCTATATCCTTAGTCCCAAATGTTTATAATTTTCTTTGGAATATTTTATCAAAAAGAACAAAGACGTTAAAGTTGCAGTTGGACAACTTTTCACAAGCTTGACACGTCCTTATAAATTTCTCCCACATTAAGAAACGGGCTGGAGAGATGGCTCAGTAGTTAAGAGCACTGACTGCTCTTCCAGAGGACCCGGGTTCAAATCCCAGCACCCATATGGCAGCTCATAATCGTCTATAACTCCTGTTCCGGGGGATCTGACACCCTCACAGAATGTATGCAGGAAATATCAATGCACATGAAATAAAAAATAAATAAATAATTTTTAAAACTTATTAAAAAAAACAAGCTGGAAAAATGGCTCATTGGTTAAGAGTACTTGTTACTTTTGCTCAAACCCAAGTTTAGTTCCCAGCCCACATCAGGTAGCTAACAACTCCTGTAACTCCCAATCCAGGGGATCCAGTGCCCTCTTCTGACTTCTAAAGGCACCTGTAATAATGTGTACATACCCCCCCACACACATACACATAATGTAAAATAAAATAATTATTTAAATAAAAAGAAGAAACAGATTATTATCATCTGAAGCAGGAGATTCACTCAGGGAAGACATTCAATACTAACCTGCCTAAGCAATATAACAAGACCCTGGAGTAAAAGAATGTAAAACATGTGGTGGTACTCCTGTAATTCTAGAGAGGTGAAGGCAGGAGGATTAGGAGTTCAGGGCCTGCCTTGGCTACATAACGAGTTTGATGTTAGCCTAGGATACATGAATAAAGAAAGCCAGGTGTACTGGTACATACTTGTAATCATACCACTTAGGAGGCTGAGACAAAAGGATTTCCTTGAGTTTAATTCCAGTCTGGGCTACATAGCAAGTTCCAAACTGCTTAGGATTACATAGCAAATCCCTGTCTCCAAACTACAGCAAAAAATCTGCACCCAAGAAGCCCCCCACTTCGCAGTCATGTTTCCCCGGGGGAAATGTCAAACCTCCTCTTTACCCTCTGCTCAATTATTTTCACCTTCTTTTCTTGGTACATATTGTAATACATAAATGGTAGCTGTATTGTTGATGGCCTAATCTAAGACATTTCTGTATCCCCACACAATTCTTGGATACCTCTGCTAGCCAGTCTACTACCTCCCCAGGCAACCACTCATCTGAGTTGTGTCATAATAGACTCCTGTTGCCTATTCTGGAACTTTTAAGTGAACCTATGAGTTAGCATAATGTATTTGAGATTTGCCAACACTGTTTGGAATCGTAGCTCGTCCTGAGTAACTGAATACAGATATACAATTTGTTCATCTGCATGCTGGTTGATTTTAGCATCTCCAGGCTATTTTAAATTAAAGCTGCCATGAACATTCATGCACAGATCTTTGGGTGGCTGGCTGCTGCTTTTATTTCTCTAAGGTAACACCTAGGAGAGGAATGGTGGATCATAAAAATATGTGTAGATGCTTCACTTGATAAGAGACTGCCATGCTATTTTAGATTTAACCATTACGCATTTGTACCCATAGTCTGTGAGTTCCACACAAACATTAGGTCTGTCTTTTGCTTTGTTTTTTTTTTTTTTGTGGGGGTGGGAATTCTACTTGATACAGGGTCTCATGTACCTCACATTAGCCTGGAACTATGTTGCTCAAGCTAGCCTTTTAGTTCCTCCTGCCTCAGCCTCCCAAGTAGTTAAAGTATATACAAACATGTCCAACTACCATCATTTGGATTGCAACCATTCTAAAGAGCCTGAACTGGTGTGTTGTTCAATTTGCTTTTTCTGACACCTGATGATCGTGAATACTTTCCATGTATTTAATGGCCATTCATTTCCTTGCTGGTGAAACATCTGGCCAAACCTTTTACCCATTTCAGTTAGACTGTTTTTCAGTGTGTCATAGGAGCTACTTAGATATTCTGAATACAGGTAAGTTTATTGAATGCTTGTCTTTTTTGGTGCTAGAGATTATACTCTGGGGCTGGAGAGATGGCTCAGTCATTTAAGGCTAGGCTCACAACCAAAAATATAAGAGATTATACTCTGGGCTCTGCATATGCAAAGCACACACTCTACCACTAAGACCATAATACCACTCTTGCCTACCTACTTTTCTTTCTTCTTTTCTTTTGTTTCATAATACTGAAGATTGAACCTAGAGTCTCATGCATGCCCTTCATATTTTCATATCTCTCTTTCCTCTCCTATCCATCCCCCCTTCTCTGTACAGCCCTAGGGCTCACTGTGTATTCAAGAATAACCCTGAAGCCCTTATCCTCCTACCTCCATTTCTGAAGTGCTATGATTAAAGGCTGCAGTACTGGCTGACTTATGATTATTACTTTACATCCTAAAAAATCTCTATCTACTCCTATTGCTTCTTTTTAATCTAGCAACTTGGCTTAACTCTCATTAATTCTAATAATTAGTCTGTAGGTTGATTTCAGGTATTTTTTAATAAACAAGCTATTATCTAATAATGACAGGTTTTTGTCTTCTTTTCCAAACCTTATACCATTTTTATTTTCTTGTCTGATGAAACCAGCAAGGGCTTCTAGTTTAAGAGTGACTAAAGAGACAATAGCAAGCATTTAGAATTTCCTCATAGACAACCAGATGTATAGACATGATTGTGTTTCCAGAGAGATTTAACTGTGGAGGAAAGACCTACTGTGAATGTTCATGCCACACCCTATTGGTTGGTGTCATTGACTGAACAGAAAGAAAACAGTCACCTCTCTGCTTCCTGACTGTCAACACCTTCCCTGACATGACTGGCTGGACCCTCAAACTATGAGCCTCCTTAGTTACTTTCTGCCGGGTATTTTGCCACAGCAACAAGAAAAGTAAACAATACCCCATCTTGTGTGGTGTTTTTAGGGTGTTTGATAGATGTCCAAAATCAAATTAAAGAGATTTCATTCCCTCCTTGATAAAAAAAAAATTATCTTAAATAGAAATTTTTTTCTGAAACTCTTTATCTGCATTTGTTGAACTTAACAAAGTTGCTATGTTTTAAAAATCAATACACAGAAATAGGTAAATATTTTTCAGAAGGGACTGGGCACTCAAGAGACAGAGGCAAGCAGATCTCTGTGACTTCAAGGCCAGCCTGGTCTACAAAGTAAGACCAGGATAGTCAAGGATACACAGAGAAACCTGTCTTGAAAAACCTAAAAAAAAAAAAAAAGATTTCTCAGGAGGCCCAATGCTGCAGACCTGTAATCCTAGGTATTCTGGAGTCTGAGGCAGGCATTCAAAGCCAATATGAACTACAAAGTAACTTCCAGACCAACCTGAGTAAGTTGTTGTTGGGGTTTTTTGTTTGTTTGTTTATTTGTTTTTTAGTTTGTTGAGACAGGGTCTCTCTGTGTAACAGAGCCCTAGCTATCCTGGACTCACTTTGTAGACCAGGCTGGCCTCGAACTCACAGAGATCCACCTGCCTCTGCCTCCCGAGTGCTGGGACTAAAGGCACCTGGCCTGAGTAAGTTATTGAAACCCTGTCTCAAAAATTATTTTAGGCAGACATGATGGTGCATGACTTTAATCCCAGGAAGTAGAGGCAGGTGGATTTCTGTGAATTTGAGACCTGCCTGTTCTATATAGTAAATTGCAGGTCAACCAGGATAAGCAGTGAAAGCCTATCTCAAAAAAACAAACAAAAATTTTTAAAGATTTGGGACTGTTCTAGTTAGGGCTACTATTGCTGAAATGAGCACCATGACCAAAAGCAAGTTGGGGAGGAAAGGGTTTATTTGGCTTACTCTTCCAGACCATACTCCATCATTGAAGTGAATCAGGACAGGAACCTGGGTGCAGGAGCTGATGCAGAGGCCAAGGAGTGGTACTTCTTACTGACTTTTTCCTCATGGCTTGCTCAGCCTGGTTTCTTATAGAATCCAGGTTCACCAGCCCACAATGGACTGGGCCTTCCCCATTAATCAATTAGAAAAATGTCCCATAAGCTTGCCTATAGGCTGATCTTATGGAAGTATTTTCTCACTTGAGGTTCCTTGCTCCCTCCTTTGTGATGACTCTAGCTTGTATCAAATTAACATAAAACTAGCCAGGACAGGGACTATAGTCAGTCAAGTACTTGCCTAGCATGCTTGAGCTCTTGAGTTCAATCACCAGCACTGCAAACACACACACATACACAATGATTTTTCAGAATTTTTCATTTAATTTCTTTAGGGGGGATTGATTGTTTTGTTTTTTGTTTTTCAAGACAGGGTTTCTCTGTAGCCCTGGCTGTCCTGGAACTCACTCTGTAGACCAGGCTGGCCTGGAAGTCAGAGATCTGCCTGCCTCTGCCTCCTGAGTGCTGGTGTTAAAGGCGTGTGCCACCACCACCTGGCTATTCTTCCTTTCTTTCTTTCTTTCTTTCTTTCTTTCTTTCTTTCTTTCTTTCTCTTTCTTTTTTTTTCTCTCTCTTTCTTCTTTTTTTCTTTTTTTTCTTTTTTTCCTTCCTTCCTTCTTTCTTTTTTTTTTAGATTTATGATTTTTTTATTTATGCATGTCTGTGTGTCTGTCTGCCAGTCCACCACATGTGTGTGGATACCCACAAAGGCCAGAAGATTAAATTAGATTCCCTGAAGCTGCAGTTACAAGCAGTTGTGTGCTGCCTAACATGAGTACTGAAAACCAAGCTTGGGATCCTGTGCAAAAACAGCCAGTGCTGTTTTTTTGTTTTTTGTTTTTTCAGGTTTTTTGAGACGAGGTTTCTCTGTGTAATAGCCCTGTCTGTCCTGGACTCACTTCGTAAACCAGGTTGGTCTCGAACTCACAGAGATCCTCCTGCCTTTGCCTCCCCAGTGATGGGATTAAAGGTGTGTGCCAGCATGACCAACAATTACAGACAGCTGTGAACTGCCATGTGGGTGCTGGGATTTGAACCTTGGTTCTTTGGAAGAGCAGCCAGTGCTCTTAACTGCTGAGCCATCTCTTCAGCCTAGCCAGTGCTCTTAATAACATTGTTCAGCCCCTCTTTTAATCTTTTAATGTGATTTTGCAATGATTGATTTTGTGAGATGTCTCACTGTATAGCCTAGGATGACCTTGAACTCATCATCCTGTGCCTCAGCATCATAAGTACTGAGATTGTAGGCATGTACTATGTCTGACCTTCAATGACTGCTAACTTTGAACTGAGTACTAGAATTTTAGTCAGTCATGTGCCACCATGACTCGCTTGCTTATTTGGTTGCTTTTTGCTTGCTGTGTTTGTGTCCAATTGTGTGCACGCATGCGGGCAGATACAAGTACTTGTGTGTGAGCATGTGTGTAGATGCCAGAGCCAACATCAGGTATCTTTTTTCTATTGCTCTCTACCTTATTCTTTGAGAACCTATAGTTCATCAGTTCAGCCAGGCTATCTGACAATGAGCTTCAGGAATGGATAGTAAGTTCCAGAACACCCAGGACTATGTAGAGAGACTCTGTCTCAGAAAAGCAATAAGTCAGTCAATCAATCAATAATAGAAAGGTTTTTGCATGTGCCTTTGTCATCAAATTGTAGAATTAAAGTTCTCAAAGTGGTTTCAGCAGTGTTCCCCTTTTTTCCATCTTTAGGGAAAATGTACTTTAAACTGGAATTCTCCCTTCCTTGATTCTGGTAGAAGCCACTGGCAATGCTATCCAGGCCAGGGGTTGTCTTTGTAGTCATTGCGGACCCTTAGGTCCCTTGCTCCGTTATATGGTATGTTGTTTTTTTTTCTAGACATTTCTCTATCTTGCTGAACATGGTGGCACACATTTGTAATCCCACTACAAGAGGGATTACAAACAAGAATGTGAGGCCAGCCAAGACTATACATACTGAATTTCAAACCAACCTGGGCCCAGCCAGGTGGTACACCCCTTTAATCCCAGCACTCAGGAGGCAGAGACAGGCAGATCTCTGAGTTCAAGGCCAGCCTCGTCTACAGAGCTAGTTCCAGGACAGCCAAAGAAACCCTGTCCTGGGGATAGGGGACCAACCTTGATTATTATGACAAGACCCAGTCTCAAAAAAATTAAAAATTCTGTGTGTCTCAGCTGGGTGGTGGTGTCACATGCCTTTAATTTAATCCCAGCACTCAGGAGGCAGAGGCATGTGGATATCTGTGAGTTCAAGGCCAGCCGGGTCTACAGAGTAAATTACAGGACAGCCAGAACTACACAGAGAACCCCTGCCTCAAACAAACAAACAAAAATTCTCTGTCTCATTCTAAGTTGTTAGATTTTTGTTCGGTTGGGTTGGATTTTTTGTTTTGTTTTGTTTTTTTGAGACAGGGTCTATCTGTGTAACAGCTCTGGCTGTCCTGGACTCGCTTTGTAGACCAGGCTGGCCTTGAACTCACAGAGATCCACCTGCCTCTGCCTCCCAAGTGCTGGGATTAAAGGCGCGCGCCACCATGCCCGGCTCTGGGTTGGGTGTAACCGAACTTTTAAATTATTATTTAACACTTATTTATTACTAAATTCACTTATAACAAACACCAACAATTTCTTAACTATTAATCCTATAAATTCCTACAACCCCTTTAACCTATCCACTAAACCTATTGATAATTATAACAACTACTTTCATAACCTTTTAGAATGATACAGTCTCTGGGGCAGGTCCTCATTCGTCAGGAACACAGTCTTTGTTGTAGATTCTTTAACGCACTTAGCAGTCCTTTTTCTGGATCTCTCAGATGCAGGTTCGTTAGGGTAAGTTGGTTATTGCAGTCTCACCTTAAATAAGGCTTCATGCTTTCTTCTCTGTGGGAGACCCCAGCCATCTGCAGGCCAACTTACTTTTTTTGAATCAGGAACTCAGTTGCTCTGCCTCAGTCCTTAAAGCCAGCCACAGTTTCATCCAGGCCATTTTCGGACAGGTCAAACCCCTCTAGGCAAAAGCTGAGCCACAGGGTTTAGTCCTTGGCCTTTTGGTGTCTTGCTCAGGCTTTCTTTGCTCACCAGCTTCTTTCTGCTTCAGGGAAATCTGGCCATCAAATGATGGCCAGCACTTTTTTCAGCAGGACTCTTGGAGCTCTCTAGCATCAGGGGCCTCTTCTCCTTTTGGGCTCCATGCACTGTCCTTAAATAGGAGGAACTCTGTTTTCTTAGTTTGGGCTCCGCCCACTTAGCAGCTGAAAACAATGTCAGGCCAGATACTTTGTTTCTTCAAGTCCATTAAGTCTTTCCTGTTTTCCTGACTTCAACCTTGTTTTTCAGTCTATTAAGTCTCCTGTTTCCTGTTTTTAGTCCACATGCTGATAATGCTCTTCATGCCCCGAATTAAGAGACAGTATCAGCCGGGCGGTGGTGGCGCACGCCTTTAATCCCAGCACTTGGGAGGCAGAGGCAGGCGGATCTTTGTGAGTTCGAGGCCAGCCTGGTCTACAAAGCGAGTCCAGGACAGCCAGAGATATTCAGAGAAACCCTGTCTCGAAAAACCAAAAAAAAAAAAAAAAAAAAGAGACAGTATCAGAAACCCCTATATATTTTCTAAATCTAATATATCTAACCCCTACAGTTGGGTTTTGTTGTGTTGTTTTGTTTTTTGAGAAAGGGACAGGGTCTTATGGTGTATACCTCAGGCTGACTTTGAAGTCCTGATCCCACTGCTCCAACCACCCAAGTACTGGGATTATAGACCTGTGCCACCAAGCCTAGCTTTTCTCTTTTGTTTGTTTGGTCTTGTTTTGTGTTTGGAGATGTTGATTTTATTTTGGCCCGCTTTTTTAATAGTTCCTAATTTGGTCTTTGAAAATTTCACACATGTATACAATGTATTTAAAGCATATCCACTCTCCATTCCCCTCTAACTCCTTTTGGACCCCCATCTCCCTCTCCCTCTCCCAAATTTTCTGGTTTTTTTAATAACACACTAACTGCAATTATTGCTTCATATATGCTATTGAGCATGGGGCCATCATCCACTCCTTGAGCAACTACCAGGAGCCAACAGATATATGCAGCTGGCAACAGATCCTTAGCTAGGGGTAGGTGCTTGTATATACACCGTGCTGGAATGTTGACTGGCTTGATCTTGTGCAGGCAACCACAGCTGCTGTGACTTCTTCATGTGTGCTACAGCCATGTCATATCAAGAAGATACCAATTCACCTGAGCATGGTGGCACATGCCTTTAATCCCAGCACTTGGGAGGCAGAGGCAAGCGGATCTCTGTGAGTTCAAGGCCAGCCTGGCCTACAAAGAGAGTTCCAGGACAGCCAGGGCTGTTACACAGAGAAACCCTGTCTCAAAAAACCAAAAAATAAAAATAAGAAGATACCAATTCATAGCTCCTCCCCATCCTCCAACTCTCTTTTGTTAGTTTTCTGTTTGTTTGTTTGTTTGTTTGTTTTTGTAGTGCAGGTGTGGAAATGAGGACCTGTGTATCCGAAATCACTGAGCATCATCCCCAGTCCAATTATTCCATTGTATTTTTTTCATTGCTACCTTATAGTTTTTTATTTTAAAATTCTGATTTGAAGGAGGGGTTTTTGAAACAATGTTGGGAGGTTGTATACCACGAAACCTGGTCTTTGTTACTGAGACAAGATCTCACTCTGCATCATCAAACCTAGCTTGCTGTTATTTTTCTATCTTCATAAATTTTCTGTCTTCATATCTCATTACCTTCTAGCTTCTTTTATGCTAATGTGATATCTGAGGCCATATCTCACAGGTTTTGGTTTTGGTTTATGTGCTGCCTTTATCATCCTTAAGTTTATGAATTCAATTTCTGGGGTTTCATCTTGAACCTCGTAGAGTCATCCACTCACCAAGACTGGGGCAGGCTTGAATCTCACAGCTCCTCTGATGATACATGGGGACATAGTAGATATATTTGTAGCTGAGTAGTAACCCTTAAATGGGGATCCAGATCACCAGTGGTGGGGAATGATCTAGATCATGTCAGCTCTTTCTGACCACATCTTTCTTCTGCTCCAGGGTGACCTAGCCAAGAAGAAGATCTATCCTACCATCTGGTAGGTATATCTCTACACTACCCCAAAAAAATCTCTACCAAGGATAGGCCTTGGCCTTCCCTACCCAATCTGAAAACAACTGTGGTGTACTCTCAGGTGGCTGTTCCGGGATGGCCTTCTACCCGAAGATACCTTCATTGTGGGCTATGCCCGCTCCCGACTCACAGTGGATGACATCCGCAAGCAGAGTGAGCCCTTCTTTAAAGTGAGTGACATTGGATCCCAGAACCTTTTTCTGCCCTTTCCTCTACCCCACAGCAATACTAGCTACAGGCAGCCTGTGAGGATACATGTCCCCATTCCCATCATAAGCAACACTTCCCTCCCCACTTCTCACTTGACTTGCCAAGAGGCGGGGCCACCCAGAACACTCAAGCTCTGACACCTCACATCCTTGCTCTCCCATGCCAACCACGCAAAATCTGTGCCTACTTTCTTCTGCCACCTTCTCCCTGACCTCTGAACAAAGATAGGGGAAGATGATCCCTTCAGCCTCAGACCTGTTTCCCAGCTCCACTCTGACCCAGCCTCATGAGTTCCATCCTGCTGTGCTCTGGTGCCACACTGGGACATGCTAGCAGCTGGAAGGACTCTTCCAAGTACCTCTTTTCCCCAGTAAATGTGCTATGTTGGTATCTTTCTTAGCATCTATAGTTTGCTATGTTAATTTTGGAGAGACAACTTTCTCCATCATTCTCTCAGGTCAGAGTTTCCTGAAATCCAGTTTCTACTCTAGGCATTAAGGCCCTGAGGATATGCAAACTGTACCAGTGATTTGTCCCACCTACACACAGTATTCCTGCTGTGTGCCTCAGCCTCTGCCCCATGGGAACACAAACAGGATGAAATAAACCCATGTACTTGTGGGGCCAGGAAAGTTGACTTAGAGAAAGCCCACCTTAGCTGTGGATCAAGAAATAGGAAAGAGAGATTCTACTCCTTTAGGGCAGAGCAAGTGTAGACTCTGAGAGAAGTAGAAATTGACATTTGTCTGTCTATCTCTCCCAGGCCACCCCAGAAGAAAGACCCAAGCTGGAGGAGTTCTTTGCCCGTAACTCCTATGTGACTGGCCAGTATGATGATCCAGCCTCCTACAAGCTCCTCAACAACCACATGGATGCCCTGCACCAGGGGATGCAGGCCAACCGCCTATTCTACCTGGCCTTGCCCCCCACAGTCTACGAAGCTGTCACCAAAAACATTCAAGAGACCTGCATGAGTCAGACGTAAGGCCTGTCTTTCTCCATTCCTGTGTATTTGCTCTTGTTTCTGCTACTGTAAACAGCCCTCAGTTCAAGCCAGTCTAGGAAAACTGAAAAGATGAATGCCTTCAGCTTGTTCTCCACATGAATTAGCATTCAAAAAAAAAAAGGGAAACAGGCTATAAATATTGGAGTTTTCTAATCACTGACAGCCTCTTGTATTGGGCAGTTTGCAACAGTTCCCATTAAGACCACAAGATGACAGTGTTGCTCCACGGAACAGCTGCTCTTTTTTTTTTTTTTTTTTCCACCTCTCTGAATCCCCAGCAAACCCACAAGATGGCAGTGTTGTATCATAAGAGACCACTGCTGACTGAAAGCTATGTTTCTCTTGTTCCTGATTTTGAATTTACAAAACAATTTTAGTGCTCTGTTATGAGTGGCAAAGAAAGAAACCTGCTCTTTTAAAATCAGTGGAAATATCTGCAAGGGAACTCACACATATAACCCCAGCACTGTGGAGACTGAGGCAAGAGGATTGCTTGGAGTTCAGTGCTAACCTAGAATACAGAGTGAGACTGTCTCAAAAAACAACAAAATTAACTTGGTGTAGTGGCACACATTTGTAATTCCTGTATTCAGGAGGCAGGAGGAGCACTATGTAGTCAAGGCCAGCCTGGAATACATACTGAATTTGAAGTCAGCCTAGTCTTCATAGTAAGAACCTCTCAAAAAGAAAAAGAAGCTAATTTAAAAAACAAAACAAAACAAAACAAAACAAAACAAAAAAACAAGCCAGGCGGTGGTGGCGCACGCCTTTAGTCCCAGCACTTGGGAGGCAGAGGCAGGTGGATCTCTGTGAGTTCAAGGCCAACCTGGTCTACAAAGTGAGTCCAGGACAGCCAGGGCTACACAGAGAAACCCTGTCTCTAAAAACCAAAAAAAAAAAAAAAACCCAGCCAGATGTGGTGGCATCCGCCTTTAATCCCAGCACTCAAGAGGCAGAGGCAGGCATGTCTCTGTGAGTTCAAGGCCAAGCCTGGTCTACAGAGTGAGTCCAGGACCCTAGTGCTTGTTACACAAAGAAACCCTGTCTTGAAAAACAAACAAACAAATAAATACCAATAGAAGTCAGTTGCATTGGGCCATGACTGTAGTCCCTGCTATTCAAGGGATGAGGCAGGAGTACCCTTCAGATCCAGGAGTTCCAGGCCAACCTGAGCAACATAGTAAAACTTCATCTCAAGACTATAAAACCAATGAGGAAAGTCAGACATGATGGCCCAGTCCCTGTGATCCCAGCTCTTGGGAGGTGGAGGGCAGGAGAATCAGGAGTTTAAGGTCATTCTTGGCTACATAGCATGTTCTAGACCAACCTTGGATACATGAGACCCTATCTCAAACTAATTAAAGTAACACTAGTAAGGAAGCTATGTCCTTGATGTTTTATCTGCCTACTTCCCTGTTGGCTTCTGGGCCACTTCTGATCCACTGAAGATCTGGCATGGGAAAGGGGAATAAGACCACCCAAGAATGTGCCAGTCTGCTAGCACCAAGGTGGGCAAATCCCAGAAACTGTTCCAGTCTTCAACATGATGGCAGGAAGGCTTCTAAGATGCTATCTGTGCAGGATAAGGATCAATAGCAGTCCCTGGGTCACCTGAGAATGCAGTGGATAAAAGCCCTGCTCCCTGCGGTGAGGGTCAGGGTGATATGGCCAAAAGCCTATTACTGGGGAAAGATCTGGGAAATAACATGATTGGGGGCTCCTAGCAGAGGCTGGAACCGCATCATAGTGGAGAAGCCCTTCGGGAGAGACCTGCAGAGCTCCGACCAGCTGTCAAACCACATCTCCTCTCTGTTCCGTGAGGATCAGATCTACCGAATTGACCACTACCTGGGCAAGGAGATGGTCCAGAACCTCATGGTGCTGAGGTGCACAGGGGACAGGGTGGAAGGGGACCAGGGCAAGGGTGGTGATGTGAGGAACCCTATGTGCCCTGCTGCCCCAAACAGAAATTCTTCTTAGATGCTGCCCTAGCTTGGTTCAGATACAACTACTGTACTGTAGAACCCCAAGGGTAGATCCATTCATGGACCCTTCAACAATGCCTCCCATGCTAGCCTCTCCTCTGTACCTCCCACAGATTTGCTAACAGGATCTTTGGCCCCATCTGGAACCGAGACAACATTGCCTGTGTGATCCTCACATTTAAAGAGCCCTTTGGTACTGAGGGCCGTGGGGGCTACTTTGATGAATTTGGGATCATCAGGTAAGAACCCATATCCCACCCCAACTCAGCTTATCTTCACACACTGGGTGCTAGTATTCAAGTGAGCTGTTGGGAGTAGCCATAAAGTGTACCATCCAGCGAAACCCCAAAGGGTTTTCAGGGTCAGTGTCTTCTTCCTTGCCTTAGGAAACCTGGAAGACACTAGGGATATGGAAGCAAGGTTTCCCAGCTTGTCACTAGAAAGCCTTGTTTGGTAATCGTAGGGCCCATAGAACTTGGTTATCCCCTTGTTCCCACCCTGGAAGTGGCAATTGACCAGAGCATCTGCTTCTTCTGCTGCTAGGGATGTTATGCAGAACCACCTCCTCCAGATGTTGTGTCTGGTGGCCATGGAAAAGCCTGCCTCCACAGATTCAGATGATGTCCGTGATGAGAAGGTAGGTTAAGGCATGTGCACCAGGTTCCCAGCAGCCTTGCTCTATAGCAGGCCACTCTATGACAAGGCACTGGGCTCGTGTCCATTTCCCCTACACCCTCCCAGTTACCAAGGGGCTTTACTTACTCTGTTTTCTCCCAGGTCAAAGTGTTGAAATGTATCCCAGAGGTGGAAACCTGCAACGTGGTCCTGGGCCAGTATGTGGGGAACCCCAATGGAGAAGGAGAAGCTACCAAGGGGTACTTAGATGACCCCACAGTGCCCCGTGGGTCTACCACTGCCACCTTTGCAGCAGCTGTCCTCTATGTGGAGAATGAGCGGTGGGATGGTAGGTGACATCCCTAGGGCCTAGCAACGCAGGGCTAGATATGCCCTCAAAGAGACACTTCTTGGCATGGTCAGATACATGGTGCTCACTGGTAAGGGATGCTGGAGAAGGAGGGCTAGCACAAGTGGGAAACTACCCTAGTCATATTTACTCCACATGTACACATTCACGCATATACATAGGCACAGGAGATCACACACAGAGAGCACAAGACTGTAGGAAAGCCAGTCCCTGAGGCCAGCCTTGCCCCCTAGGGGTACCGTTCATCCTGCGCTGTGGCAAAGCCCTAAATGAGCGCAAGGCTGAGGTGAGACTGCAGTTCCGAGATGTGGCAGGCGACATCTTCCACCAGCAGTGCAAGCGTAACGAGCTGGTGGTCCGTGTGCAGCCCAATGAGGCTGTATACACCAAAATGATGACCAAGAAGCCTGGCATGTTCTTCAACCCTGAGGAGTCTGAGCTGGACCTGACCTATGGCAACAGATACAAGGTTCCCACAGGGAAGACCATCTGGGCAGAGCCCTAAGGGAGGCCCTGGGTGGCTGAGTACAGTAGTATCAGAAACATTTACTATTTCCAACCCTGCAGAATGTAAAGCTCCCTGACGCCTATGAACGCCTCATCCTGGATGTCTTCTGTGGGAGCCAGATGCACTTTGTGCGCAGGTGAGGGACCCCCAGCCTAATACAGTTAGGCAAAGGGGTGGTCTTTTCCTTCCTTCCTTATGTACCTCTACTCCATCCTATACTGTACCCCTTCAGTGATGAACTCAGGGAGGCCTGGCGTATCTTCACACCACTGCTGCACAGGATTGATATCGAGAAGCCTCAACCCATCCCCTATGTTTATGGCAGGTAAGGGAAAGATGGGAGCTGAGGGAACCGAGCTAAATGAAGCAGGGCAATGGGAATTACAGGGGACAAAGGTCGCTCATGTCATGTCTTCCCTTTGCCTCCCAGCCGCGGCCCCACAGAGGCAGATGAGCTGATGAAGAGAGTGGGCTTCCAGTATGAGGGCACCTACAAGTGGGTGAACCCTCACAAGCTCTGAGCCCTGGGAACTTACACCATCTGCACTCTGTCCCTTTTGGCCACCTTTTCTGTGTCTGCCCTTCTCACCATCTAACCTTATATATTAGGACTAATAACCCCATGTTGGAAGGACTTTGAGACCATTGGCCTTAGCAACACATTCCAGTCCCTGTGCTCAGGCCACCATTCTCTGTCCTATGCTGCAGCCGCTGCCACTGCTGTTGCTGCTGCCACTGCCACCACTACTACCACTGAACCCAACCACATTCCTCAACCTCTAGGCGCTCAGAACAAACTGTAATGCTTTCAGGGCCACCACTGGCCCTATCTGAGCCACCCATCTTTCCACAAGAATCACTTCCTCCCCTCCAGCCCTTCCAGAAAGAAGAATAGTTATCAGTCTGTCCCTGGACTCCTTAAGACAGGAGTTAGGAACAATAGAGAGGAGCCTTGGGCCTCAGAGGAACAATGACCAAACCACACTCCCCAACAGTTATGGGCAAGCTTCTCAAAACTTGAAGGAAATGGTCAGGGACACCCATGTGACAGGAACTGCCCACCAGCTTCAGTGCTACTTAACATTCCTCCTCACTAGCTGGAAGACACCTCATGCTGCCTAGCAATATTTAAGGGCTGTAGATGTCCCCTAACCAACTCCATACTCCATGGTCAACCTTATCCCACCCATAGGCAGCCTCCTTACCAAAGGAAGGCAGGAACAGCAGCTAGGATTTCCTTACCCCAGCCCCGCCATTAAATCTTCAGTTTTACCTGTCTCCTTGTCATTTCCTCCCTGCCATCCAGAATCATGAAGGAGAGACCTGTAATTTCCCCACTTCCCATGTATATTATTAGTCAGGGTTCTATAAAAGAACAGAACTAGTTGCTTACAAGCTATAATCTAACAGTGGCTGTCTCCTGATGGAAAGGCCAAAAATCCAGTAGTTGTTCAGTCCATGAGACTGCATATCTCAGTACTTGTACTAGATATGTACCGGATATATACTTGTACTGGAGTCTTAGGAAATCCTAGAGAGCTGCCCATTTTCAGTCTAGGTTGGAATCACAAATAAGTGGTTTCTAACATCAATGAAGACATGGCTTATAAATAAGAGAGATGAGCTTGCCAGCAAAAATTTCTTCTTTATGTGGGCTGTCACCAGAAGCTGTGGCCCAAATTTAGGGTGGGTTCTTCTGACCTCAAATGATCTGGATTTTGAGTGGGTCTTCCATCTTAAACAATCCAACCAAGAAAAATCCCTCCATATGTGGGTTTAGTTAATTCCAGCTTCTTGGGTTTAGTTAATTCCAGATGTAGTCAAGTTGACAACCAAGAAGAGCCACCACACCATGTTACCCTGATTCCTACCCCACACCTGCTCCACGTTTCCCTCCTTTCTTGCCTCTTGTCATCCTTACTGACGTCACCCACAGTGGTCCAGCTAGAAGCCTGGGTCTGACCTCCAGTCTTTCTAGCCTGGTCCCTGTATCTGTTCACATCACCACTACATGGGTGTTTGTCATTGAGTCTAGCCTGAAGTACAAGAGCAAATCACTCTTGTACAGTACCCATAACAAAGCACCACCAATGAGGTGCTTCCAACATTGGATGCCAGAAATCCAAATCGAGGTATGATGAGGCAGTGCTCCCTTGGTAGGCTCTAAGAAAGACCCCTTTGCCTCTTCCAGCTTCAGGGGATTCCAGAAATTCCTGGTTTGTAGCTATCTAGCCTCTGCCTCTTAGGGTACCTGTCACACTAAAATCAATGTCCACCTTACTCTGGTATGATGACAACTAACTACACCTGCAGGCACCCTTTTCATTCAACATACTGTCATGCCCCCAGCAAAGACACTGTCCCTAAAAAGCATCAAAGCCTTTTGAGGCTCTCCTCTAAGCTGAGTCTTTGGAAAATATGTAGGAAGCATCGCCACCATGACCCTTATACTTGAGGTCTTAGTTCTAATAGATAAGGGTGATAGGGCAAAGACCAAAGGGCAGAGGGTTTAGATACTAAGCAACCAATGAATGGTCCACACAGTTGAGGCACAGTCTGTTCCTGGCAGAGAGCTAAGAACATGCATCTAGACCATGCATGACCTAGTCCAGGACTAGGAGGCCCCTTAGGCAATCAGCAGGAGGCTACTAGGAACAAAAACAATTTGGGCAACCCTTATATCTTCTTGGGAAGGCAACTTTGTTTTCAGATAGAGTTCTTTCTATTTCGACCAATTTGGGCTCAAGCAATCCTGCCTCAGCTTCCCAAGTAGCTGAGACTACAGGCATGTGTCTCTATGGCCAGCTATCCAGGGCCTTTTGTTTGAACCATCAAGACTTCTCATTAGCTTGCTGCTGAGAACTGGGTCCCCTCACCCCTGCCTGCTCTCCTATTCAAGATGGCAATTCAGTCTGGTTAGGGTAAGGCTAGTAGGCAAGGCCTCAGATCTAAAGGATGAGATGGGGCTCCTGCCCAGAAACCTGCAAGAAAAAAAATACATATAGGCAAAAGAAACTTAAACACTGGGCAAGTTTGTTGGTGCCTGTTCACTAGAATAGCATATGGCACTTTTGGAAAAAGAACAATCTCAGCAAAGTGATTTCTTTTTGCAAAGAGTGTGCCTGAACCCAAACTGGACTAGGGAGCACACATGTCCTGTCTTTTAACACTAATATAGGTGGTGACCGCATCTCATTGTTGGAAGCTCAGTTTGACAATCTGACATGATAGGCTAATCCACACGAAGGCAAGGAGGCTATGGGCCCCTTCTAAGTTTCTCACAACAGTACCTCCACCTACCCCAATATTGGAGTGTTTACTGCATCCCCTGCTTTAAATAGAGGAAGTGATACCTCCAGGTTGTGGGAGGAGTGCTTCACCTGCACACTGAACAGGGGGGAAAGGCACGTGATAGGAGATAAAGACAAATCACAGACTTTTTTTAACATTTACTTATTATGTATACAGTGTTCTATCTGCAGGTATGTTTGCAGACCAGAAGAGAGCACCACATTTCATTATGTGATGGTTGTGAGCCACAATGTGGTTGCTGGGAATTGAACTCAGGACCTCTGGAAGAGCAGTCAGTACTCTTAACCTCTAAGCTATCTCTCTAGTCCCAAATCACAGACTCTTAAAGGTACCTCTTATTATTTACCTTAGAGTCAGAGCCTGTGCCCCTGGCAGCCCTAAGAGCCAGGTTCACCCATCTATCCTGAATAAGCCAGTTAAAAGAGCCAAGTTAATAGTGAAAAAGATTTATTCAATGTGGCCACATTGAAAAGGGGACAAATAAGCCGGGCGGTGGTGGCGCACGCCTTTAATCCCAGCACTTGGGAGGCAGAGGCAGGCGGATCTTTGTGAGTTCGAGGCCAGCCTGGTCTACAGAGTGAGTCCAGGACAGCCAAGGATACACAGAGAAACCCTGTCTCGAAAAACCAAAAAAAAAAAAAAAAAAAAAAAAAAGAAAGAAAAGGGGACAAACAGATCCTGAGGACCCCCCCCCCACTTGACAAGTCCATATTTGGGGTCCTGATATGAGGTAAATGTTTAAATAGAAGGCACACATAAGCAGTCCGGGTCAAGCTGTAGTCCCACTTGTCACTGACCCATCATTGTTTGAGTTGTTTGACAAGCTTTCCCTGGAAACAAAATCCCCCACCACCACCCCCCTCCACCCCTGCCCGGCTGACATTGGATTGAGCCTTTTTCTTTTCCCAGCAAGAAATTCCTGGGGAAAATTCCTATTCTCTGAGTGCCTTGTTTCACAATCTAATAGCCAAAAGAGGGAAACAAGTGTCTCTTTAGAATAGTCTGTGTCTGTCTGTCTCTCTCTTTCTCCCTCTCCCTCTCTCTTGTAGATAAAAAGGAGAGTTGTAGTTAGAGGCAGAAACATCTGGCAGAATCCAAAGTGGTCATAACCCTGAGCTGCATGGGAGAAGGTGAGGGAAAGGAAGAGGGGAGAGAGGGGAACCAGGTACAGCAAGCAGTCAGGAGGCCCAAAGGTAAAAAGAGAGTAGGTAACGAAAATGGCTGGATTGTGTAGAAAAGAGGAGTCCAGCCCCTTGGGCTGGAGAGTTCAGGGTAAGGGGTAGCCTAGGAGGGCCCTGTAGGTGGGGAGTGAGGGACATAGGGAGAACTTGGCAGCCAGGTCCACTTTAATATGTTTAAATAGCTGGGTGTGGTAACACACACCCTTAATCCCAGAGTTCAAGGCCAGCCTGGTCTACAAGAGTTCCAGGACAGCCAGGGTTCCACAGAGAAACCCTGTCTCAAAAAAAAAAAAAAAATGAGCCAGGTGGTGGTGGCTCACCCCTTTAATCCCAGCACTTGGGAGGCAGAGGCAGGCAGATCTTTGTGAGTTCGAGGCCAGCCTGGTCTACACAGAGAAACCCTGTCTCGAAAAAAACAAAAAAAGAAAAAAAAAGTTTAAATAAGCCGGGCGGTGGTGGCGCACGCCTTTAATCCCAGCACTTGGGAGGCAGAGGCAGGCGGATCTTTGTGAGTTCGAGGCCAGCCTGGTCTACAAAGTGAGTCCAGGACAGCCAAGGATACAGAGAAACCCTGTCTCGAAAAAAAAAAAAAAAAAAAAGTTTAAATAGGCACCTTAACCATTTGTCCCAGGTTTGAAACCTAACATCCCAGCCTTTTTTATGACAATAAATATATAAATAAATATATAAGGGGCATGTAATCTTCTCTATGACTACTTCCTGCTGACACTGGGGTGTCACTGTAGAGGGGACCCAGAAAAACTAGGATCCTGGCCAAGTCTGAGAAGACCAGGCTGGTTCACTTACTGTTCAGGCTCTGGAGGACCATCTGGACCTAGGGAAGTGCCCCAGTTGAAGCAGACTGTGAGGCTGGACCACCTGGAGCTAACTGCTTTGGAGCTGTCCTCAATACAGATTTGAGGGAACCCCCGGAGCTGTAGAATTGCTGAAGCAGCCGGACAGTGGTGGCGCACGCCTTTAATCCCAGCACTTGGGAGGCAGAGGCAGGCGGATCTCTGTGAGTTCGAGGCCAGCCTGGTCTACAAAAGCGAGTCCAGGACAGCCAGAGCTGTTATACAGAGAAACCCTGTCTCAAAAAAAACAAACAAACAAAAAAAAAGAATTGCTGAAGCAGCCTGCAGTTGATTTGAAATCTGCTAGGACAGATAGACTAGGGAGAGAAGGTAAAGTTAAGGAGTTTAGGGGAAATTTTGTTTTGTTTTGTTTTGGAGACAGAGTTTCTCTGTGTAGTGTAGTAGCCCTGGCTGTCCTGAACTCAGTTTGTAGACCAGGTTGGCCTTGAACTTACAGAGATCCACCTGCCTCTGCCTCCCAAATGCTGGGATTAAAGGCATGTGCCACCATGCCCAGCCAGAACAGATTTTTTAAAAAAGATTTATTCATTTAAATATCTATCTCCATGTACACCTGCATGTCAGAACAGGGCATCAGATCACATTATAGATGGTTGTGAGCCACTATGTGGGTGCTGGGAATTGAACTCGGGACCTCTGGAAGAACAGCCAGTGCTGTTAACAACTGAGCCATCTCTCCAGCCCCTGAACAGGTGTTTTTAGCACAGTAAGAAGCACTTTTAAGTCTATACATAGAAGACAACCAAAGGAAATTTAAAATCTTGAGACTGTGACTCTGATGATAGTAGTCAGTGCTTAGCAGAGCTAGATTAATAGCGTATCAGAACTCCATGTCAAAACTCTGAACTTTTGAAGTTTTGGTATGACAATAGCATAGCAAGGGAAAGAAATCTTGAAGCATTTTCATATATCTTGAATCACTTTCTTATACCTTTATAAAATGCATTTACACATCTTAAAACATGAAGAATAGAAAAAAGTTACTTTGAAACATGTTTTTGAGTTTATCTCTTCTTAGAGTCTGGTAGTAAGGTAAACTGTTTGTCTCAGCTGGAGGTCTAGGAAAGGAGACTTAAGACTTAATTTTTACATATGAAGAGAACTGAGAAGGCAGCTGAAGCCTTGGGGAAGGAGCTAGATACTTTAGCTACAGTTTTAGTCAGTCAATACTTTCAGAGATCTGAGAAGGATAAATTACAGCCAGGAATGTAATCTAAATGGTCTGTGCATCAATTAAAATGACTGAAACCCATTACCTACACAAGTTACCTTAGGCTCTGGTGGTCTCCATAGTTTCCCTGGGAACAGTAATCAGTCTTTGGCTATCATTCAGAGCAGCATGACCTTTGTCTGTACAGACCCAAGTCTCAGATTTTTTCTGTAGAGGAATTTAGGAAAATTGACCTCACTTTGACCAGGCAAAATCAATCCAAAAGCTGTCCACAGTTGATGCAGAGCCCTGGCTGCAGGCAAGGCATGGGGCAGTTTTGCCCAGTGAGTAATGCTACCACAATCCAGGTGGAGTGGTCAAGCCTCATTTATCTTTTTGGGGGACCTTGAGGGTTCCCAATAGGAGGGAGCAGTTCTAATATGGGAAGCTTAAACATTTTAAATGCCACATTCAGCAGATCCCTTAAGAGTTTGAAGACCATCTATCTATTAAGTATAAATAATTTAGTTATTTGCTTCAGGCATAACCCTGAAAACACATACAGGAGGCTAAAGAAAGCTTGTTACTAAATAGATAGTTTACAAGTTAGTAGCTTATATAAGGTTGGGATTTTAGAGCTTTATTCTTGTTAAGTGTGAGCCTTAACATTTGAGTTGAAGAAGCTGGACGTGGTGGTGCATGCATTTAATCCCAGCACTCAGGAGACAGTCAGGCAGATCCCTGTGGCTCACCTTTGTTATTTTTAAATACATATATTTTAATTTATGTGTATGTGTCTGTATGTGCACATGCAGGTGCTCTTGGAAGCCAGAAGAGGGTGTCAAATCCCTTGGAACTGGAGTTGTGAGCTGCCTGATGTGGGTGCTGAGAACCAAACTTGGTTCCTTTGAAAGACCAGCAGGCACACCTAAGCACCAAGCTTAATTACCTTACTTCTGGTGCCAACATTGGTGCTGAGATTCATGGCCTCATCTGTAGAGTTCAATTGACAAAGAATCTCAGCCGGGCGGTGGTGGCGCACGCCTTTAATCCCAGCACTTGGGAGGCAGAGGCAGGCGGATCTTTGTGAGTTCGAGGCCAGCCTGGTCTACAAAGTGAGTCCAGGACAGCCAGAGATATTCAGAGAAACCCTGTCTCGAAAAACCAAAAAAAAAAAAAAAAAAAAAAAAGAATCTCTATATGCCTACCCTGAATGAAATCAGGAACTTCTAGGTGGAATGATCAACGGTCACCACAGGTGTTTGTAACTACACAGACTAGACAGACATTAGGTCTGGGCTACAACATTGGCTCTCTCTGCATGAGAAGACTGTGGTAGTTGCCTTTGACCTTGACCCCAGGGTCCTAACATACAGAGAGAGACAAAGTGAGGACATTCAGCTGATCATTCAGATGTAAGTCCCTACCAAAGACCAAAGGCACAATAAGCCAGCATCACCTAATGAATGATAGATACAATGAGTGTGTCGAGAATCTTTCTGTAATAGATATTCCAACTCCAATGAGAGTGAAAGAGAGATGTCCCCAGTGGGCCAAAGCCAGGATAGCTCCTGAAAGGCTTTAATGCTGGATCTAGTTTGTATTCTCATTTTATACACTAAAACCACAAGGTGGGGCAAGCAAGCAGGGATTTACAAAAACACACTTGGCAGTCAGCAGGTTGTTAAGGGCAATGACCCATTGTTTCAGCTGTTCCTCCAGGTCTTTCTGTTCCTGGTAGCAAGTGAAGCCATGCTTGGCAGATAGCCAGTACAACCAGTGCTTTAAGTCAATAATTGAATAAATCAATAAACCAGTATCTAATATTTGGTCCTTTTTTTTGTTTTTTGTTTTTTTTTGGTTTTTCGAGACAGGGTTTCTCTGAATATCTCTGGCTATCCTGGACTCGCTTTGTAGACCAGGCTGGCCTCGAACTCACAAAGATCCGCCTGCCTCTGCCTCCCAAGTGCTGGGATTAAAGGCGTGCGCCACTACCGCCCGGCTCTTTTTTTTGTTTTTTTGAGACAAGGTTTCTCTATGTAACTGCCCTGGCTGTCCTGGAACTCACTTTGTAGATCAGGTTGGCCTTGAACACACAAAGATTCGCCTGCCTCTGCCTTCCAAGTGTTGGGATTAAAAGGTGTGTACCACCATGCTCGACCCAGTCTTTTCTACCTTATTCTACTTCAGGGGCATGACATGAAGCTCAGCAGACAGCAAAGGCCACCTCCATGTAGCCACACAAGTCAGAAATGAAGGTTCAAGTGGTAGGATTCGTGTGAAATCCAAGATTTTGGTCCCTACACTGTACACAATGAGGGAGTAGGTGAAGTCATTCAGCTGCCACTTCAACTGTGGGACACAAAAACACAGATGGGGACTCTCAACTGTCACCTAGGATCTTGTTTGATACTAGGGTGGAATCAAAAGGGGAGGATAGCTCTGAGGGTCACACCTATCATCCCAGACTTAGCAAGGTGGAGACCAGCCTGAGAAACATAAGCATCTCATCTCAAAATTTAAAATGAAGAATGGAATTTGACTGTGGTGGTTTGAACAGGTATGACCCCCATAGACTCGAATTTGAACAATTCACCATGGAGAGTGGCACTATTAGGAGGTGTGGCCTTGTTAGAGGAAGTGTGCAACTGTGGGGGTGGGATTTGAAGTCTCATATGCTCAACCTACGATCCATGTGGCACTCAGTCTCCTGCTGCCTGCAGATCAAGATGCAGAATTCTCAGCTTCTTCTCTAGCACCATGTCTGCCTGGATGCTGCCATGCTTCCCACCATGATGATAATAGACTAAACCTCTAAAACTGTAAGCCAGACCCAATTAAATGCTTTCCTTTATAAAAGTTGCTTTGGTCATGGTGTCTCTTCACAGCAATGAAACCCTAAGATATTGACATAAAGGTTATTCAATGCACTGGGTCTGAGAATAGATCTGGAGACTTTCATGAACACTAAAGAAAACTGGCAATTAAAAATAAAAGAGGGGCTGGAGAGATGGCTCAGCGGTTAAGAACACTGGCTGCTCTTCCAGAGGTCCTGAGTTCAATTCCCAGCAACCACATGGTGGCTCATAACCATCCATAATGTGATCTGGTGCCCTCTTCTGGCTGCAGGTGTGCATGCAGATAGAGCACTGTATTCATAATAAATAAATAAACAAACAAACAAACAAAAGAGCCGGGCGTGGTGGTGCACACTTAATCCCAGCACTCAGGAGGCAGAGGCAGAGGCAGGTGGATCTCTGTGAGTTCCAGGTCAGCCTGGTCTACAAAGTGAGTCCAGGACAGCCAGGGCTGTTACACAGAGAGACCCTGTCTCGAAAAACCTAAAAAAAAAAAAAAAACAAGCCAGGCATGATGGTGCACACCTTTAATCCCAGCACTTGGGAGGCAGAGGCAGGGTGATCTATGTGAGTTCAAGGCTAGTCTAGTCTACAAAGCGAGTCTAGGACAGCCAGGGCTACACAGAAAAACCCTGTCTCGAAAAATAGCCAAAAAAATAACTAAATAAATAAACAAAAGTAGAAACTGTTTCTTAATGATTCTGTTTATTTGGTTTAACTGCATTTTCGCAGTGTACTTTATTTTGTTTTGTTGTTGTTTTTGAGATAGGGTCTCATATAGCCAGACTGGACTCAAACTTGCTATGTAATTGAGGATGACCTTGAACTCCTGATCCTCCTACCTCTCTCTTGAGCATCAGTTCTCAACCTGTGGGTCACGACCCTTTGGGGGTCAAATATCATATCCATATCCAGCATATCAGAAATTTACATTATGATTCATAACAGTGGCAAAATTACAGTTATGAAGTAGTAACAAAATAATTTTATGGTTGAGGGTCACCCACACCATGAGGAGCTGTATTAAAGGGTTGCAGCATTAAGAGGGTTGAGAACCACTGCTGTTGAGTGTGGTACCATATCCATATTTTTGTTGGTTTTTTTTTTTTTTTTTGGTTTTTCGAGACAGGGTTTCTGTGTGTATCCTTGGCTGTCCTGGACTCGCTTTGTAGACCAGGCTGGCCTTGAACTCACAGAGATCAGCCTGCCTCTGCCTCCCCAGTGCTGGGATTAAAGGCGTGCGACACCTGTTGTTTGTTTTTTGAAGGTTCTTTTGGTTTTGTTCTTTTTGTTGTTGTTGTTAGAAGGACTTAGGCTTCATGAGACCCTGTCTAATAAATAAATAAATAAATAATAGTACACAGACTTGTATGTAACTTGTTTCCTTCATTCTGTGTAAATGTGGGTGTGTTGTACTGATCCCATAAAAGGGCGGCAAAGGAGCCTACATTGGAGAAGTCTGTGATTCATGGCCCTCAGCCCTATCAGAATGGCCTCCAGAACCTCTAAAATAGGCTAGCAACAGTTCACCCATCCCAATCAGGGTACAAAGTTTTCAGATTCTCATTCAAAGTAAAATTGGCTGGCTGAGGGCTGTTGAAATGGCTCGGCAAGTAAAGCCAATTACGTCAAATGCAAAGCTGACAGCACAGCACAAGCACAGTGCCCCAAGTTTAATATCTGGACCTTAACATGGAAGATGGAGGGAAACCACTGATTCCACAAAAGTTGTATGCTTACCTTTACATGTATAACATTTGCATACCCACATATACACATATGGTATATGCACACACAATAAAAAAAAAATTGAAGTGCCCAGCTGAAGAGTCAGTCCTCATGCCTATAATCTCATCACTCAGGAGACTGGTTCCTGAGGACTGCCAAAATTGTACTCCAGCCTGGGCTACATGGTGAGTTCTAAGCTAACCTGGGCTACAGTAGAGAAACAAGCTAACTGAAAACAAAAAGAAACAAAGAAAATGCCTGGCTGAGTGAGGTGTTTTATACCAGTAATCCTGGCACTATGGAGGCAGAGACAACAGGATCAATAGGACAAGGTCACCCTGAATTACATTCAAGACTTTGTCTCAAAAAAACTGAGGGCAGGACCACTGAAGTGGCTCAGGGGCTATAGGCACCTGTTGCCAAGCCTGATGACCTCACTTTCATTTCTGAAAACCAAATGATGAAAGGGAAAAAACTTGTCCTCCGATCTCTGAATGCCCGCACATACTCCCACAGGCATACATAAATAAATACATAAAATAAAGTTTAAAAAGAATAGAAAAATAAGGTGTTGCAGAATATTTCATCACATTGTGAACCCCAAGAATTATGAATTGAAAAATCTGTTTCTAATTGTGGGATGGCTCAGCCTTTAATCCGAGAGCTTTCTGTTTACTGTAAACAAGTACTTGTGATGTATATCTGCCCTAGCACGCATCTTCAATCCTCCAGCTTTCTGTTTACTCTAAACAGGTAATTATGGTGTGGATCTTTCCTAGCACACACCTTTAATCCAAGAGCTTTCTGTACACATGATTAAATAAAGTTAACCCTAGGTCAAGAGGCAGAACAAGAAAACAGCTGACAGGGATTAAACAGAAAGGAGGGACATTGAGCTGACAGGTATTTAAGACAGCATGGGAGTTCTTCTTCCTTTGGGTTTTCTCCAGAAGGTTTTCTCCTTCAAAGCTTCTTCCTCTACGTTCTTCTGGACTTTTTAGCTCTGGGCTTTTGGCTGGGGCATTGTTGGAGTAGGAACATCAGCTGGATGCTTTGCCTCTCTTACCTAGCAGGTTTTCACCCCAGCATGTGGCTCCTGAGTCTTCATTGTTAAAATCAAATGACTGGGATATTTTAGTTTTTTTTAAACAACAATAAGGATAGCTCTGAACTTTACTAGAATTTACCTAGTATGACCCTGGGTTAGAGCCCTGGCACTGAAAAGGGGGGGACCTAGCCCTCTGGTTAAAAAAATCAGAGGCAAGGGTAGGGCGATGTTGATGGCACATGCCTTTAATCCCCACACTCTGGAAGCAAAGGCAAGCATATCTCTGTGAGTTCAAGGCCACTCTGGTCTACATAGCAAGCTCCAGGCCAACTAAGGCCACATAGTGACACTTTGTGTCAGAAACATTTTTTTTTTTTTTTGGTTTTTCGAGACAGGGTTTCTCTGTGTATCTTTGGCTGTCTTGGACTCGCTTTGTAGACCAGGCTGGCCTTGAACTCACAGAGATCCGCCTGCCTCTGCCTCCCAAGTGCTGGGATTAAAGGCGTGCGCCACCACCACCCAGCAGAAACAAATTTTTTAATAATAAGAGGGGAAATGTCATTAAAGGTAGAAAGATAGATGTTTTGATTTCTGTTGTTTGTTGTACTGTCTATTGAACCCAAGATAATTTCCTTAGCCCTTTTTACATTTTGTTTTGTTTTGTGTTTTTGAGATAGGTTCTCACTATATAGCTCTGGTTGTCCTCGAACTCACAGAGATCCACCAGCCTCTGCCTCTCAAGTGCTGGGATTAAAGGTGTGTGCCACCATGCTAGGCCCCTTCTTTTCTTTTTTTTTTTTTTTTTTTTGACACATGGTCTCACTAAATTGCCCAAGCTGGCACTGAACTTGTGATCCTCCCACCTCAGCCACCTAAGTAGCTGGAATTATAACCCTGTACCAGGCCTGACTAGAAAAGATAGTTTCTAAAACTAAAAATAATAGCAGATATGATGATACACACCTCTAATCCTATCACTCTGGAAGTCAAAACAGGAGAATTAATACAAGTTTGAAATTAATGCCTGGACCACATAGAGTTCTAGGCCAGCCAGGGGTATAATGAGAACCTGTTACAAAAACAAAAACAGAGCCAATGAAAGGACTCAGCAGATAAAGGTGCCTACTGCCAAGTCTGATGCTCTCAATTCAATCCATGGGCCCTACATGCTAGAAAGAAAGAACTGACTCCTACAAATTGCCTTCAGACCTCCACATGAGTGCTGTGCCACTCCAGCACATATACACACACAAAATCACAGGACAGATGATAGATAGATAGATGGATGGATAGATAGATAGATAGATAGATAGATAGATAGATAAAATAAAATAATTTTCTTTAAAAAGCAGGGGCTTGCCAGGTGTGATGGCACATACATTTAATCCCAGCACTTGAGAGGCAGAGGCACGCAGATCTTTGTGAGTTCGAGGCCAGCCTGGTCTACAAAGTGAGTCCAGGACAGCCAAGGCTGTTACACAGAGAAACCCTGTCTCGAAAAAAAAAAAAGTAAGAAAGTAGACTAGAGCCAGGTATCCTGGCACACACATCCTGTAATCCTAGCACTTAAGAGATAGAGACAGGAAAATATTGACTTCAAGGTTATCTTTAGTACATAGTAAATTTGAGGTAAGAGTGGACTCTATGTTTTTAAAAAACAACAGAAACTGAAGAGCGGACTAAAGTGATACTTAAGAGGCCTTTGTCGCGTTCATTTCACTCTAATCTTATATGTATTTAGTTAGTGTGCATATATGCAGATACAAGTATCATAGCACAAAAGTGGAGGTCAGAGGACAACTGCCCTTTTCCTCCCCCATGTCACTATTACAGAAATACATATACTTATTATATCAATTAATTTTTAAATGTATTATGGAGGGGGACACACACATGCCACAGAGCCTGTCTTAGTTACGTTTCTTTTGCTGTAACAAAACACCATAATGAAGGCAATTTATAAAAGAAAATATTTAATTGGGGGTTCCATGGGGCTAGAGTCCATGACCATCAAATGGAGAGCATGGCAGCAGGCAGGCATGGCATTGGTATAGTAGCAGACAGTTTACATCTAATTTACAAACAGGAAGCAGAGAAAGCTAACTGGGAATGGCATGGGCTTTTTAAACCTCAAAACCTGCTCCCAGTGACACACCTCCTCCAACAAGGCCACACCTCCTAATTCTTCCCAAATAGTTCTACCAACTGGGGACCAAGTAGTAAAACATATGAGCCCTTGGGGGACATTCTCATTTAACCCATCACAGAGCCTGTGTGGAGATCAGAAGACAACTTGTAGGAGATGGTGCTCTCCTTCTACCATATGAGTTCTGGGAATCAAACTCAGGTCTAACTGTTAGGCCTTTACCCACTGAGCCATCTTGCTAGCCCAACTTAACTTTTTTATTAACTATCATGAAATCAGGGTCTGGAGAGAAGACTCAAAAGTTTTTGTTGGGGGCTGGAGAGGTGGCTCAGAGGTTAAGAGCACTGGCTGTTCTTCCCAAGGTCCTGAGTTCAATTCCCAGCAACCACATGGTGGCTCACAGGCATCTACATTGAGATCTGCCCGGCATATATGTAGAGCAAATACTGTATACATAATAAATAAATAAATAAATAAATGTTTAAAAAAAAACAAGTGTGATGTTTGCTTACATCTTTAAAAAAAAGTTTTTGTTGTTGTTTTGTTTTTAGGTTTTTTGAGACAGGCTTTCTCTGGGTAACAGGCCTGGCTGTCCTAGAATTCACTCTGTAAACCAGGCTGGCCTTGAACTCACAAAGATCTGCGTGCCTCTGCCTCTCAAGTGCTGGGATTAAAGTGCACCACCATGCTCGGCCATTACAGACAGTTTTGTGAGCTGTCATGTGGATACTGGGAATTGAACTCAGGTCCTTTGGAAGAGCAGCCAGTGCTCTTGACAGCTGAGCCATCTCTCCAGCCCAAGTCTTAACAATTAAGAGCATTTGCTGCTCTTGCACAGAGAGTGTACCTGAATTTGATACCTACCACTGACATGGCAGTTCACAACAGTCTCTAACTCCAGTTCCTGGGGATCTGGTGTCCTTTTCTGGCCTCCTTGGGTAACAAGCCTGCAAGCAGTACACATACATATATGCAGACAAAACAGTCACATACATAGAATAAAAAAAAATTAAGCAGGGAGGCTGGAGAGATGGTTCAGCAGCTAAGAGCACTGGCTGCTCTTCCAGAGAACCTGGGTTCAATTCCCAGAACCCACATGGCACATCACAACTGTCTGTAATTCCAGGATCTGACACCCTCACAGAGACATACATGCAGGTAAAACATCAATGTACATAGAATAAAAATAAATAAATAAATAAATAAATAAATAAATAAGCAGGGCAGTGACGATGCACATCTTTAATCCCAGCACTTGGGAGGCAGAGGTAGGCACAGAAGCAGGTGGATCTCTGAGTTTAAGGCCAACTTGAGCTACAGAGTGAGTTCCAGGAAAGTCAGAGCTATACAGAAAAATCTTGTCTCAAAAAAAAAACCAAACAAGGCCGGGCGGTGGTGGCGCACGCCTTTAATCCCAGCACTTGGGAGGCAGAGGCAGGCGGATCTTTGTGAGTTCAAGGCCAGCCTGGTCTACAAAGCGAGTCCAGGACAGCCAGAGATATTCAGAGAAACCCTGTCTCGAAAAACCAAAAAAAAAAAACAAACAAAAATCAAAACAAATTAAAGATCATGAAATCAAACTGATATAAGTTTATCTTTAGGCAAAGAAAACAACCAATTGCAAGAAGAATGAATCAAAAGAAATCATTGCCTAGACGTATAATAATAGACGATATCCAGCCTGCACTCGGACCTGTACACCCAAGAGGGAAAAACAGCCGCACCACAAGAGCAAAGGTAAGTGAGATTATTTTTTCCGGAGTTTCCAACATGGAGGCACAGTGTGCACTGTAGCGGAGAGGCAGAGACCTAACCCAGTCACAGCAAAGCAATTAGGAGCCAAGACTGCCTGCAAACAGAGCCCGCGACAGTGTGTTCTCCACAAATACTGGGGCGGGTGGGTCACTCACCCTAGCACCCAAGCATCTGAGCCAGTCAGCAACAGGTACACTGAGGACAGCATCTGTTGTGGGTGGAGCTCCCTGCCTGCATAGTCAGCCCAGCTGGGGAGCCAGAACGACTGGGTCAGTGAGAGAAGAACACAGACCCAACCACAGCTCTACCTGCCTTTCTGAAGAGACCTGTCAGCTCCCAGGTCCTCAGAGGCTAGCCCTCTCCCCACTCCAATCCCCTCTATATTGGTCCAATTGGGTCACAAGCAGTTGAGGAGAGCAGCAGCCACCCTCCTCTCCGAGAGCCAGTCAGTCTATCACAGGAATCTGCCCGCCATCTGGAGGTAAACACCAGGATCTCAGGATCAGCCAACCCCCAGGGCAGGGAGTTTTCCTGAGCACCAAGGTCAGGTAACAAAAGAAACAAACAGATAACACCTGGGTCCATCTGATGACAAAAGGTCAGCACAAGAACATGGTAAAAAAAAAACCAAAACAATAGGATGTCTCCAGATCCTAGCAATAATGCTACAGACAACTCTGGACAGCCGAACACAATTGAAGCAAAGGAAGATGACCTTAATCCTACTCTTATATTAATAATAGAAGGCCTAAGGGAGGAACACTTATATTAATAATAGAAGGCCTAAGGGAGGAAATCAAATACCTCAGAGAGCAACAACAAAGTACTGCAAAGGAGGTGATGGAAATGAATAACGCGCTTAAAGGAATGGAAGACCTGAAAAGGGAAGTTGAAGCAGTGAAGAAAATCCAATCCAAGACATCCATAGAACTGGAAAACCTTAAGAAAAGAATCAGAAAAGCCGGGCGTTGGTGGCGCACGCCTTTAATCCCAGCACTTGGGAGGCAGAGGTAGGTGGATCTCTGTGAGTTCGAGGCCAGCCTGGTCTACAAAGTGAGTCTAGGACAGCCAGAGCTGTTATACAGAGAAACCCTGTCTCGAAAAACCAAAAAAAAAAAAAGAAAAGAATCAGAACTACAGACACTAGCATCACCAACAGAATACAAGAGATGGAAGAAAGAATTTCAGGCTCAGAGGATAAAATTGAAGAAATGGATACATCTGTCAAAGAAAATGTCAAATCTAAAAAAGTCCTGACACAAAACCTTCAGGAAATCAAGGACACAATGAAAAGACGGAATCTCAGAATAATAGGAATAGAAGAAAGAGAAGAGTCCCACCTCCATGGACCAGAAAATATCTTCAACAAAATCATTGAAGAGAATTTCCCAAATCTAAAAAAAGAGATGCCTATAACTGTACAAGAAGCTTACAGAACTCCAAATAGATTAGACCAGAAAAGGAAACCACAGAAAATCAGAGAGAAATATAAAATGTTCAAAATAGCCAGGAAAAAACGATAGTCAAAGCCATGGAGCTCCCTCAGTTAATAAAATGCTTGTCACACAAATATGAGAACATGAGTGCAACGTCAAGTACCCATGTGCCAGGCAGGACAGTGATCATCTGTATCTCCCAGACAGCATCTCCCAGTGCTGGGAAGGTAAAGACATGAGAATCCCTATAGCTTACTGGCCAGCCAACCTAGGCAAATTGGCAAGTCTCAGACTCAGTGAAAGACCTCATCTCAAAACATAATATGGAGGGCTAGCAAGATGTCTCAGCAAGTTAAGAACCCCAGAACCCACACAAAGGTGGTTGGAGAGAATTGAGTCTACAAAGTTGCCCTACAATCATGTCATCAAAAAAATGCATTCTGTGGCTAGCAAGATGGCTTAGTGAATAAAGGTGCTTAAAGACCTGAGTTTGGCCGGGTGGTGGTGGCGCACGCCTTTAATCCCAGCACTGGGGGGGTGGCAGAGGCAGGCAGATCTGTGTGAGTTCAAGGCCAGTCTGGTCTACAAAGTGAGTCCAGGACAGCCAGGGCTGTTACACAGAAAAACCCTGTCTCGAAAAACCTTAAAAAAAAAAAAAAAACCTGAGTTTGATCCACTGGACCCACATAATGGAAGAAGAGAACTAACTCTTGAAAGTTGTCTTCTGACCTGCTCACATGCCTTACAGGCATGTATACACACACCAAATTAACTAAAGTTTTTAGACTTTTGTTTTTGTTTTTTCGAGACAAGGTTTCTCTGTGCAGCCCTGGCTGTCCTGGACTCACTCTGTGGACCAGGCTGGCCTCGAACTCAGAGATCCACGTGCCTCTGCCTCCTGAGTTCTGGGATTAAAGGCTTGTGCCACTGCCACCCAGCTAATATAAGTTTTTAAATACATATTTTGCATAGAAGAAACAGGGCAGGAACCTGGAGGCAGAAGCTGATGCAAAAGCCACGAATGGGTGCTTCTTTTTTTGTTGTTTGTTTTGGGGGGGGCGGGGACAGGGTTTCTCTGTGAAACAAGCCCTGGCTGTCCTGAACTCACTTTGTAGACCAGGCTGGCCTCGAACTCACAAAGAGGCATCTGCCTCTGCCTCCTGAGTAATGGCATTAAAGGTGTGTGCCACCACGCAAGGCGGATGGGTGCTTTTTTTTAAATATTTTTTTAAGATTTATTTATTATTATGTATACAGTGTTCTGCCTGCATGTATGCCTGCATGTCAGAAGAAGGCACCAGATCTCATTACAGATGGTTGTGAGCCACCATGTGGTTGGTTGCTGGGAATTGAACTCAAGACCTCTGGAAGACCAGCCAGTGCTCTTAAACTCTGAGCCATCTCTCCATAGATGGGTGCTTCTTACTGGCTTGTTCAAAACGGCTTTCTCAGCCTGCTTTCTTATAGAACCTAGGACCACCAGCCCAAGGTTGTCCCCACTCACAATGGGCTGGGCCTTCCCCATCAATCACTGTAACAGTAAATTTTCATTTATTACACATATATTTATTAATACTTAACAATTACCTAACAATTGTCTATAAAATTCCTAAATCCTAAACCCAAACCCTAACTCTGAAACCTAACACCTAAAACTTCTTAGTACCTATAATACAAGCATTTAATATTAATTAACCTAAGGTTTCTCAAAAGGATATTTTTCTCTGAGTGTGGGTCCTGAGGGATGGCTGGTCTTCATACATTTTTCAGTTTTAAAGTCTCTTAAAGTCTGTAAATTTCGTTCATCACCTTTGTGGTCTTAAGACCAATTAACATATGAAAGTTTCCCAGGCGGCTCACCTATTCAGATGCTTATGCCCTGCAAAGGCCCAAAGTCCATCTAAGCACTCCCGAATCTCAGGGAGATTTCATCTCCTCTCCAGAACCGAAATGGGTCAATATTAGAGGGTGAAACTTTCTGATGCGATTGTGATGTGTGTTTTTCCGCCGGTTGGGGAAAATGTTATTGAGTGAGTCAGGAACAGGAGAGAGAGCCAGCCCTCCGTCCATGTGAATCCTGCCTTATATATCTTCACCTGTCGGCAGAAGCTTTCGTGAACTTTTCCAGTGTCCCTGGGCTCAGTCTTTTTCAAAAAAGCTTTTTGCAGAGCGGTGTGAATTCACAGGCGGTCTGGAGATGTGGGCAGGTGCCTCAGGGGATGTTTTCGAAGAGAGCTGTGAAATGACAGCAGACCTCTGGAGGGCGAGCACCTCAGGGGGCATGTCCTGCCTCTAGCCCTAAGATCAAAGAGGTCCTGGTCCTTGGCGAGTTCCCAAGGACATGTCACTTCGGAAGTAAGTCTTTTTTATCTTAAAGTCCAGGCTTATTCCAAGTTCCCTATGCTATTATATGCTAACACTAAACCTATCATAAATCACTAAGTAGAAAAATGTGTTATAGGCCTGCCTACAATACTTAAAAATATTTATTAGTATTTAACTAATACTATTTAATAATAGTATTAGTATTAAATATAGATAGTATTTATATCTATATAATATTTATATAGATATGAATTAGTATTTATATCTATAAAATAGCTATATCCTAAAACCTACCTAAGATCTAAAACCTAAAACCTACAAACACTTAATATCTTTAATCAACTCCACTTTAATCTTTTCAAAGGATATTAAAATTCTCTAACACAGGTCCATTCAGGCATCTTGGTTAAGAGTACAGCTCTGGCAACTATGGCAGAATTATCTTCAGCTTGGTTCAGCTCCCTCCAGGCCTAGCTTTGCAGGTTTGTGCGATCAGTTCCAGTCTCATCTGTCCGTGTTATTCATGGGTCAGGATTTAAAGTCTATAATAGCAATTCCCTGGCGTCTGCCAGTCTCAACTTTCTCCTCTGCTCAAGCTGGCTTTAGGCTTCACTCATTTGTTAGCATACCTTATGCAGTTTTGATCCTGCTGCTGACTGCTATCAGTTCTGCAGCTGGCTTAGAGTTCCTTTCTTTGTTCAGGCTATTTTATCAGGGCCTCAGGGTATAAGGCCTACATTGCTTTGTATCCAGAGCATTCATTCCTTTTCTCCCTCATGTGGCAAGAGAGTCATGTGAGGCTCCCAAGTTTATATATGAGGTCATTTCGTGATCTTCTGAAATGTTCCAAGGATTCTTGAACTCTGAAGGAAACTGGCAATTCCTGTGACTTCTGCGGCTTTGTAGCCACGCCTTTACCAGCTATCCTTCACAGGCTTCTGTCAAATCTGGACTCTGCCCATTTCGTAAGGCTATTAGCAACTGAAACCAATTGCTAGCCATAAACCCTGTTTATAGTCCATATATGCCAGGTGCCCACAAGAACCAGGTTGATTTTCCTGCCCCTGAATCCTACTCTAATTCTAACCTATCACACTATCTTATGGAATCAATTTCTCAATTGAGGTCCCTCCTCTCAGATGACTTTAGCTAGTGTCAAGCTGGTATAACACTAGTCAGCACACCTAGGTTGGTCTGGATTCACAGTGATCTTCCTACATCAGCCTTCTGAGTGCTGGGTGTATAGGCTTGAGTCACAACACTGGACTATGATGGTTAAAATCAATTGTCAACTTGTTTGGAGTAAAAAGCACCTAGGAGATTATGCTGAACATGGTGGCACATGCCTTTAATCCCAGCACTCAGGAGGCAGAGGCAGGCGGATCTCTGGGATGTTGAGGCCAGCCTGGTCTACAAAGTGAGTCCAGGACACAGCCAGGGCTACACAGAGAAACCCTGTTTCGAAAAACCAAGAGAGAGAGAGAGAGAGATATCCAGTCTCAAACAAGGTGGAAGGTTAGGACCAATACTTGAAGTTGTCCTTTGATCTCCACACATGTACCCTGGTACACACATGCCTGCACTCAACATACATACATAAATACACACATATCACATAAACATACAATAGCAAAAAAAGAATTAGGACATTATACATAAATCTAAAAATCCTGCTGGGAATGTTGTCATGCATTTAATTCCAACTTGGCATATAGAAGAAGCAGGAGGATCAACAGTTCAAGAACAGCTTTGGAGTCAGTCTGATGTAACTCACCTTGAAGCAGAGGCAGGTGGATCTCCATGATTCAAGGCCAGCCTAGTCTACAGAGTGAGTTCCATGTCAGCCAGAGAACTACACAGTAAGATCCTACCTTAAAAACAAAACAAAAACTCTTTATGTTTCTATTCCCATATATATAAATATATATACATATATGTGAAGGGAATGAAAATTATTAAAAGACCCCCTAAGTCGGCAGTAGAGCCAGGCCAGCCGCCAGGTGATTCCCGGAACTTAGCTGACCATAAACAGGTTGAAACCAAGAATGAAGGTCAATTGGGCCACGGGCCCCCAGGGCTTCAGGAACTGGCTGACCACAAAGTAGATAACAAAACAAGATTAGATTCATTCCTGAGACAAACAGATGTAGGATGTTTCCCGCTGATTGACTAATGGGCTGGTACATTCCAGCTGTATTTCCCCTCCCCCTTGGGTTGTGGTAAACGATGGGCTGGGCTGGTACTTCCCACCTGTAATTTCCCCCACCCCCTTAATCTGTGGTGCTCCCCCATAAAATATTGGACTCTCCCCCAAATCAGGGTCGCGACTCCTACCCCTGCGTGGGATACGAGTGGCGCCCCTCAGTGCACTGAGCCTCCCCCTTTCTCCTTTTTCCCTCCGAAATAAACCTCTTGTGATTGCATCAAGATGGTCTCTTGCGAGTTTTGGGGCGGCCGTGATATCCTGAGTGTCGGGTGAGGAACTTCCCTCCCCCGGGTCTTTCATATGCATATATAAATACCTATACATACACAAATATATACTGGTGATGGCTACATAACACTGTGAATATAATTTATATCATTTAATTGTACATTTTTAAATGGTAAAGGGCTGGGGTTTTATCTCAGCAGTAAGGCACATGTATGTCAAAAGCCATAAATTCAATTTGCAAGACACACACAGCCCTGGAGAAAAAAAGAGACTGGAAGTTTGCCCCATGAGGCATAAAAGACCTGTTACTCCACCTGTAAATCCCAGGATTAAGTATAGACAAGAGGTCCAGGGTCATCCTTGGAAACAAAGTGAGTTGAGGGCTACATGAGACCCCATCTCAAAAAAATATACAATAGGGCTAGGTGTGTTAGCATATGCCTTTAATTCCAGCACCCAGAAGGCAGATATCTGTAAATTTTAGGCCAGCCTGGTCTATATAGAGAATTCCAGGCCAGCCATGGCTATATAGTGACACCTTGTGTAAATAAAATAAAACATAGTGAGACAAAAGAAAAGAAAGAGCTGGAACTGACTCCTAGGCTTCTGATGCTCATTATTCTTGGGGTGACCCTGGAGAGTGGGGTATTGCCCCTGGACCTTCAAGAAAATTTATTAAATCAGACTTTCTCTGCTGCTCTAAGCAGGTTACAAAACCCAAAAACAAACTCCTGACTATGGAAGAAGACCTTGACCATAGGCATAGGAGAGTGTCAATGAGGAACCACATAGTCAGCCAGTATGAAACCTACTGTATTTTTTTGTTTATTTCTTTTGTATTAATTTTGTTATTGTTTTGGTTTGGTTTGGTTTGGTTTTGGTTTTTCGAGACAGGGTTTCTCTGTGTATCCCTGGCTGCCCTGGACTCATTTTGTAGACCTTGTTGGCCTTGAACTCACAGAGATCCGCCTGGCTCTGCCTCCTGAGTGCTGGGATTAAAGGTGTGTGCCACCACGCCCGACTGTTATTGTTCTATTTTATCTTCTTTACTTAATGTTTTCTTCTTAAAATTTTAATTATTATTTTTTTTCTGTGTGTGTGTGTGTGTGTGTGTGTGTGTGTGTAGGAGGAGGTCAGAGAGGTGTCAGATTCCTTGAAGCTGGAGTTACTGAAGATGTGAGTGCTGGGAACCAGACTCCAGTACCCTGTAAGAACAGTATGTGCTCTTAACCACTGAGCCAATCTCTCCAGCCCCCGACAATTTTTGAAATTTTATTTTATGTATATGAATGTTTTGCCTACATGTATATATGTGCACCACATACATGCCTGCTGCCTGAGGAGGTCAGAATAAGGCATCAGATTCCCTTGGACTGGAGTTACAGATGGTTTGTGAGTCACCATGTGGGTGCTGGGAACCAAAGCTGGGTCCTCTGAAAGAACAACAAATGGTATTAACCATTGAGACATTGCTCTAGCACCTTTTTTTTTTTTTTTGAGCTAAGTTTTCATGTAGTTCAGGCACACCACAAACTCACTTCTCACTGAAACTGGTCTTGAATTCCTGATCCTCCTACTCCTATGTCTGCCTCCCAAATGCTGGGATTACAGCCATGAGCTACCACATCTGGCTCCATTCCCACCATTTTTGTTGAGACAAGGTCTCATGCAGCTCAGGCTGACCTCAAACTTGATAAGTGGCTGAGGATGCCTTAAACTCTTGATCCTCCTGTTTCCACCTCCCAAGTCCTGAGATTACAAGTGGAACCAAATTGAAAATGCTATATTCTAACCAAAACAGTGCTTTTGTATTTTGGAGCATTATCTAAGTGGGATGAAGTTCCTGTAAATAGGATCTTTGGGCCAAAGGGCAGGAATGTTGTTTAAGTTCTGTCCAGCTGCTGCCTCAGCGACAGATGAATCCAGCTGAAAGAACCGGCCCAGCTGCCCTGGCACTGTAGGCGATGGGGCAGAAAACTCAAACATGAGGGCAACAGTCTCCCTCACTGAGTGATACTTAAAACAGAAAAAAAAAAACACTCTCAGAAAAAGAAAATCAACCAAAGGCTCAGGCTTTGGTTTACCTCCACATGTGCTTCTGGACCTTCCATGTTCTTAAAGAGCACATATCAACCTTACCTCATTATCTATGTACCCAGATCCATCCTCTTACCAGCCATGAAAGCTCCGATATCAAGTCACAGGCAGGGCTTCAGGTCACCAAATGTAGAAGATCTGTCACCAAAGAGGGCGTGTGGAAGAAGCGAGAGAGCAGGCTGTGGTGGTTCAAACTGTAAACCCAGGATTTGAGAGCCTGAAGCAGGAGAATTGCTCCAAGTCTGAGAACAGCTTGGATTATATATAGAGTTCCAGGCAAACATGAACTACAGAGTCTGTTCGTACCTCAAATAAAGTCCACAGGAGATTGATCTGGCAGCAGTGACTCTGCCTCTTTCTAGGAAGCTAGGATGGTCAGGTTTAGAACAAGAAGCAGCCACACAGTCACACGAGGCACCTCCCAACCAGCCTTTGGAGAAGAGGGAGGAGGCGGGTCTGGAGGTGGAGCCTGAGTAGGACTTGCCGCCCCACAGTGCAGCTTATGAGCCTATGGCGGAGCAAAGCCTCTTGGCTGTGGCACTTCCCAGGCCGCCATTGTCCCTGCCTAGCTTCTCTATGTGACTCATTTGCTTCACCTAGCCTGCAGAGCGAGAGCACTGGGGAACTCCCTGATCCTGTCTGCGTCTCCCTACACCGAGACAACGTCCTTGGCCCACCGGGTCTCTGCCACCAGCTTCGAGAGGACCGACCTGATCCACGGACCTACAACTGGAGGGGCCCGGGTCCGAGAGAACCATTGCTACATTCCAGTCCTGGAGCCTTCTGTTAGCCAGATCGTGAGGCGCGACGGGTTCCCAAGGCCCTCCTGGTCAGGCAGGGCTTCTCCCAGCGCTCATGAGGAACTGAGCCTGGTCAGGTGTTTGGCGGAACAAATCGTAGCACTGATCGCGCCAGCACAGACTTGCCCCTGCCCCCTCCCCACCCCAAACCTACTCTCTTGTTTCATTCCTCCCAGAGCCCACGGTCCCCAAACAGTGCACCTGCCGGAGGTCCCAACCCAGCGGGAGAAGTGGACATGAGGTTGGCAGGTGGGTGGCTTCCATAGCAAACCGAAGAGAGACCAGGTTTCCCACTGTCTGTGTTAGGAGGGGCCCGGGTGGTCACTGGTTTATTTATTAATGGATAACTGCACAAGCACTCATTCTATGAGCAAATTCTTTCACCTCTGAGGACTTTAGCTTCCCAAACTATAAGTTAAGGATTGATTATATATAGTCAGTTACACCCAACTAAAATAACAGGCTAGTTGCTTTTTCGAAATGAATTGTGAGAAATAGTCTCCTGAGAGCCTAGTGGCTAGGTGGAGAGTAGAAGCAGAGAGGCGTGGCTTTAGAAGAGAACTGATTTCGGTGCCTGTGAGGTTGGATTGTGATCCAAGTGGCAGCTCTGCTATCAGCTGGGCATCTAACATGAAGATAGCTTGTGGAGATAAAAAATGATTCGGGTAAGAGTAGAATTTGAGAACTGGTAAGGTAGCAGCTTCATGGATAAATCCGAGTCAGGCAGTAAGGACCTGGCTGGAAGGATGTAGGTTCAAGACACAACAGGACTGGAGCCAGAAAATAAGGGGTCATTGCTGCATGGTGTTTAACTTGATACCTTTGGTAGATGAAATCTCCCATAAAGAGAGTATGAAGACAAGCGAAGGCACCTGAAAAGAACAGCTTTTGAGGAGAGAGTAATGGAAAACAATATAACCAACAAAGAGGAAGAAGTATCAGGAAATGATGGTACCCTGGAAGCTAGCAGTGAAGCGTTTACATCAGGAAGGCCTGGGCAGCCCACTGAGAGGTCAAGAAAGAGTAGACAGGTAATCAGAAATGTGACATGAAAGTCATAGATGGTCTGGTTTGGAAGGTCATTTGGTTGGTGTTATGGAGGCAAGACTACGTTGCGATTTCTATCATCTCACCTAATTTGTGTAGGTAGGTGAGATGATAGAAATCGCAATGTAGATGACTTTTTGTTTTTTGAGACAGAGTTTCTCTATGTAGCCCTGGCTGTTCTGGACTCACTCTGTACACCAGACTGCCCTGGAACCCACAGAGAACCACCTGCCTCTGCCTCCCAGGTGCTGGTATTAAAGGTGTGCACCACCGCACCCAACATAGATAACTTTTTTTATGCTGGAGATGGAACCCAGAGTATCCTGCATGCTGGATAAATGCTCTACCACCGGGGGCTGGAGAGATGGCTCAGCGGTTAAGAGCACTGCCTAGTGCTCTTCCAAAGGTCCTGAGTTCAATTCCCAGCAACCACATGGTGGCTCACAAACATCCACAATGTGATCTGGTGCCCTCTTCTGGAATGCAGGTGTGCATGCAGATAGAGCACACATATGCATAAAACAAATAAAATAAATCTTTTAAAAAATAAATAAATAAATTTCATTTAAAAAAAAATGCTCTACCACCGAGCTATATCACCAGCCAGAATATAAAGTTTTAAAGATTTTGATGGGGAAGTGAGAGGCGAGGAGTCAGAGGATAAGTTTTTTTTTGTTTTGTTTTGTTTTGTTTATTTTTTTATTTTTTTGGTTTTTCGAGACAGGGTTTCTCTGTGTATCCTTGGCTGTCCTGGACTCACTTTGTAGACCAGGCTGGCCTCGAACTCACAAAGATCCACCTGCCTCTGCCTCCCAAGTGCTGGGATTAAAGGCGTGCGCCACCACCACCCGGCTAGAGGATAAGTTTTATCTTGCAGAAGCAAGCTCTGTTTCATCTTTTTCTCTTTTTTTTTGGGGGGGGTGGGATTTTTCGAGACAGGGTTTCTCTGTGTAGCCCTGGCTGTCTGGACTCACTTTGTAGACCAGGCTGGCCTTGAACTCACAGAGATCCGCCTGCCTCTGCCTCCCAAGTGCTGGGATTAAAGGCGTGCCCGGCCTCATCTTTATCTTATTAAGTTAGGGCATGTTGATAATATAAGAGAAAGTGAGATAGAAAGAAGACCTTAGTATAACATATCCGAGACAGGAGAGAACTTGATGGATCTTGAAGCAGGTAGAAGGACTGGTCTTCAAAAGGAGTATAGAGCCTCCATCAAAACAAGAGGAAAAGTGAGGCAGATGGGTGAGCAGAAAATATACTGACAGTTTGAGAAGCAAGATGCTAAGGTTGGTGCTATGGAACCTGTCCAAAGCATAAGTTCTAAAAGGCCACTCCAAACCTGCTGGGGAGACCTAAACAGAGCAGCCTCAAGGTTTGAACTTTTCTTCCCTCCAATAGGTGGAAGTTCAAGTCTCCCTCTTAGGTCTGGTGGGTAGCAAAGGGTCCAATCCTGCTATCGCTTGTTCCCAAGTAGAAGGGGAGATATGGTCATGTGAGGTAGTGGGTTATTGCAGAGTTTATTCACTGGTGTCTGACATAGTCCTTCCCTGTGTCTATCCTGCCTCTAGGCCCCCTGCGAATCGTGGCTCTAATCATCATTATGGGTCTCACCTGGATCGTAGTCACCATCCTCCTGGGTGGTCCTGGTGGTGGCCTTCCTCGAATTCAGCAATTCTTCACCAGTGAGTGTGGGGACCCTCTTGATTCACTGTACAGGTGTCCAATAATTGGGTATGGTGGTTGGGTTTTCCATCCCCCCCCCATTTTTTTGTTTTTTTGAGACAGGATTTCTGTATATATTCTTGGCTATCATGGACTCACTTTGTAGACCAGGCTGGCCTTGAACTCACAGAGATCCACCTGCCTCTGCCTCCTGAGTGCTGGGATTAAATGTCCAGCTCCATCCCCTTCTTGACAGACTTTTTACTGCATTTGGCCTATCTTCTAATACAAATGCACCCTTGTTCCTACCAACCAACCTAGAGAACAACACCCCCTAATTGCAATCCAATATTGAGTGGAAGTTGATAAAGTAAGAGTAAGAAGTGAAAAGGCCTCTGCTGAACATTGATCATCTTAGACTTTCTGCTGGGCTCTGAGATACACCAGGGACTCTACATCTTGTCACTGGTGCCAAGTCACCTAAGCACTATTTATAATCCAGTTCATCCTTTTCCTGGAGCAGGCAGTTTTATATCAGGGCATCAAAATGAGACTTGAGTGGGGAATGTGCCAAGTGTAGCCTCAAATTGGCCCTAAGCCCGTGAGCCTGGCTGCTCTACTGTAGGCTCCTGGAGGCCTCAATGCTAACAGAAAAAACTCTCTACCCACAGGCCCAGAGAACTCAGTGACTGCAGGTAAGCCTCCTGTCCCTTCTCTATTCCCTCCCATGCCTACACTTCATACTGCCTTTTTGTGATGCTCCTCCCTACTGTCAGCTAGCCCCATAGGATTTCTCTTCTCCATCTGGCTTCTCCCAACTAGCTATCATAGCCTTCTGGACTGTAAACCTAATAAATGAGTTACCCACCATCAGAAGGTAAGAGGGGAAGGCATAGGAAAAAATATTGGGAAGAAAGGAGGGCTCATGGTCCTAAGTAAGTCCCAATCACAACAGGGCAAATTGTAGATTTCAAGGCCTGAGAAAAAAAATTCTTTTTTAAAAATATTTATTTATTATGTATGCAGTGTTCTGTCTGCATGTACACCTGCTTGCCAGAAGAAGACATCAGATTTCATTATAGATGGTTGTGAGCCACCATGTGGTTGCTGGGAATTGAACTCAGGATCTCTGGAAGAGCAGCTAGCAGAAGTGCTCTTAACCACTGAGCCATTTCTCCAGCCCCGAGAAGAAATTCCTATGTCCAGATATTCTGCTCTCTAGGTCCACTGAAGTGACCCTATCCTCTGGAATAGGCCCTCTTTGGCCTCTTCATCCCTGGCTCTGTATTCAAAACCACCCTTCCTTCTGCCCATCCTTCCTTCCTTTTTCCCTCATTTACTTCTGCCCTCCCTTCCATATATGTCTTTTTTCCTTTCTTTCTTCCATCCTTGTATTCTTCTCATTTCTGTTCTTTTCATAGGCTGACAGTGTTTTCTGTTCTTCATGATTGACAGTTCTTTCCCCAATCGTTCTGTGTCTACTCTCATTTTACCATGAGCAGCAGCAAGGAAAAACCAGGCCATATTTTTTAATACTGTGCTAGAGAATCTCCTCTGCTGAATATTTTACAAGCTTTCTTTCCTACAAAACACCAGAACAATTGACACTTTATAACAAGGATGGCCTTTCTTCCCACACCCAACACCAGCTCCTTCAACTTCCTTCCAAGGTCTCACCAAAAGATCTGTAATGTTCATTTTCCTACCAACACTTTGTTTAGGATGATGTAAGTGAAAGATCCAACAGAAGAATCTTTCTCTATTACTCTCTTCTTTCTGAGCTTGCACAATAATTGTGTTTACTATCCATATTGCTAAATTTGTTTTAATACAGAGACTTACTGTGCAGCCCAGGATAGCCTTGAAATCATGATCTTTCTACAACAGCCTTCCAAGTACTGGGATTACAGATATGCAGTATCATACATGGCTTCACTATGTATTCCTACCAACAGGATTTTGAATTTGTTTGCTTGTTTGTTTGTTTGTTCTGTTCTGTTTTGTTTTAAACAGTGTAGGCTCTTTCTACTACATACCTCAAAACTCTGCAGCCTTTGTCCACTCTACCCAGTTCCAAATCCATTTTCACATTCTTAAGTATTTCTGGTATTTGTTTATATAAACCTCCAATTCCTGGCACCAAAACCTATATTAGCTTCCTGAAGCTACCCTAAGAAAAGACAAATAATGCAGGTGCCTTAAACAACCAAAATTTACCTTCTCATAAGGACACCATTCACACTGTGTTAAGGGCTCAACATGCTCCAGCATGACTTCTTCATAACTTATCTGTCTGTAAAGACCCTGTTTCCCAGCAAAGCCACATTTTGAGGAACTAGGAGTTTAGACTCCAGTAGGATCATAATTCAAGCCATTACAGAAGTCATCTCCACTCTCACCCCGCAGAGCCCCATGCTCTGCATACCCATCTCAGGTCATCCACTTTGGTTTGACTTTTTGCTTCATTCATGGAGCTCCCACCTTGACTTTCTGGACCTCTGCTTTGTTCTGGTTGTATAAGAGTTCTAAGTCAGCTGTTAAACCTCTTCCCCCTTTGCTACCAGTAGCAGAAAAGCCTTATTTTTGGAGTCCCTACCTCCTTGCCAACACATCACTTGAAAGCATCCCTAGCTTTTAATCTGAGCCCAACTACCTCCTTCCCCATTACCATGCTCTCTGTGGCTGTTCCTTCAGCCCTGTGGGCTGGTCCTGACTTCCACCCTCAGATCTCAGGTGACACCAGGGCCAGGCACATGGGTCACACCTGGCTATCATTACTCAGAACCAAGGGCCAGGAAGTACAAGTGTGGCCTGCCTCAGCCGTGTCCTGAGGAGCACCTGTCCTTTCGCATAGTCAGCGGGGCTGCCAATGTCATCGGGCCCAAGATCTGCCTCGAAGACAAGATGTGAGCATATGGGCTGGGAAGTGGGAGGGGAACCTGTGTAAAGGCCGAGGGCTGAGGGCTGTATGATGAAGGGCAAAGCTGATATGCTCCATAAGACATCTTCTGCCCCCTTCTTAGGCTCATGAGCAGTGTCAAGGACAATGTGGGCCGTGGGCTGAACATCGCCCTGGTGAATGGTGAGTCCTCCATGTTGTGGGGTCAGAGTTCAGATCACAGAAGCAGATACCATGCTGTGGCCTCCCTCCTCCACTTCATTACTCCCTCTGCAGGTGCAGGTGGCTTCTGGGCACTCCCAGGGAGGCTTGGGAAGGATTCTGTGCCAGCTGAAAGCTCCACAAAGGAAGTCATCCAGTGAATGTGATAGTAGTGATAATAGTAGTAGACACTTAGGACCTCAGATGGCATAGGCTCCATGGGCTGCAGCTATGTGAATGAGAGGAGGACAGGACATTTCTGAAGCTTCTAGAAAGAGCTGCCACCCACTGTGTTTGAGTCTAGGCTCAGGGCTAAGGTGGCAAAGTGGTGTGGCCCAGATAGATTGCTCAGCAGGTCTTCTTTTTGACACAGGGGTCAGTGGTGAGCTCCTAGAAGCCAGAGCCTTTGACATGTGGGCTGGAGGTGAGTGGCCATCAGAACAGCCTACTATACATTTTCTCCCTGAAACTCTGCCCTGTGTATCTTTCCACTCAGCTGTTCAAGTATAGCTTTGGGTTCACAAAATGCAGGGGATGGGGAAATCTCATGTAGATTCTCATCCTAACTTCTTTGCCAGTTTGTCTGTGCTTATACTAGTAGCCCTTGATGTGGAACAGCCCCGGCCCAGTCCCTACTTTGTTTTCTTCATTAGAAGAGTATCATTTGGTGGGAAGGGCTGCTCAGTGAAACCTGAACTTGAAACCTCCATGTTCTGTGGGCCCATATCCACCAGATGTCAATGATCTCTTGAAGTTCATCCGGCCACTGCATGAAGGTACCCTGGTGTTTGTGGCATCCTATGACGATCCAGCTACCAAGTAAGTGACTGCCAAATGCAGCTTCAATGTTGTTCCAGTGCAGTAACAGTCCCCAGTTTGCATTTCTTCCTACTGTGTGACAGGATGAATGAAGAGACCAGGAAGCTTTTTTCTGAGCTGGGCAGCAGGAATGCCAAGGAGCTAGCCTTCCGTGACAGCTGGGTGTTTGTGGGAGCCAAGGGTGTGCAGAACAAGAGCCCCTTTGAGCAGGTACAGCAGAGAACCTGGCACCTCTGCCTCCTATCCCGGACAATCTGGCCACCCCTTCTCTTTACACCAAAGCTTCCCTGAATTCTGCCCAGCAGGGCCCTGGTCTCTGACCTATGCCCTAGTTAACCCTGGTCCCTTGTTTTCACTATGGGGAGAGACAGTAACTTTGATCTGTCTTGTCCTGTATGTATTTCAACCTAAAGAGTCCAGTCCAAGCCGGGCGGTGGTGGCGCACGCCTTTAATCCCAGCACTTGGGAGGCAGAGGCAGGCGGATCTTTGTGAGTTCGAGGCCAGCCTGGTCTACAAAGTAAGTCCAGGACAGCCAAGGATACACAGAGAAACCCTGTCTCGAAAAAAAACAAAAAACAAAAAAAAAAAAAGAGTCCAGTCCAGGAATGTAGCTCACTTATGGTAGGTGTTTGTCCAGCACACATGAGGTCCTGTGTTCAATCCTTAGTATTGCATAAAACTGGGCATAGGGACACACCTGTAATACCAACACTGTGGATGTAAAGGCAAGAGGATCAGAAGTTCAAGATCATCCTTGGTCACATAGCAAATTCAAGACCAACCTGGGCTACATAAAATACTATCTCAATTTAAAAAAAAAAGATGCTCACTATCATCCTAGTCTTATCACAATCTAGTTTCCTGCTGGGTATGGTGGCACATGCCTTTAATGCCAGCACTTGGGAGGCCGAGGCAGGCGGATCTGTGTGAGTTCGAGGCCAGCCTCGTCTACAAAGCAAGTCCAGGACAGCCAGGGCTGTTACACAGAGAAACCCTGTCTCGAAAAACAAAAACAAACAAACAAAAAACCAATCTAGTTTCCCAATTTATGCTACACACTCCTTTCTCACCTTCCCTGGATTCCCTCTTAGGCTACACCAGTCAGATTTTATGCTAGAGAGAGGAGGGCCCCTGGCATCATCCTTACCTAGGGAGGCTCCCAGCAACAAGTGCTACTTTCAACAAATACAAATTTCTCCATTGCTCTGGCTGACATAAACAACTCAAGTTCATGCCCTCCAAGATCCTTCACCCCAACTAGGGCAGCAAAATCCATCATTTCCCTGAAGACAGGGCCATATGGACTCCCTCCTGTGCAGTGCTCACCTTCCTAGTGTACATCAGGCCCATGGCCCATCCCCAGTTCACTTGTGAAATAGATCACTGCAGCCATCCCCAATTTTCCCTGTGTAAAGGGAAGGACAACAGACTGAAGAATACCCTGGTGGTTGGCCCCTGAGGGCCAGGTCATGACCTCCTGTTAACCCCTACAGCATGTGAAGAACAGTAAGCACACCAACAAGTATGAGGGCTGGCCTGAGGCCCTGGAGATGGAAGGCTGTATCCCCCGAAGGAGCATGGCGGGCTAGCACAGCACAGCTCTGGGACCAGACTGAAGGAGGCAGCATGACACCAGTGTAGGGTGGAGGCCTTGCCTCATGCCTTGCATGAGGCACCCCTCCCCCCCACCCTAAAACATCAGGGCTTGAAAGTAGCCTGAAGGTGATGGGGCCTTAGGGCTGGCCCATTTCACTCTGTCAGGGAGCTTAGGTACTGTGTCTTTGTTTTCCTAAAGCTGATCCCACTATCAGTTCACACCCAACCCCTTCCTCTGCCCTTCCTTCTGTCATCTATTTCTTGAGTGCCCCCAGAGGCAAGGATCTTCAGAGCTTGCCCCTCTCACTGGAGCAGCTATGGGTAGGTTGGGACATTCCAGAAACTCTCCCTCCCAGAGGCACTGTACTACCATCCAACCCTGTTTTCAATGTGATCCTTTAAGTAAGCCAAATCAAAGTTAATCAGATCATTTCTAAATGGAAGAATCCTGCCTTTGGTGCCCAATTAGCTGGAGTCCAATCAAAGTTCCTCACAAAGTGTATGGCAGTATGCAGTTTGTCAGAGAGCTCACCTTCTAAATGACCTGTTTGTTAATAAATTAATCACTTGCAGTGGAATAAAGTGCATTCAGATGTTGTCCTTAGTGGAGAGTCAAAGGTGGTGTTGTCCTGTGTGTGTGGAGGGGACAAATGAGTCCCAGAGGCTCAACCAACATACCACTCCTGGAGCCTTTGTCAACAGGCCCTGAGGATCAGCTGTGACTCAGGAGGCAGAATGGCTCCCCGGCTGGCATTACTCATGCCTTTGATCAGAGAGATAGTTCTGTACTCTGGAACCCAAGGAAACTTACCAACTCTCACTAACCCAGTGTGAGCCTGTAGGGGAAAAGGTGGGAATTAAAACCAGTACAGGTGGCCGGGTATGGTGGCACACACCTTTAATCCCAGCACTGGTGAGGCAGAGGCAGATCTCTGTGAGTTCAAGGCCAGCCTGGTCTACAGAGTGAGATCCAGGACAGCCAGTGATATTATACACAGAGACAAAAACAAATAGTATAGACACTGAAATAACACCAGGAGTGCAGAAACAACCTGGTTCCAAAAAGTAGAGAACACAACTTGGAATTCCTAGATGGGAGACATCAAGGCATAGTAATTTGAGGATCCCATAAAGCATTGCTGAGGTGGCCACTACTTCTAAAATTCCAGGACAACCTGGGCTATATGAGGTGCTGTATCCAAAAAGGTTGATCCCCAGAAATCATGGTAGAAGACAGCCAACTCCTACAAGTTGTCCTCTAACCATGTGAACCATGTGTAGGCATGTACATGCACATATTTTGTTTGTTTGTTTGTTTTTCGAGACAGGGTTTCTCCGTGTAACAGCCTGGCTGTTCTGGACTCACTTTGTAGACCAGGCTGGCCTCGAACTCACAGAGATCCGCCTGCCTCTGCCTCCCGAGTGCTGGGATTAAAGGCGTGCGCCGCACCACCAACGCCCCGCCGGCTTCATGCACATATATTAAGTAAATGTTAAGAGAGAAAAAGGGGGGCTGGAGAGATGGCTCAGTGATTAAGAACACTGGCTACTCTTCCAAAGGACCCAGGTTCAAATCCCAGCACCTATATGGCAGTTCACAGCTGTCTATAATGGCCAGGTGTGGTAGCAGAGGCAGGCAGATAAATGTGAGTTCAAGACCAGCCTGTTCTACAGAGTGAATTCCAGGACAGCCAGGGCTACACAAAAAAAAAAAAAAAAACCCTGTCTCAAAAACAAAAGGGGGGGGGATGGAAGTGTTCAGTGGCAGGTATATATTGGTTTAGAGGCATGAGGTACCCAGAAGGAGAGGCATGCCAGGGAAGAAACAGTTATATATACAAAACTACAGAGTCAAGCAGGAAATTCAGCAGGGATTAGGGGATTAGCTCTCTGTCTCAGATATAGTGATGATAACAGCTAACACCCAGTCCTCTGAGTCTATATTGAACTCTGTGTGCATGTGTGTGTGCATGTGTTCCTATGGATATGGAAGCCAGAAGTCAACCTTGAGAGTCCTTCTAATGCTGTCTACCTTGAGTTATTTTGTTTGTTTGGTTGGTTTTGGTTTTTTGAAACAGGGTTTCTCTGTGTATCCCTGGCTGTCCTGGACTCAGTCTGTAAACCAGCCTGATGTCGAACTCACAGACATCCGCCTGCCTTTGTCTCCCAACTGCTGGGATTAAAGGTGAGTGCCACCAGGCCCAGCTACCTTGAGTTCTTCATTTGGATTGGGTTTGAGTTTTTGTTGAAGTTTGTTGCTGTTGTTTGGAGGGAATTTTGTTTGTTAAAGAGGATCTCACTGTAGCTCTGACTGGCCTGAAATTTCCAAATAGCCTCCTGCCTTTGCTTTTTGCTTTCCAAGTCAGATGCCAGGCCCAGCATTAGTTACTTGTTTTGTTGTTTTGAGAAGGGTCTCATTATGTGGCCCTGACTGGCCTGGAACTCACAAAGATCTGCCTATATCTGTTTCCCAAGTCCTACAATGAAAGGCATATGCCACTACACCCCACTACTTTTATTTATTTGTCTATTCAAATGCACTGGAACTGAGAATTAGGTAAAGCAGGCTGGCTCAAGCACAGCAAGTACTTTATGGACTGGACGCTCTCCAGCCTCTGCACCAAACTCTGGAATATATTCTGGGAGCTCAGTAGTCTTATGTTCTATCCTCAACACTGCCAAAAGAAAATTCTCCTCTTTTCAAAAGAGAAACTGAGTGAAAATTTCAGAGGCTGCCAATCAGCTTCCTGTTGGTCACAATCAGTGAACCTGTAGTTTTTACATTAGGTTTGCTACAGGTATTATTCATTCTTTGATATTTCTATTTTAAATCTTTTTACGTGTATTTATTTTCTGTGTATACGTGTGGGCATGTGCAGAAGTCAGAGGACAACTTTCAGAAATTTATTCTTCCATTATGTGGGTCCTAGGGATCAAACTAAGGCCTTAGGCTTGGCAGCAAGTGCCTTTACCCACTGTACCATCTCGAAGGGCCACATTCTTTGAGTTTTGACAAAATCATAAAATGATGTATATCCATAATTATATATATATATGTAACAGTAAATGTTTATTTATCACACATATATTAATGCTTAACAATTACCTAGCATTTGCCTATAAAATTCCTAAATCCTAAACCCAAACCCTAATTCTGAAACCTAACACCTAAAACTTCTTAGTACCTATAATACAAACATTTAACATTAACCTAAGGTTTCTCAAAAGGATATTTTTCTCTGAGCGTGGGTCCTGATGGATGGCTGGTCTTCATATAATTTTTCAGTTTTAAAGTCTCTGAATTTCGTTTGTCCCTTCATGGTCTTAAGACCAATTAACATATGAAAGTTTCTCAGGCAGCTCACCTATTCAGATGCTTATGGCCTGCAAAGGCCCAAGTCCTGAGCTCCAAGTCTGAGCACTCCCGAATCTCAGGGAGAATCCGTCTCCTCTCCAGACCTGAAAAGGGTCAATATCAGAGGGTGAAACTTTCCGATGAGATTGTGATACGTGTTTTTCCCCTGGTCAAGGAAAATGTTGTTGAGTCAGGAACAGGAGAGAGAGCCCGTCCAGTGTTCACGTGGGTCCTGCCTTATATATCTTCACCTGTCAGCAGAAGCTTTCGTGCACTTTTAAAGTTAGGTCCCTGGGCTCAGTCTTTTTCAAAAAAGCTTTTTGCAGAGGGGTGTGAATTCACTTGTAAATCACATGTGTGTGTGTGTGTGTGTGTGTGTGTGTGTGTGTGTGTGTGTGTACTAATTTTAATTTTATAAACCACACAATATGGGAGTACAGAAATAGTAAGAGTACTTAATCCTCTTCTAGAGGACCTGGGTTCAGTTCTCAGCAACCCCATGGCAGCTCACAGCTACCTGTAACTCCAATTCCAGGAGACCGAATACCCTCTGACCTCAGAGGGTTCCTGCACAGACATGGTATGCCTAAACTCAGGTAAATACACACACATAACATTATAATTTTATTTTTAAAATACACTTTAAAATTGTTTGACATGAATTTCAGAGCTGTAGCTGTAGGTGGAGTGCTTGCCTAGCACAAACAACCCATTGAATTTGATCCTCAGCAGCATAAAAACTGAGTTTTGTGTTGTGGTGATACAAGCAGAAGGATTCAAAGTTCAAGGTCATCCTCTCAGCTATGCTAGAAGTTTGATGCCAGCTTTAAGATTCTTTCTCAAAAATAAATAAGAGTCTAAACATGGCTGCTCCAGCAGTGAGAGGTTCTATGGAACTGTATACAAGTGGCAGTTAGCTTATTACTTTTATAAGAAAAATTCCTCTTACAGTAGCCTCAAGTGAGCTAAGAAAACATTTTGCTCAGTTTGGCCATATACAGAAGTGCACTGTTCTTTTTGACAGAAAGACTGGCTTGCATAGAGTAGTGGGTTGGGTTCAGTTTTCTTCAAAAGAACTTCAGAATGTACAATAGGAAAACTGATGGAATGAAGCTTTGTGGACCAGCTGAGAGACTAAATAAAGTTTCTGCAAGGAGATCAAACATCTATGAAGACAAATTTCTGAGCCTGAACTATCTATTTAAATAAACGTAACTGAGGATTTTAAATGGTATTTATGGTCTCAGATTTATTATTTTTAAATTATATGTATATGTCTTTGTAGGGGTATGTGCACATGATTGCAGGTGATTTTCAAAGTCCAGACAAGGGCGTCAGATCCCCTATACCTGGAGTTACAGGCCTGTGCGGGTACTGAGAACCAAACTCAGGTCTTCTGCAAGAATGTACATTTTCTTAACCACTAAACCATATCTCCCTCTCCAGCTGCTAGATAAATGTATATTTAACACTTTACTTTTTATTTAATTGTGTATATGTGCATGTGTTGTGTAGAAGTGTCCTCAGAGACTGAAACATTCTACCTTGCAGGGAAACTCCTTAAGACACAAAGTAAACAGCTCAAAATAGCTTCAGGAAGTCCCTGAAACTGACCAGATTTGCTAGATTCCTCTGTCTCTAAGAGTACAGAAACAATAAAAAACTGCTGAGTGACATTCTCAGATCAGTTAAGCTGCTCAGACCTAGCAGTCTAATAAAACAGAGATCAGCCAGGCACCCTGAAAGAAGCAGAGACACCCAGATGAGCTGCCTAGTACAGGCTGAGACCAATTGACCCACCAAAACAGAATAGTCTCTGACCTGCTGAGCTGCCTGCAGGCTGTGCATTGTCCTCTAGGTTTCCAGCTTTCTTGAAGTGTCACCATGCAAGAGTGGGCTTTGGTGATAGAGCTGTCTTTGAATCATTTCTGCTCCTGTAAGTAACTCCTAACTCCTCACCCATATTTCTGTAAAATCTCAAAGTTCACCAAGTTGGATTTTGGCAGAGAGAGAGAGAGAGACAGACAGGGGGGTGTTGGAGAGATGGCTCAGCGGTTAAGAGCACTGGCTGTTCTTCCAAAGGAACCGGGTTCAAATCCCAGCACCTACATGGCAGTTCACAGATACCTCTAATTATCAGGTGTGGTGGCACATACCTTTAGTCCCAGCACTCGGGAGGCAGAGGCAGGCGGATCTTTGTGAGTTCAAGGCCAGCCTGGTCTACAAAGTGAGTCCAGGACAGCCAGGGCTACACAGAGAAACCCTGTCTCAAAAAAAAGAAAGAAATGAAAAACAGACATGAGGAAGCCGGAAGAGACCAAAAGAGGCTGGAAGAGATGGGGGGGGGGGCGTTTTCCCACCAGGTGTCTGCACCTGTAGGCAGGTGATGATGTAAGCAATTAAGGACCCTGAAGGACTCTGAAGTCAGGCCAATGGAAATGCCTGTAGACTTGTTATTTAATTTTTTTTAAGAGAAACGAGGGAGGTGGTGGGGCAGGAGTGAGGTCATTGTGTTCTTTTTAAGCTGCTTCCCGCTGACTTGGGGCATAGATATCTCTGGGGACCCTAAAATGAAAATTTGGTTGCTGGCGAAGTCCTAGGAGAGCTGTCTCACTGATGTCCAGGATCTGCAGCTAGGAAAGTGGAGGCCTTGCTGAAACAGTCTGAGCTGAGCTGGAACATTGTGGGTGACTACTTTGGAGGTGTCCTGGATGCAGGAAACTCCTGGACTTGGCAGGATACTGGAACAGAAAAATATATTAGGGTGCATAAGATAAAGTTAAGTGAGTTAGGGAGAAAATTTTCTTAAGCCCATGGTCTTGGTAGCTGGGAGGGGGTCCCAGAACCAGGGAATGAACCAGAAACATAAATTTTTTTAAATAGCAAACATGTCAACCACATGGCTCACAACCCACCCCTTTTTGCTCTCTCCTTCCCAGCCTCTCCTCCTGTCTCCTACACCCCTCCTATCTTCCAGCTTCCCCCATGGTCCTGCCCTCAACCTCCTACCTAATAAACCTTATACCAGACCTGTTTCATTGGTGTGGCATGATTTACCTGCCACAATATCATAACATTTGGTGATGTGACCCACCACAATATCATAACAAAGTTTTTTCAGGAATAATGTCACATAACAGCATGTTTATGGGTTTGCCATATATATGTGGTGCCTGATGAAACCAGAAGAGGTCATTGGATCCCCTGGAGCTGTAGTTTTAGGCAGTTGTGAGCCACCTAACATAGTGTTAGGATGCAAACTCAGGTCATCTGGAAGAGAAGTCTGTGCTTTTAATCACTGAGCAATCTCTCCAGCCCCAAATAAATGTATTTTTAAAAAACAAAAAATTTAATGTAATTTATCAATATTATTATTATTTACTTGAAATTTATCAATATTATTATTATTTACTTGAAAGCTAAAAAGAGTTTTGGGATCTAGCCTCCACATCCCCAACCATGTGTCTTTTCACTTCCTGGAAGCAAGTACCTCCAAGTTTGTAAGCAATTGGTTTCTATCACACCAGCGGCAGAGGTTCATTTTCTTACTTATTTCTTTTTTTTTTTTTTTTTTTTTTAAAGATTTATTTATTATGTATACAGTGTTCTGTCTGCAGGTACCTCTGCAGGCCAGAAGAGGGCACCAGAATTCATTATGGATGGTTGTGAGCCACCATGTGGTTGCTGGGAATTGAACTCATGACCTCTGGAAGAGCAGCCAGTGCTCTTAACCGCTGAGCCATCTCTCCAGCCCCTTCTTACTTATTTCTATGGGGACCAAACCCAGGTCTTAATGCAAACTAAGCAACACTCTATGACTGAAGTATACAACAAGCTTCAAAAGGTTCTTAGGCTTTATGTAATATTTTTCTAAATACTCATTTTTTGTTGTTGTTTTGGTTTTTTTTGTTTGTTTGTTTTCTTTAGGTTTTTCGAGACAGGGTTTCTCTGTGTATCCTTAACTGTCCTGGACTCACTTTGTAGACCAGGCTGTCCTTGAACTCACAGAGATCTGCCTGCCTCTGCCTCCAGAGTGCTGGGATTAAAGGCATTTGCCACAACGCCCAGCCTAAATACTCATTTTTAAGTTATGCATGCATGTATGTGACTGAGTACATGTGAGTGCTGGTGCCCTTGGAATCCAGCTGTCAGAACCCTTGGAGCTGAATTTACGGGTTGTGAGGCACCCGACATGTGGGAACCAAACTCAGGTCCTCCCTAAGAGCAGTATTAACTCTTACCTCTCCAGACTTATTTTTTATTTTCTTGGCTTTTAAATTATATATTATTCAGTAACTTCATATACGAATATCGGGTTGGGCTATCACACACACACACACACACACACACACACACACACACACACACACACCTTTTTATATACAGTGTTCTGTCTGCAGGTATGCCTGCAGGCCAGAAGAGGGCACCAGATTTCATTGTGGATGGTTTACATCATGTGGTTGCTGGGAATTGAACTCAGGACCTCTGGAAGAGCAGTCAGTGCTCTTAACCTCTGATCCATCTCTCCAGCCCCCACCTTCTTTTTTTTTTTTTAAGATAAGCTGACCTTGCTGGGCTTGGTGGTGCATACCTTTATGTACTCTGGAGGCAGACGCTGGTAGATCTCAGTCAGTTCAATGCCAGCCTGGTCTACAGAGAGAGTTCCAGGACAGCCAGGGCTTGGTACACAGAGAAACCCTGTCTTGAAAAAACCAAACAAACAAACAAAAAAAAATCCAATCGCCGGGCGGTGGTGGCGCACGCCTTTAATCCCAGCACTTGGGAGGCAGAGGCAGGTGGATCTCTGTGAGTTCGAGGCCAGCTTGGTCTACAAAGCGAGTCCAGGACAGCCAGAGATATTCAGAGAAACCCTGTCTCGAAAAACCAAAAAAAAAAAAAAAAATCCAATCCTCCTGCCAGGTGATGGCACAAACCTTTAATCCCAGCACTCAGGAGGCAGAGGCAGGCAGATCTCTGAGTTTGAGGCCAGCCTGGTCAACAGAGGGAGTTCCAGGACAGCCACGGTTATACAGAGAAACCTTGTCTTGGAGAAAAAAAATCCAGTCCTCCTGCCTCAGCCTTCTGAATGCTGGAATTATAGGTATATCTGAGAAAAGGTTCATTTTAGAGGAGTATTCATTTATTCTAGTCTCTCCAACAACTTTCGGAACAAAGACCTTTTTAAAAAATTGTGTATACATGTTGTGTGTTAGTGCTCACAGAGGTCAGAGGACAACTTCTAGGAGTCAGTTCTTTCCTTCCATTAAACTAATAGTGTTGAGAGGCTTCAAGTGCTTTTACCAACTGAGCCACCTCAAAAACCTCATTTTTCTTTCTTTCTTTTTGTTTTTTTGAAACAGGGTATCTCTGTGTGTCCCTGGCTGGCTGGCCTGGAACTGAGAGATTTGCCTGCCTCTGTCTCTGAGCCTTATTTTTTAAAGAAAGAAAACAAAACAAATAATAATAAACAAGTTTGGTTTTTTTTTTTTTTTTGTTTTTCGAGACAGGGTTTCTCTGTGTATCTCTGGCTGTTCTGAACTCGCTTTGTAGACCAGGCTGGCCTCGAACTCACAGAGATCCGCCTGCCTCTGCCTCCCAAGTGCTGGGATTAAAGGCGTGCACCACCACCGCCCAGCACAAGTTTGGTTTTTTTATGCTTCAAAGAGAGACGCACATATAGCAGTAACAACTATTTGCATACTATTTTTTTTAGGTTTTTCGAGACAGGGTTTCTTTGTGTATCCATAGCTGTCTTGGACTCATTCTGTAGACAAGACTGGCCTTGAACTCACAGAGATCTGCCTGCCTCTGCCTCCTGAGTGCTGGAATTAAAGGCATGTGCCACCACGCCCTGCTGCATACTTTTTGTTGTTGTTGTTGTTGTTGTTGTTGTTTTGTTTTTTCAAGACAGGGTTTCTCTGTGTATCCTTAGCTGTCCTGGACTCACTTTGTAGACCGGGCTGGCCTCGAACTCACAGAGATCCGCCTGCCTCTGCCTCCCGAGTGCTGGGATTAAAGGCGTGCGCCACCACACCCGGCTCTGCATACTTCTTTTTAAAGACTTATTTTATGTGTAACAGTGCTTATCTGCTCTTCATGTTTCTATATGCACCAGATGCATCCAGTATGGGTAGAGGCCACAAGAGGGTATCAAATCTTCCGGAACTGTAGTTACAGGAGTTTGTGAGATTTTAAGTGATGGGAACTCGAACCAGAGTCCTCTATAAAAGTAGTAAATACTTTTCTTCAACCCCTACACCACCTTTAATTTAATATTAGTTTACTGTCTTCTGAAATCCTTTCTACACCTTTCCACTACTCAGGTCGTAACCACAAAGGAACGTACTAACTGCTTTGCACGCCAAGAGCGGTAACTCAGGAAGTCAGATCTCACGTGGTAGGCACAGCTCGCTGCTCCCAGATACGTCACATCCGTTGGGAAACGGATCGCCAGAGGGTCTCTGTGAGAGGGCGGGGTCCTAGCACGCGGGTGGAGCCTCGGTGGGGCGGAGCCTGTGGGGGCGGGACGAGGCCCGGACGGGCTGCACTAGCCGGCTTTTGCCGGCCTAGCAACCACTTTTGTGCAGAACTCTGTGGCCGCGGAAGCAGGTGAGAGACTTCAACTGGGAAGGGGAGGCCGGGTGGTGACTTGTGTCTCCATCCGCAGTACGCGATCATCCGCTCAGGCCAGGCCCAGGGAGAGGCCTTGTGGGCGCCGGAGTGACGTGGAGGCTCTCCTGAACTCAAGACTGCCCGCGGGGTTATGAGCCCTTCCTAACTTCTCTAACCACCTGACAACCCCTGGACTCCCGGGTGCAGAGGAGACCTCGTCATCACTGCTTCTTAAGCCCCTTAAACTTCAACACTTCGCTGCTGCGGAAAAAGCCTCCGGACGGGATTGCTTCCTCACTCAGCCTTGGAGTACATTTACCCTAACTCTTCCAGCCCCTCTATCAGCAGAGGTGTAAGAAAGGGGGCAAGTCCCTCTTGCAGTGACTTAGGTCCACCAGTCCTAGTGGAAGGATGGGGTATGGGTGAATGGCCCTTAGCCTCTCCCTTAACTGGCTCACACCATTCTGATACATAAATCTTTTCCTCTCTACTTGACTAGTTACCCTACTCTGGTTTTCCTGCCTCCTTCTTCATCGGAGAGACACACAAGCCTGGACCAAGGCCCCCAGGGTAAGTGACCCAAACTAAAAATCAGTAAAAGCCATATAGATGGAGTCCTGGGCCCAAAGACTGATCAGGAACCAGAGGGTAAGGTCTCTGGAACACTGGCAGGCTTAAGGTGCCTAGCAAGCCATAATATAAAACCTGCTGTGTCCACTGCCATCTAGTTGCCCCAGTTTTAGCAGATGATGATATAAGGGTATTGACTATCCAGTTGAGAAATGGAAGGAGGCTGACCCCCTCATTTCACATCAAGTTATTCCACCCCTAGAAATACTCAAATTCCATTATAAGTTTAAAAGTCTGGTAGGTGGCACACACCTTGGGAGGTAGAAGCAGGTGGATCTCTACATGGTGAAGTTCAGGCCAGCTATGGCTACACAGTGAGGTCCTGTGTCAATGACAACAGCAACAACAAAAAGACTCTGGTAGGACTGAATGTGGTAACCTACACTTTTAATTTCAGAACTTGAGAGATAGAGGCAGGCAGATCTCTGAGTTTAAGGCCAGCCTAGTTTACATGTGAATTGCAGGCCAACCACAACCAACACTACATACAGAGACCCTGCCTCAAACAAAAGACTTTGGTAGGGTAATATATGCCAGAAGACTCTAGGCAGAGACTCTCACATATAGCAGCAGCTATGAGAGCTTAAGTACTGAGACTGGGAAGCTCTGACAAGAGAGAGTTGCCCAGTGGTTATCTAGCCCAGTCCTACAGTAACTTCCCTGAGAAGTAGGGATTTGCTTCCCATGAAGACTCCCATCTCATTACTATAGGGCAGATGAGATAAGACATGTAGCAACAGCAATGATTAATTCAACTCCAGGTCAGTAGCAGGCATCAGCCCCTGGAGCCTTTGGTTCAGTAAGTCACCTACTGCCCATATTACTTTGTCACACTTTGTAGCTGGTAAATGGCACTTAGACTTCCCTAGTCTATTTAAAGACCTGGATCTGGCTCAAGTCAATGTTCCCATCAGTACCCTTTGTTCTCATCCGAATAGTCTACATGTCTCCACCCCCAGGAAGCCATTTCTTTGATGTACTTTTTTTTCTAAATGGAGTATCAAGTCTCCCAGGCTGCCCTGAAAATGGCTATGTAACTGAAGGATGATCTTAGACTCCTGATTCTCTTGATTTCACTTCCCAAGTGCTGGGACGACAAGAGTGAGCCACCATACCTAGCCCCTCCAGGAAGCAGTTTAGTTCATTCCCATGGTGGTATCATTGCATCTTCAGATGAGTGTGGAATGGGCTAGTGGTGACAGGGTTAGTGATTGCTCTCCTAAAACCCTCAATATAAGAACATCTCGGCTGAGCGTGGTGGCACACACCTTTAATCCCAGCACTTGGGAGGCAGAGGCAGGTGGATCACTGTGAGTTCGGGGCCAGCCTGGTCTACAAAGTGAGTCCAGGACAGCCAGAGCTGTTACACAGAGAAACCCTGTCTTGAAAAACCAAAAAAAAAAAAGAACATTTCTATGAGTCACCATCATAGTCAAGTCCATGGAATTTGGAAGATTGAGTGGGGTTCCCTATATGTAGGTGACCCTCTTTAGGGCTGAGAAGCTTGAGGCAGCTGTACTGGAAGATGAGATAGCTGAATGGCATTCCAGGGCCAGTACTATCCCCAAACTAGAGGTAAAAGGCTCTCTTAGAGCCCCACGGTCCTGAGCTTACAGTTTCTCCTCTTCATTGGCCATTTTCTTTGCCCCTTCTCTTTTCAGAAAAATCCCTGCTATCAACGAAGACAACATAGGACTTTCACATGGACCCTTCTCAGGACATTCCAACAACACAAGCAAAATTGTTCCCCTAAGACACAAGGGGCCTGCAAACACTATCCTTTGAGAAGTGCCATGGTGATCAGAAGCAGAGTTAGCTCCCAGCAGTTGCCTGTCGTGGGAGGACAGGGTAGTTGTACAAGTTTTCTAGGCATGCTTGGAGCTGCCCTGATGTTCATCAGCCTGCTATGTGGGGGCCAAGTGATGGCCAGTGCCAACATCAGCACTGCTCTGGGCCACACAGTGCCACTGACAGGTGGTCACTATTTGAGCATTGGGGACGGCTCAGTGACAGAGTTTGAGTTCCCTGAGAAGAGTGAGGGTATCATTGTGATCTCTAGCCAGTACTCTGAACAGGCCAATGGCACAGGCCCCAGCCCCACACTGAGGGTTGTATCCCTGGACACAGAGGTGCTGACCATCAAGAATGTGAGTGCCATAACCTGGGGCAGTGGGGTTGGCTTTGTGGTGAGCATCCACTCAGGTCTGACTGGGCTGGCCCCACTCCACCTCCAGCTCATGGACCTCCATGAGGCCCCGCCCCTGCTGATTGAAGAACGGAGAGATTTCTGCATCAGGGTATCACCTGCTGAAGACATCCCATCTACCCTCAACACCAACTTGGGCCACTTCTCAGAGAACCCAATACTCTACCTGCTCCTGCCTCTTATCTTTGTCAACAAGTGTTCATTTGGGTGCAAAGTGGAACTTGAAGTTTTGAAGGAGCTCCTACAGAGCCCCCAACCCATGCTCTTAGGCCTCTTGGGCCAGTTTCTGGTCATGCCCTTCTATGCTTTCCTGATGGCCAAAGCCTTCATGTTACCCAAGGCCTTAGCTCTGGGCCTCATCATTACCTGCTCATCACCTGGTGGTGGGGGGAGCTACCTCTTCAGTCTCCTCCTTGGAGGAGATGTCACCCTGGCCATCTCCATGACTTTTATCTCCACAGTAGCTGCCACTGGTTTCCTGCCACTCTCATCAGCCATCTACAGTCGCCTTCTCAGCATCCATGAAACACTGCACGTGCCCATCTCCAAGATACTGGGGACCCTGCTGTTCATTGCCATCCCCATAGCAGCAGGTGTGGTGATCAAGTCTAAGCTCCCCAAGTTCTCTGAAGTACTGCTACAGGTCATCAAGCCCTTCAGCTTTGTACTTCTCCTGGGTGGTCTGTTCCTGGCCTGCCACATGGGGGTCTTCATCCTAGTGGGAGTCAGGTTACCCATTGTACTGGTGGGCTTTACAGTGCCTCTGGTTGGCCTCTTGGTGGGCTACAGCCTGGCCATGTGCCTGAAGCTGCCAGTTGCCCAGCGGCGGACAGTCAGCATTGAGGTAGGGGTGCAAAACAGCCTGCTAGCCTTAGCCATGCTGCAGCTGTCTCTGCGCCACCTTCAAGCAGACTATGCCTCTCAGGCCCCTTTCATTGTGGCACTGAGTGGTACTTCTGAGATGCTGGCTTTGGTTATTGGCCAGTTCATCTACAGCACTTTGGTTCCTGTTCCCTGAGTTCCCATACTCCACTCTCCCCACAGTTCTTGTGTACCAAAGGCCTTTAGTTCTCATGTACTATGTACTCAGACAAATCCAGGCTTTTTTTAACTCTTTTTCCCCCAGCTTTCAGTGCCTCAGAGGCCCTGCTGAGTTAGATGGTTGGGTACTACCCAGAAATATATTTCAATAAAAGACAAAAGCAAGCTTCAGTCCCTTCTGGTCTTTGTCCCTTAGAGCCTATGGATGGGGGTAGCAAGAGTGTGTCTGGGCAGATATGGGCCAGGATGGTGAACAGGCTTGGTGACCTTGCACACAACCTGCTCTCTCTTCCTCACTCCCTGTTTTGTGTTGTACCATTGAGCTGTATCCCCAGATCTGCAAAGGCTTTTCTCTATTAGCCCTCCCAAACAAGGCAGGTCTTTGTTGCATAATGAGTATGGAGAGCAGAGGCCTAGGTCCACTACTTCCAAGCCTCAGGATATTTTTGGAGCTAGACTAGAAAGGAAGAAGTAGAAAGCCATCGGGCTATGGCAGGCGGGATTGGACCATTTCTATATCTGCGAAACACAAACGCGTGTTTGCACAGACTTGGTCCACTAGCAGGGTGGGGATTAGCACAGGGCCTTGCGTGAAGCTGACATCCTGGTCGGTCCTTCATTTCAAGCCACAGGTCCCAAGCGAAGCAAGCCTGGGCCCCCCAGTTTCCTCGCTTCGATCCCAGTGGGCAGGACGTCTCCACATCCCTGCACCATGGTCGCGGGAGGCCCTGTAGGCCGGGGCGGAGAACTCTGTGGCGGGCGTGGCCTGGGCAGGCCCGGAGGCGGGACTAAAGGCGCAGGCGGGAGCCGCGAGGCGAACGCGCCCCTTCCACGGCTTCCGGCGGCGGCAGGCGGTTCCGGCGTGCTCCCGGGGCGGTAGCGCGGCAGGGGACCGTTGGGGTTTTCATTGGCCATAGCGGACGCTGCCATGGACACCATGCTGCTGACTGTAAAGGCGCTCCAGGGCCGGGAGTGCAGGCTACAGGTAAGGTTACCCTGCAAGCTGCTGCACTCATCCACTCCTACCGCTGGTGGTCGAGGACGGGTGGGGGAGGCTGGGAGAAGTGACCTCAGGAAGGGGCGTGAGGGCTTCACTGCCCTGGGAATTCGGGCTGAGCACTTGCCTCTCCACTTCGGACGGATCAGGTGCCAGAGGACGAGCTAGTGTCTACACTGAAGCACCTGGTCTCGGATAAGCTGAATGTCCCTGTGCGCCAGCAACGTCTGCTGTTCAAGGGCAAGGCCCTAGCAGGTAACCAGGGAAAGAAGCAGTCCAGGGAGCCCTACAGGAAGTTGGGGGACGGGATGTACAGGCCAGTGTAATGGATCAGGGCACTGGCTGCCTGCCAACTGGACCTCGGAAAACTAGCTGAGCCACCACCACCCCATCACCCCATAGCCAGATGCTGCAAATGCTTCACTCTTGCTGTCCATGGCAGGATTGCTCCCCGGCCACCCCCACAACACTGAGGAAGGAACCCCATCAATCTCTCTTTGGCAGATGAGAAACGACTGTCAGATTACAACATTGGGCCCAATTCTAAGCTCAACCTAGTTGTTAAGCCTTTGGCGAAGGTGCTACTGGAAGAAGGGTCTGCCCACAGACTGGTTGACTCCCCACCCCCACCCATCTGGCAGCTGATCTCCAAAGTCCTGGCCCATCACTTCAGTGTAGCAGATGCCAGCAGGGTCCTGGAACAACTTCAGAGGGTGAGAAGAGTAATGCTGGACCTCCAATCTTAATGCTTCTAGCCCCAGCCCCTGCCTATTACAGCATACCCCTTCCCACTGGCACCCTTTGAACCCACCTGGTCTTCTCTCCTCAGGATTATGACAGGTCGCTGAGCCACCTAACATTGGATGACATCGAACGTTTGGCCAGCCGATTTCTACACCCTGAAGTGACTGAGGCTATGGAAAAAGGGCTCTCCAAATAGCATTCTGGGATTGTGGGGAGAAATCCCAGGTCAGGCCACAGATGCATGTTGCATTAAATGTGTTCTCATGTCGCAGTTTGGCTCATAGTGATAATAATAGCTGGTGTGTACCCAGTTCTTGCTAGGTGCTAGGCACTACTCAAAGTACATGGCCTGAGTTCTCTTCTGCCTCCCACAGGAGAGGTGAGGCTGCACTGTAGAGACACCTAGCAATGACTTGGGACAGCCAGGATCCAAAGTCTAGCCAGCCTGTAGAAGTGCCTCTGTAGGAGAAAGAGTGTGCTGTTTTGAAAGATGGGTGTTAGCATTCCCATTTAGCTCACTCAGCATACACTCTCAAATGACTCCCTCAGGAAGCTACTAGTCCCTGTCACCTACCCTCTAATGTGTCTGGCATACCCCTTGGCAAATTTCCTTAGAAGGCCAAGTGGTAGCTATCCAGGGACTGCTGCTGCAGCCAGTGTGCTTTTAATGACAAGCATGTTAGGGGCTGGAGGATCAGAAATATACCCTAGCTCTGTTGTATGACTTAAGTCAAGTTTCTATGCCACTTTGGTCCCCAACCATTGAATCTCTTCCATGATGGCCACTCCTCTGACCTGAATAACTTTCCGTCCCCCTTTCTCAAGTCAAGGTGGGGGTCTCTGCTATCACCACCTGCATTTCCAACTTGTGTTCAGTAAGCAAACTTAAGCCAAATATGAAGCGATAGCCAAGCATGGGCAATAGATGGAGTATCCTGGGCCTTTGTGACATAGTTCTTCTCAGGAGTACCCTATGTGCTTGGCTCCTCCTGGAAGTGGGTCTCACTCATGAGGGACAACAGGTGACTCAGCAAGGCTGTGTCACAACTGGACTCTGCATTGGTTTCCTCACCCACAGCATGAAACAGATGCTTCCTCCTAACGCTTGTGTACAGGGTCTTTTACTTTGCACACCTTCATTGCTTAAGAGGAAACTCAGGGTGCTACGGAGGAAATAGCAATGTAAGCTGAAGGCAGTGATTTCACTGTACCTATGTCTGGGTGCTAAAGGTCATGTAAGTACTAGCTCCTTTGAGGAGGATCCCCTGGGAGCAGTAGAGGCTGGAAGGTACCCACCTGCAGGACACTACTCCTATCCCTCCTCTTTTGCCAAGAAAGCCAACTCTACTCTTTATGTTTTCAGGGCTACCCTTGCCTTTCTTGCCCAAGGGCCTTCTGCATGGGCCTTGTGGGACAAATCTTAAGTCCCTTACTAGAATGATAAAGTGAGCCCTGAAGGGATGAGCAGGTGATAGATCCTGGTCCTCCCTGAGACCTGGGGTACCACATCAGGAACTTGCTTGTGAGCACGTGTATGGACTGGCAGCTCATATAATAAGCTTACCAGTGTCCTTTTTCATTTTGAGTCAGGGAACGTATTTGGAAAATTAAATAACACTAAAGGTACATGTGAGACTTTTCACCAAAGGAAACTCTATCAATAAGTTAGACTGCTTTTGGTTTCCAATAATTGATTTAACAACACAGGAAACTTACTGGCTTATAAAACTGAAAAAGCCCAGGAGTACTGGCAGTGGATGAACAATTTCACCAAACATCCAGGTTTTTTCCTGCTCCCTCTGAATTCTCCAGGGTCTGCTTCCTCACTACCACTTCCAAGGATTGAAGGGTGGCTGCCTGCAGCTTCATCAAAACCCTTCATTTGCTGCCAGCAAGGAACACTTTCTCTCTGTAGCACAGCTTCTGTCTCAGATGCCCCAGCAAATAAATGCTGTCTCTTATTGGTCAGAACTGAATCCTGTGTAATATTTGGGCTGGGCATATGGGAAAGGGAATTGTTGATTATCCATTAGCACCTACTCAGCCAGTCTTGGGGTCTGCTTTCCTGGACACGTGTGAGCTGTACTGGGGAGAAAAAGTAAATGGATGTCCTGGTAGATGCAGATGGCAACTGTCCACTACAGGAAACATCTGCACCAGAAAGAGCATGACTTCCTTGGAGATAGTAGAGGAGGAAGGGATGAGGACTCAGATGAGTATTTTTCTGATACTTGTGTTCTAAAGGAAGAAATAAATCATAGACATGTTCATGAGTCTCTTGAGCCAATGCTTCTCAATTCAAAGTGACAGAAACTTGGAAGATGTTCACCTTGGCCAGAGATGAGATGGTGGTGTTTGAATGAGTATATGTAATGGGGCAACTGGCAAGTTTTGCTGTGTAGCTACCTATAGAGTGAGAAACTAAAAGGAGGGTGCCTCAGGAATCAGCATATGGCTGAAACAGAAAACTCACAAGTGTAGGAAGGAGTTCTGAAAGGGGTCCAATGATACCTGGTTCCCTTGGGAGGCTAGGATAGCTGTATGTGGGAGGCCAGAAACAGAGGGAAGATGAGATTGGATGTGGGGATGAGTGAGGAGCCCTCAGAATATACATTGGGGGCCCTGTAATGGAAAAACTGATTCAGAAAAGCAAGAAGAGGGCTCCTTTTGATACTCAGCTATGAGATTCTTTTGGTTTGTTTTTTGAGACAGGGTTTCTCTGTATATCCCTGGCTGTCCTGGACTCTGTAGACCAGGCTGGCCTCGAACTCACAAAGATCCGCCTGCCTCTGCCTCCCAAGTGCTGGGATTAAAGGCGTGAGCCACCACCGCCCGGCTTTAGGAAAGGAGTCTTAACAGGAGGCTGGGAACTCAGTGAAAATGGAGTGACCACGGGTTGCAGATGCTGCATTTGCCTTGAATTTGCTGTGGCTCCCCATATACCAGCAGATTCTTTAAACTCTTAAGAGCCTTCATCAGGGACTGGAGCATTGCCATAGATACTGTGCCACATGCACACCCCAAGAAGTGGTGCTAATCCACTTACTGCTCCCTGCTCTCCTGAGGGCCACTGCCTAACTCTCAGATTAGGACCTTGGTCCTAGGTACATGATGTGATCACAGTCACACTAGCATGTGTGAATGAAGGGCCCAGCTCAAGTGGCTTCCCAAAGAGAAGTATTCTGGGAGCTGAGATGAGATGTTTGGTTACCCAACAGGAGGGGCAGACTCACAAGCTCAGCATTTATGGTGAGGCTGGTTAAATTGGATATTTACAGCGGACAAATTAATGAGAGAAGTTTTGGAATTAACTTCTAATTTTTTTTTTTTTTAGATTTTTCGAGACAGGGTTTCTCTGTCCTGGACTTACTTTGTAGACCAGGCTGGCCTCGAACTCACAGAGATCCGCCTGCCTCTGCCTCCCAAGTGCTGGGATTAAAGGCGTGTGCCACCACCTCTGGGCAAACTTGTGATTTCTTTCATGTCTATGTGGACATGGCAAAGTGACACAGGAACAGCCCCACCAACAGCCACATTTTTTTTTTTTTAGAACAGTTTGAGATTCACCCAACTGAACCTTTTAGAACAGACTCATGAAAGTTTGGAACATTACTTCATCCCTCCTCCCTGTTAAAATATCCTTTATTCTAGCACCACAATATACTCTAGGCTCACCTTGTATGTTTTCTTGCCCTTGACTAAGCATCAGCCTTTTACTGAAGAATGGTATTTGTTTGTCTGTTTGTTGAATGGTATTTAGAAACCAAGAATCTGTGTGAAAGTTGTGCTCACTGTGAGTGAAGTATCACTGCTTCTAGACTCCTCTAATAGACAAACCTTACAAATATATATATACCCATATATATTAAGAAATCACAAGTTCATGCTGAAACCTTCAGCCATAATCTTGTGTCACAATTCTTTCACACCTTCCCTCATACCACAGTGAGAATTCTAGTTTCTGACAACATGGATATATTTATTCATTTCCTCTACCAGATAAAGTCTTAACATAGACCCAAAATAGCTTCACACTCACGTCATCCAGACCATTATTCACATTAACTATGCTAAGAAAAAAAATCCAATTATTTTTGACCTTAGAATATATCCCACAAGGGAGAATGTTAACAGAGTTTTACTTAAAGAGGACTCAATTAGCCAGGTGTGGTTGCATATACCTGTAAGCTACTTAAGTGACTAAGGTAAAAGGGTCACCTCAGCTCAGGACATAAAAACCAACGACCAATAGTGAGACCCTTTACAAAAAAATTAATTTAAAAAATGGAAAAAGGCCAGGTGTGGTGGCACATACACGCCTTTAATCCCAGCACTCCGGAGGCACAGGCAGGCAGATCTCTGTGAGTTCAAGGCCAGCCTGGTCTACAAAGAGAGTCTAGGACAGCCAGGGATACACAGAGAAACCCTGTCTCGGCAAGAAAAAAAAATGTCTACAAAGCGAGTCCAGAACAGCCAGAGCTTGTTACACAGAGAAACTCTGTCTTGAAAAGCCAAAAAACAAACAAATAAATCCAATTTAAAAATGAGGTATAGAAGCTGGGCGTGGTGATAAAGATAAAATTCTTGTTTTATTTTATTTTTTTGTTTTTGTTTTTTCGAGACAGGGTTTCTCTGTATATCTCTGGCTGTCCTGGTGTCACTTTTGTAGACCAGGCTGGCCTCGAACTCACAGAGATCCGCCTGCCTCTGCCTCCCAAGTGCTGGGATTAAAGGCATACGCCACCACTGCCCGGCTGGTTTTTTTTTTTTTAAGATTTATTTATTTATTATGTGTACAGTGTTCTGTCTGCAACTACACCTGCAGCCAGAAGAGGGCATCAGATCACATTGTGGATGGTTGTGAGCCACCATGTGGTTGCTGGGAATTGAACTCAGGACCTCTGGAACAGCAGTCAGTGCTGTTAACCTCTGAGCCATCTCTCCAGCCCCTGTTTTTGTTTTTTGAGATAGGGTTTCCCTGTGCAGCTCTGACTGTCCTGGATTCACTTTGTAGACCAGGCTGGCCTCGAACTCACAGAGATCCGCCTGCCTCTGCCTCCTGAGTGCTGGGATTAAAGGCATGTGCCACCACACCTGGCTTACTTTTACAGTTTCAAAAATGTTTATTTTATTTATTACATGTATGGGTGTCTCTGTACATCATATATGTTCCTGGTGCTCATGGAAGTCAGAAGAGGGCATCAGATCCCCTTGAACTGGACACTTGTGAGCCACTAGATGGATGCTGAGGCTTGAACCCAGGTTCTCTGTAAGAACAGCCAGTGCTCTAAGTGCTGAGCCATCTCTCCAGCCCCAATTTACAGGGTTTTAATCATGGATGTGATCTATATTGCAAATTTGACAGAGTGTGAAGGGTGAATTGGAGGATGGGTACAATTATGCATGTATGAAATTGTCAAGGAATAAGTAAGATGTATTATTTATTTATTTATTTTATTTTCGAGACACGGTTTCTCTGTGTAGACCTGGCTGTCCTGGACTCACTTTGTAGACCAGGCTGGCCTCGAACTCACAAAGATCTGCCTGCCTCTGCCTCCCAAGTGCTGGGATTAAAGGCGTGCGCCACCACTGCCCGGTGTAAGATGTACTATTTAAAGATTTATTTATTATGTATATAATGTTCTGTCTGCAGGTATACCTGAAACCAGAAGAGGTGTATTTTTATAACACTTATTTATAAATTTAAGTTACATCTCGATCACAGTGCCCACCCTCCTCCCCTATTTTAAAAAATAAATTAGAAACTATTTTGTGGAGGATAAGCTATAGACAATTGTAGAAGAAAATCAATCCAAGGGTTTTTCAAGGTGTTCAGGGAGGGGGGCTGGAGAGATGGATAGTTCCGTGATTAGGAGAATTTCCTGCTCTTGCAAAGGACCTGGGTTCAGTTCCCAGCACCCACATGACAGTTTACAACTACCCATAATTCCAGTTGCAGGACTCATGTGGACACCAGGCACTGCATAGAGTAGGTACACTTGTATACAAGCAGGCAAAAACACTTTGTACACATAAAAACAAATAAATTTTATCTGGCTGGTGCCTTTAATCCCAGCACACAGGAAGCAGAGGCAAGTAAATCTCTGAGTTCAGGGACAGCCTGGTCTACAAAGCAAGTTCCAGGACCAGGGGTACACAGAGAAACCCTGACTCAGAAAACCAAAAATAAATAAATAAGTTTTAAAAAATGCTTATTACTTCAAGTTATATTTCCATCATAGTGCCCTCTTTCCACCCCTCTCAGTCCCACCCTCTCACCCTCTCCTCCCTCTCCCACCCATACCACTCTTCCGAAGTGGAGTGTCCCTACATATCAGCCCCCCTCAATTCAACAGTCATATGAGGGCTAACAGCTTCCTCTTGCACTGTGGGCCTACATGGTAGCACCCCTAGGGCAAATTGTCCCATTAATAGATAGCAAAGTCGGGGCTGGAGAGACGGCTTAGAGGTTAAGAGCACTGTCTGCTCTACCAGAAGTCCTGAGTTCAATTCCCAGCAACCACATGGTGGCTCACAGCCATCTATAATGAGATCTGGTGGCCTCTTCTGGCCTGCAGTTATACCTGCAGACAGAACACTGTATACATAATAAATAAAATCTTTTTTAAAAAAATAGATAGCAAAGTCTAGTTCCTGATCCTTTTGGCGTATTGGTTGTAGTATAGTTATCCTGTACTACATGGCTAAAATCCAATTATAAGTGAGTAGATGCCATGTGCATCTTTCTGAGTCTGGGTTAGCTCACTCAGGATGAGCTTCTCTAGTTCCATCCATTTGGCTGCCAATTGCAAGATTTCCTTGTTTCTGATGGCTGAGTAGTATTCCATTGTGTGAATGTACAACAAATTTTTTATCCATTCGTGAGTTGAGGGACATCTGGGTTGTTTCCAGTTTCTAGCTATTACAAATAAGGCTGCTATGAACATAGATGAGGATATGTCCTTGTGGTTTGGTGAGGAATCCTTTAGGTGGATACCCAGAAGTGGTATGGCTGGGACTTAAGGTAGGGCTATTCCAAACTTTCTACGATATCACCAGACTGACCTCCATAGTGGTTGTACAAGTTTGTACTCCGACCAGCAATGAAGGAGCATTCCCCTTTCTTCACAACCTCGCCAACATGTGCTGTCATTTGAGTTTTTGATCTTAGCCATTCTGACAGGTGTGAGATGGAATCTCAGAGTCGTCTTGAGTTGCATTTCTCTGATGATTAAGGATGCTGAGCATTTCTTCAGGTGTCTCTTGGCCATTAGAGATTCTTCCTTTGTGAATTCTCTGTTTAGCTGTTTGCCGTTTTTTGATTGGATTATTTGGTTTCTTGGTGTTTAATTTCTTGAGTTCTTTATAAATTATGGATATTAGCCCTCTGTCAGAAGTAGGGTTGAAGGTGGTGGCGCACACCTTTAATCCTAGAACTTGGGAGGCAGAAGCAGGCCAATCTCTGTGAGTTCAGGGCCAGCCTGGTCTACAAAGCAAGTCCAGGACAGCCAGAGCTGTTACACAGAGAAATCCTGTCTCTAAAAACAAAACAAAACAAAAAAAGTGGGGTTGGTAAAGATCTTTTCCCAATCTGTAGGTTGCCGTTTTGTTCTAATGACAGTGTCCTTTGCCTTACAGAAGCTTTTCAGTTTTAAATAAGTTTTTTAAACCAGACTGTGATGACGCACACCTTTAATCCCAGCACTCAGGAGGCAGAGGCAGGTGGATCTCTGTGAGTTCAAGGCTAGCTTGGTCTACAAAATGAGTCCAGGACAGCCAGGAATATAGAGTCAGTCTCTCAACAGGGTTTCACTATATAGCTCTGACTGTCCTGGAACAACCAGATATAGCTCAAAATCTCATTTCACTTCAGTTGTTTGTTGGCGGATTTTTTGTTTGTTTTTGAGATGGTGTAAATATGCAGGTCTGGATGGCCTGGAAGTGGTCATGTAGCAGGCTAACCTCCAACTTAAGCAAAAAGCCTCCTAAATCAGTGGTTCTCAACCTTCCAAATGCAACTCAAAAGTTTCTCATGTTGTGATGACTGCCAACCATAAAATTATTTCATTGCTACTTTAGAACTGTAATTTTGCTATTGCTATGAATTGTAATGTCTGATATACAAGATATCTGAAATGCGACCCTGTGCAAGGGTCTTTTTGACAACCTCCCCCAAGGAGTTTGCGACACACAGGTTGAGAACCACTGTCGTAAATGTTGAGATTTCAGGCAGGCACCAACCATCACATCAGGCCACTTAACAGCTTTTTGCTTTGATGATTTTTTTGTTTTGTTTTGTTTTTGTTTTTTTAGAGACAGGGTTTCTCTGTGTATCTCTGGTCATCCTGAAACTCACTCTGTAGACCAGGCTGGGCTTGAACTCACAGAGATCCGCCTGCCTCTGCCTCCGAGTGCTAGGATTAAAGGCATGCACCACCAGGCCCGGCTGGTTTTGTTTATTTTTGTTGTTTTGTTTTTGGTAAATATTACCTTGGGTCCCTTTTAGGAAACTGAAAGGACGGTTTCCTTTGGAGTCAGAGGCAGACCAGATGAACCTGGACATTAAGAGTTCAGATTTGGGTGGAAGACTGACCCATTCACAGCAACTTTGCCACCCAGCTGTTCATGCTGGTGTGTCTCAGATGCAACCTGTGCGGGGGAGGGGGGCGGAGCTTCCGGAGGATAAGGCGGGATCTGGGCCGCAGCAATGGCGGAGGGGGTTGGCTGCTGACACAAGGGTGGGCTGGGAGGTGGAGCGGCCGCCGACATGCAGGCAGCGCACACAGATTTAATCCACACTGCAGATGGCACCGATGGCCCCACTGGTTGCCGTTCTGGTGATGCTGGCACAAAGGCTTTTATTCCCAGTGGAGCTCACCCTGTTGCACGAGCACCGGAAGCCTCCTGGAGTTTGAGCAAAAGCAGTGTGCCTATAACACAAAGGCCTGGAATCCGACATCATAGATTGTATCCTACCGGACTGTGACAACTGGGGCACCTGCGGGCTGCTTGAAGCGGGGAATCGGATAGTCTGGGGGCAGGGGAGATGTGTAAAAAAAAGAGGAAGAGGGGAGCAGGGGGGACCCGCTGATTGAGGTATGTTAACCACGGGCGGTCTGGGCATGAGAAGTTCCCTGAGAATATAGAAGAGACCGGAGGGTGGAGGGAAATGAGCAGGGATAGTCTAAACAGTATGGAATATGTAGCCTGGAGACCTTAGACCAGATGCAATGATTTTAGAGGGCTAAGGAGGCAAAGTTGACTCAAGATGTTGCCTTTCCTGAGTCTTTACCAGCGCCCTCATCGTTCCTTTCCCGACTTCTTTGGAGGCAGAAATCGCCTGTGGGTCCCTAGCTCCTGATGTCGAACCGCACCAAGGACTGGTTGGGAAGGAGCTTAAAGTGAGCGGCAGCATGCTGGAGGTGTAAGTGCTGAAAGAGTCTGGCATGTTGGGTTGGTGGCTGGGCCATTCTCCACCGAAGGCTGTGCTTCCTTAGACACACTACACTAGGGTGACTTCTAAGGAAAGGCATAGTGCACTGTACCAGTCTCTACCTGCAGGGTATGGTACATGGATGCTTGAGGGGAGATCAAGAAAGGATAGGAGGCAGAGGCAGACAGTGATTTCTGTGAGTTCCAGGCCAGCCAGATCTACATAGCAAACCCTAGACTAACCAAAGCTATATAGTAAGGTTCTCTATCTCTCCCCTCCCCCCCCAAAAAAAAGAGAAAGAAAGAAGGATAGAAATTACCATTTTGAACTTAATGTTCTTTTTCCTCACTCATAGACACTGGATCGCAGAAGATTCTCGCCTCCTCCGAATTTCCATCATGAACTTTCTTGACCAGCTTTCTGTAGTGGTGAACACTATACAGCGCTTTGGGCCCCCAGTTTCCCGTTAAGCCTGTCTGGGAAAAGGGGCTTAGGTCTGAGCTTATGTCCTTCTCCTAAGCAGAACAATTTTCCCTAGGGAAAAAGATTCCAGAAATAGTAGCTGCTACTTAAGTGTGGGGGCCTACCTAGATTAGGTCCTCAGGCATTTAAGGGTCATTTGCTATGGTGCTCAGATGTTTGTTGCTGAAGAAAATAAAGGTGTGCTTCTGGTCTGCATTTGAGTTTATTTTAAGCCTCTAGATTTTCTTTGACTTTTTTCTTTTTCTTGTGTTGGAAGAAAGAGGCTCTGGAATTCAGTTATTTGTAAGTACAAAGTAAGAGTATCCACCTAGGTGCACACCTTTAATCCCAGCATTTGGGAGGCAGAGGCAGGCGGATCTCTGTGAGTTCGAGGCCAGCCTGGTTTACAAAGTGAGTCCAGGACAGCCAGGGCTGTTACACAGAGAAACCCTGTCTCAGAAAACCAAAAAAAAAAAAAAAAGAGTATTCACCTAACATGTATAAGGTCCTTGGTTCAATCCCTAGAAAAATATATTAGTAGAAAGTAAATAAAGACAGTTTCAGAAACAGAAGAAAATTAAAACTACATACACCGTAGTGGTTTAAATATGAATGGCTCCCATAGACTCGTGTTTGAATGCTTGGTCATCAGGGAACTACTATTAGGAGATGTGGCCTCATTGGAGTAGGTGTGGAGTTGGAGGAAATATGTCTCTGAGGACAGGCTTTGAAGTTTCAGAAGCTCAAACCAGGTCCAGTGTTTCTCTTCCTGCTGCCTGTGGATCCAGATGTAGAATTCTCAGCAACATCTCCAACACCATGTCTGTCTGCATGTCTCCATGCTTCCCATCTCTATGCCTCCCACCATGACAATGATGGACTAAACCTCTGAACTACAAGCCAGCCCCAATTAAATGTTTTCTTTTATAAGAGTTGCTGTGGTCATGGTGTCTCTTCACAGCAATAGAAACCCTATGAAATGCCCTCTCTCATAAAGGGCTCACTACTGCCCCCACTTTGGGAAATTCTTGGTATTAGAGTTTTAGTAATATAATACATATATAGCAATATCATGAGTCCCCTCAGGAGAAGGGAAGGGAAGTTGTTTTCCTTCAGTAGTGTAGCCACTGCTAAGTTGCTCATACTCCTATAAATAACCCACAGTCCTAACCATGCAAGCAACCCTAATAAAACTCAGTGAGGCACTAAAGAAAGATATGAAAATACAACATGTAATTATTAGGAAGAAGGGGCTCAGTGAGAATGAGAGGAAAATAAGGATAATAGGGGATGAATATACTCAAAATACATTATGAACATGTATGAAATTGTCAAAGAATACTTTTTTGAGACAGGGTCTCACTATGTAGTACCTTGGCTGACCCTGGAACTTGTTATGTAGACAAAACTGTCCTTACACTCACAGAGATCTGCCTGCCTCTGCCTCCCAAGTCCAGGATTAAAAGCAAATACCATACCTGGTCCAAGAATAGTGTTTTTTTTTAAGATTTTTTTTTTTTTGCAGGGCATGGTGGCGACCGCCTTTAGTCCCAGCACTCAGGAGGCAGAGGCAGGCGGATCTCTGTGAGTTCAAGGCCAGCCTGATCTACAGAGTGAGTCCAGGACAGTCAACGATACACAGAGAAACCCTGTCTCGAAAAACAAAAAAAAGGTTTATTTTTAATGGAACTGGAGAGATGGCTTAAGAGCACTGGCTGTTCTTTCAGAGGACCTCAGTTTGATTCCCAGTACCCTCACGGGCTCAAACTGTTGTTAAGTCCACTCCTAGGGCATCCAGTGCCCTCTTTTGACCTCCGTGGTCACTTCATTCATGTGGTACACAGACATACAGGAAGTTAAAACACCTATACACACAAAATAAAAATGAAAAGAAAATTAAAAGCAGTCACATGGGAGCATGATGACCCGGATTCAAGCCCTGAATCCTACAAAGACAGGAGAAAACCAAGTCCTACAATTTTTAAGTGTATAGCAATACAATGCAAACTTTTTTGCAAGTTCAGCATTCTAGTTCTAAAGTGAGTTTTCCCTCTTTCTAGCCAATTTGTATTTTTGAGACAGGGTCTTGTAGCTTAGGGTGGCCTCAAACTCCCACCTAGTCTCTACCTCCAGAGTGCTGGGATGCAGACATTCACCATCAACCTTGGCTTGTGCATGCAAAACAATTTTTAGACATTGTGAGATAGACACATATGTGATGCAATTTAATATAATTGTTGAATACTTAAAAATCATTTCATTCAGCCCGGCTGTGGTGGCGCACGCCTTTAATCCCGGCACTTGGGAGGCAGAGGCAGGCGGATCTTTGCGAGTTTGAGGCCAGCCTGGTCTACAAAGCGAGTCCAGGACAGCCAGAGCTGTTAAACAGAGAGACCCTGTCTTGAAAAACCAAAAAAAAAAAAAGAAATGATTTCAATGTGGTTCTTGTATATTAATGTTTGAATAAATGATTATTCTTGATTAGTTTATGAGCTATCAGTAAGATTTCTTTGAATGTTCTTGACATACCCTAGTGAATTGTACTCCTGAAAGTGAGTCTAGTCACCAGATACTGGTTTCCCAACTCCTTAGTACTGCTGATATTCCCCTTCCTAAACCAAATACCAACAACTCCCACCACACCCCACCCCCAAAAACTGCTTATGTAAGAACAAACAACCCAGAAACAGAGCTTAGGTACTCCACCTTGTAAGGAAAAGTGCCTGACAGCTGAAATTTGGGGACGGACATCAACTCCCCATTAAACATGTCCTGCAAGTTAGCTGCACTCAGTCCCTTGGTTCATTTGTAGATGCCATTAGATTTTTCTTTATAGGTTATCATGTTTCTCAGAATAAAGAGAATTGTACTTCTTCCTTTCTACTCTCGAATGACATGATTTATTTCCTTCCCAGTTGAGTTTTCCTGCTTCTTAGTAACCCTTGGAGAGCATCTGAGCCTTTGTATGTTACTTTGAGGGTGTGCTGCATGGCGCAGAACAGCTGTGTATAGAAGTAGCTTTTCCTCACTATTGAGGCATGACCCTCCTGACCCTGCCCTCTGCTCCCAAAAGAGGAGGCAACTGCTAGTCTTGCTTTCAGGGATAAGCAAGAGTTATCACAGGGACAGATCCCTTTACCAGGCCTTAGTCTCTTCCCTCACACACTTGTGTTCCTGGGTCCTGTAGAATATTCAACTGGAACCCACTGGTTGCATCTAGGGTTCTGTCCCTCTGAAGCTTTTTTGTTCAGTGTTCAGCCCTGAAATCAGAAGCCATTCCAACTTCCTATGCAGAGTCTCATCTGCTAAACTTGGTATCATTTATTGATTTGATGGGCTCTCTTATTAACTCTTTCTCATCTCTTTTTCTTAATCTTTATGTTGGATACAGTGCTGGTTTCCAGCACTCAAGTTAGGCAGCTCACAACTGCCTGTGACGCCAGCTCCAGGGGATCTGATGCCCTCTTTTGGCCTCCAATAACATCAGGTATGTAGTTGGTACACACACATACATGCAGGCAAAACATTTATACATGTAAAATAAATAGATAAATAAAGATATTTTTTTTAAAAAAATCAGTTAATTCCTTTGTAGCTCAAAGTGGCTTCAAACTAGGAACCAAACTCAGGTCCTCTGCAAGAGCAACAAGTGCTCTTAATTTCTGAGCATCTCTCCAGCCCCTTAAAGAATCTTTTTTACAGCACTATCCGCTCTTCTTGCCCTCCCTGTTCTCCCATTATGAGAAAGAGTCTCACTGTGTAATAATAGCTGAGCTTGGCTAGCCAGGAACTCTGTGTAAACCAAACTGCACTTGAATTCATAGAAATCTGCGAGCCTCTACCTCCTGAGGGCTAGGATTAAAGCTGTGCACCACCACACCCAGCTTCAAACACCGCCTTAAAAAAATTTAGGTTTTTACAAAAAATTTAATCAAAATATAATTTCATTTATCCCTTTCTCTTTCCTCCCTCCAATCTTTCCCATGTCCCCCTTCACTCCTCCTCTAACTGATGGCCCTTTTATGTTCAATTTTATATTTTTTATATTTTTACTTTATATATACACACATGTATAAGCATAAACATGTAAATACAACTTGTGCGTGCACTTAGTATTGCTTGTTGTATATATGATTTCAGTACTGACTGCTTTGTATTGGATAACCAATAGTTCTTTGCTAGGGTTGGGACCTTGAAAGATTTCCCCCTTTCTACTTATTATGTCTATAGGTGTCATCACTGTTCAAATCTTGTCTAGGCAGCCATATTGTTAAGGTATCATGGGTGTAGCTTCCTTGCCATTTCTGAGAGACACAATTTCACACAGCAGATTTCCTGGCCCATGGTTCTTCCCTTCTTACTTTTGCTAGGTAGAGTGAACTGGGCCACAAATGGTTCTCGGGCAAAAAGGTCACCTGTGTCATTGTACTGGTAGAAACTCAGGACCCGTGTCTTGTCAGACCTGGGAAAGTGGGGGGGGGGGGGGGAGCAGAGCTAGTGCTCAGGGAGGAACACTTCTGGACTTCTGGTTTCCTGCTCTGCCACTTGTATGTGCGCACATCCTTTCTAGAACTTTTGGTTTTTCTTTTTCTTTGAGACAAGATCTCTATTATGTAACCCTGGCAGTCCTATAACTATCTTCTAGACAGAGTTTTTCTTCCTGTTTTGTTTCTTTTTCTTTCTTTTTTTTTTTTTTTTTTTTT